>OX602139.1:227500-827500 GCA_951449985.1 Falcaria lacertinaria
ACGGGTCGCGATGTATTACTGAGGGAGAAGTGCACGCCGTCCGCGGACGTCGACGTACGAGACCCGTACCGCCCGACCGAGATCGGACGACATCGTGGCGCCCGCACGTACGCCGCGGAGTGACGATGAATCTCCCCGTTCGTTCATTCGAGTTTCGCAGGTTTACCCCTGAACGGTTTCACGTACTCTTGAACTCTCTCTTCAAAGTTCTTTTCAACTTTCCCTCACGGTACTTGTTCGCTATCGGTCTCGCGGTAATATTTAGCCTTAGATGGAGTTTACCACCCACTTAGGGCTGCACTCTCAAGCAACCCGACTCTTAGGAGAGTCCCTCTCGCCGCCGTCCTCCGTCGCTACGGGCCTGGCACCCTCTACGGGAAAACGGCCCCGTTCAAGACGAACTTGGACAGGAGTCACGACGACGAGAAAGCGGAACCTCCCGAACACCACATCTCCCGTTGCCGTTACAACAACGGGATTCAGTGCTGGGCTATATTCCTGTTCGCTCGCCGCTACTAAGGAAATCCTGGTTAGTTTCTTTTCCTCCGCTTACTAATATGCTTAAATTCGGCGGGTGATCCTCCCTGATCTGAGGCCAACGATAAAAAAGATTGAGGCAGACGCGATATCCGTCAGCGCGAGGACGACGCGACCGCGCTATAGCGAACCGCGGCGTCGACGCGCCTCTTCGGACGTCGAGTCCGCCTACTTCGTCGTAAACAACGAACGAAAAACACATTTATCGGTATGACATCAAAACAATCAATCGATCGATCGAACGAATTAGAATTACAACTCTGTTCACATTTAGAACGTTCAACATCGTCATTCAGCAGATAAAGAGAAATTCAGACGTGTAACGCTCTCAGCGAGAGTGTATTCACATCGCGATCGTACGTCTCGCGCGAACGAGACGAGACTCGATGATTATAATACATACACACATAAATCTATATAATATTTAAACGGACCCGCGATGCGAACACGGACGACGACGACGTCGTCGAAACAACGTCGACGAACATCCGCCGTGCGTATCGCGGGAACACCGTCAACAGCGCGATCGAGCGCGCAATGTGAATTTTGTTTTTATACAGCCGGCCCTCAGACAGGAGTGGTCCTGGATGTGTCTCCACGGACCGCAATGTGCGTTCGAAATGTCGATGTTCAAATGTGTCCTGCAGTTCACACTATGACGCGCCGTTAACTGCGTTCTTCATCGACCCGCGAGCCAAGTGATCCACCGTCCAGGGTAATGGTTTGTTTTTATTTTGAAATTAAAAAAAAAAAAAAACAATTATTTGTCTCAGAATCTCTGAACGGCACACGCTAGCTAGCTAGCTAGCTAGCTAGCGACGCACCAGATCAAAATTTCTGAACCGCTTGCTACGATTCACATACAACGCAAATAACCGAAGTTATATACGCGTGCCGTACGTAATTCGTTGCGAACTCGTGATGCGGATTTCGATCAGTCTACGTTCGTTATATATATATATATATCTTTGGATTGTTTCACACGCGACGAACGCGATACGCAAATAAATGCATACACGTACGCACACACGTTAATGATCCTTCCGCAGGTTCCCCTACGGAAACCTTGTTACGACTTTTACTTCCTCTAAATGATCAAGTTTGGTCAACTTCCCAGCAACGCCGACGGCCGTGAAGCCACCGCGTGTCGGTCCGAAGACCTCACTAAATCATTCAATCGGTAGTAGCGACGGGCGGTGTGTACAAAGGGCAGGGACGTAATCAACGCGAGCTTATGACTCGCGCTTACTAGGAATTCCTCGTTTATGGGGGATAATTGCAAACCCCAATCCCCAGCACGAAGGAGTTTCAGCGGGTTGCCCGGGCCTCTAGGCCAGGGAGAACATGCTGATTCCTTCAGTGTAGCGCGCGTGCGGCCCAGGACATCTAAGGGCATCACAGACCTGTTATTGCTCAATCTCGTGCGCCTCGAAGACGCCGGTCCCTCTAAGAAGAATTTTAATACGTCGCCAGTGAGTTGCGTGACGGAGCCACGCACACCTAAATGACGACGCCTATTTAGCAGGCTAGAGTCTCGTTCGTTACCGGAATTAACCAGACAAATCGCTCCACCAACTAAGAACGGCCATGCACCACCACCCACCGAATCAAGAAAGAGCTGTTAATCTGTCAATCCTTCCGGTGTCCGGGCCTGGTGAGATTTCCCGTGTTGAGTCAAATTAAGCCGCAGGCTCCACTCCTGGTGGTGCCCTTCCGTCAATTCCTTTAAGTTTCAGCTTTGCAACCATACTCCCCCCGGAGTCCAAAATCTTTGGTTTCCCGGAAGCTGCCCGCCGAGCCATTGTTGTAACGTCGGCGGATCGCTAGATGACATATTTACGGTTAGAACTAGGGCGGTATCTAATCGCCTTCGAACCTCTAACTTTCGTTCTTGATTGATGAAAACACCTTTGGCAAATGCTTTCGCTGATGTTCGTCTTGCGACGATCCAAGAATTTCACCTCTAACGTCGCAATACGAATGCCCCCAGTTATCCCTATTAATCATTACCTCGGAGTTCTGAAAACCAACAAAATAGAACCGAGATCATATTCTATTATTCCATGCACGAAATATTCAAGCAGCATTTTGAGCCCGCTTTGAGCACTCTAATTTGTTCAAAGTAAAATTGTCGGCCCACCTCGACACTCACCGAAGAGCACCGCGATAGGATTTTGATATTGAACCGGCGTTTTACCGCCGGCTCACCGACGATATGCTCCGCAGACGTGTCAGTATCACCGCGGATGCGGTGCACCGACAGCGCGGCGCACAAATGCAACTACGAGCTTTTTAACCGCAACAATTTTAGTATACGCTATTGGAGCTGGAGTTACCGCGGCTGCTGGCACCAGACTTGCCCTCCAATTGTTCCTCGTTAAAATATTTAAAGTGTACTCATTCCGATTACGAGGCCTCGTAAGAGTCCCGTATCGTTATTTTTCGTCACTACCTCCCCGTGCCGGGAGTGGGTAATTTGCGCGCCTGCTGCCTTCCTTGGATGTGGTAGCCGTTTCTCAGGCTCCCTCTCCGGAATCGAACCCTGATTCCCCGTTACCCGTGACAACCATGGTAGTCGCAGAAACTACCATCGAAAGTTGATAAGGCAGACATTTGAAAGATGCGTCGCCGGTACTGGACCATGCGATCGGCAAAAGTTATCCAGATTCATCAAAATTAACGACTTCGGACGCGAGGCCCTCCGTCGATTGGTTTTGATCTAATAAAAGCACTCATCCCATCACTGGTCAGAGTTCTGATTGCATGTATTAGCTCTAGAATTACCACAGTTATCCAAGTAACTGAGTAAGATCTAAGGAACCAAAACTGATATATTGAGCCATTCGCGGTATCGCCTTAATACGGCTTGCACTGAGACATGCATGGCTTAATCTTTGAGACAAGCATATAACTACTGGCAGGATCAACCAGGGAGCTATCGATTGAGCGTCTTCACACGCACCGCACACATAACGACACGACGTATATGATATGCAACCGACATAACCGATCCGTACGCCGCTAGGACGTCGGACGGATGTCTCTCACATTACACACACACAGCTGTTATTATGTTATGGTGATTGATATGAATGAAACAACATCAAATCGATCGCACACACACATACATACACAACATAATGTATATAATAATATAATCGAAACGAGACGACGACGACGCACGACGAGTGAACGACGAGCGCGGTCGTCTCGCGCGCGCGACACTTGTTACGGTGTCGCACCATTTGAACGTTCTCTATAAAAACGCCGAGACCTAATATGGATTTAATCACAATTGTAATTTCGTTTAACACTTTCGCGCGCGTATTATAATAAATATAATACACACATTATCGAACAATTTACGCCCGGTACTTTAGAGTCGGAACCCTCCGATGCGGAAGATAGATAATTTTGAATATGCACAACGCCACCGTTTCACGATAACATACATTTTTTATGTATATCGCTAAACAATGAGTATCTAGGAACGATCGTTAAACACGGAAACACGAGACGGACGCGCACAATGAACGCCGCCACATTATAACCGTCGATCGACACAGTTGATCAACAAGAAGAACAACAAACACAAAACAGAGGTATGAACTCGCACACAACTTGGACGACAAATTGTTAGAGAGATAAGAGACTACTACAATAGCTCATCTGAAATCGTGAAAGTGTAATATGTTTCGAAAACACATTTTCACGATCGAAAATTAACTATATTTGTTGTTTCTCTCTCTCTTGTAAATACATCGCCAGTTGTGTTTGGTGCGCGTTCGCGTGTTATGTTTGTGTTCAACGGCCAACGCGCATATGGTATGCGCACTGACACATATATGCGTATCTATAGAATGGGATGTACGCTCGTATATGCACGTGCGCAGACTGACTCTCGCACGCGCAGAACACTACAAGTGTGTAACGATATACGAATATGTCATGTCACAAACGTGATAATTATATTATTTATTTATTTATTTATTTATGCGCGTGTGTGTGTGTGTGTGTGTGTGTGTGTGTGTGTGTGTGTGTGTGTCGAGTGAATCGAGCGCGCAGCAGCACAAAGTGAGAGTGCGTATGCGCATAGTCAGTAAGTACTTCAAGAGATAATAAGTAATATATATGTATGTATGTATGTATGTATGCGTGGTGTGGTGTGGTGTGGTGTGGTGTGGTGTGGTGGTGGTATTGTAACAATGAGATAATTTATGATACTGAGTGTAGTGATATATGTATATAGTAGTAGGTAAGTATACTCGTACGAATAATGTGTCGACGATGTAACATGTACAAGATGTAACATATGGGCAGCGTGCGTGCGTGCGGTGCGGCGGTGCGGTGCGGTGCGATGCGATACGAGTGTCTAGTTAGTGTGTTCGTGTCCGTGTCTTTCGCGGTTTTCGCGGTTCGCTGTTCGCGGTTCGTGGTTCGTGTAATGAATATGTGAGGAGTTCGTGTAATGAATATTTGTGCGTAAGCAACCAACGCAACAAACGTCGGGGCAAAAAAGGAAATGGTCAAAAAATGTCGTCGGTCGCGGAGAAGAGAAAAAATATTAAAAGCAAAATGTCACAGATAAATGCGAATCTAGGTGTTCGTGTAATGAAATTTTTTTGCGCCAGTGAACACGCATCGCACGAAGCGACTACGCGACGAAGCGACGAAATCTTAATATAGTATAGTATAGTATAGTATAGTAGTGTAGTCATCGTCCTCGGACGAATCACCTGGCGTAGGGCTGAGTCTCAACAGATCGCAGCACGACGCTGCTCTACCGAGCACAACACCCCGCCAGGAACGTAAGTCGTCTACAGACTATTCCGAGCCCCGACATCGAACTGAGGTAAATTCGAACCTTCGGAGCCGTGATGCACGTGTTAAAACCGACCGCACCGATCTCCGTGGTCCAAATGGGCTTCGACGTCGCACCTCACAAAGTGAAGCGCGACTAGTAAAGTCACATTGTTTAGAGCCTCCCGACTCTCGGGGCTCCACAGTGAGCATATCCTTGCCGGATTCGGCTAGGCTGGCTTCGGCCTTAGAGGCGTTCAGGCATAATCCCGCGGATGGTAGCTTCGCACCACCGGCCGCTCGGCCGAGTGCATGAACCAAATGTCCGAAACTGCGGTTCCTCTCGTACTGAGCAGTATTACTATCGCAACGACATGCCATCAGTAGGGTAAAACTAACCTGTCTCACGACGGTCTAAACCCAGCTCACTTTTTTTACACGCAGGTTTCCGTCCCTGCGCGGCAGAATTTTTCGGGGTGACCATATTGTTGACACTTGGTGCAACAGGTCACCCGAACGTAGTCGCACACGTTCGCCTCGTCCCAGCCTATAAAAACTGAGCCGAGGCGGACGACTAGCTCGTCGCGCAGGGCGGGCGAACATTCGAGGACGACAGTGGTACGATGACCCTTGACGCCCTTCTTGAATGCCACCCGGCATTCCTTCTTGAGGCGATCCTCCGTCCACTCACCTGCCGGCAGGTTGATCGACAGAAGGTCGCGCAGAACCGTGTCGCCGTCGGGATCCGAACGCAGGTTCCTGATGGCCACCAGTGGGGCCCTCGGCCTCGGCTCGGCCACCCTAAGGGTGGAGGGGGCAGCATCTCGCAGCTTTTTGGCCGCCGCTGCAGTCGCCGTATGTACGGCTATACCGGCTTTACCTATCTTGCGAACGTTGCTAATAGCAATGCCCATGGCTCCGGGCTTAATCTTGTCCTGCAGTTCTTTTTTAGTGCCTTCACTGGTTGTAATTTCGTCGCAAGACGGGTAAAACAAGACAGCCTGATCCGGCGACGCCGAAACGGCGACGGGGGCGAGTCCTGCTGGACGCTTCAGCACTGCTGAGTATTGTGGCCGAGCCGGGGGCGACGGCACCACACCAGGGGCCACCGGACCCGCGCTCCCAGAGATCGCGGCAAGCCGAGCACTGGCAAGCTCATTCTGAGCCAGTCTGAGCCTAAGCTCAGTGGCTTCACGCCTTGCATCAGCTAGCCGTATCTCCAGGGCAGCGAACGCGGCCAGGATAGCCTGGCTAGAAGACCATATCTGGTCACGCTCCCCGGAGTTCAGCTTGTATTTGTTGCCTGTCGCAACAACGTTGGCCGTGCTTGTAATTTCGTTAAGGTGGTCGTGGACCTCTCCTAACAGCTGCTCGTCAGATTTTCCCAGGGGGGCGGGACCAGAGACCGGCTCCAAAACCGGGGCCGGGGAGGCCTCGACAGCCTCGGCCTCCTCGTCGTCCTCGACGACAGAGGTCTGCACGGATACATGCGGATCTGCGGGGGCGACGGGTGCGGCGGGGGAGGGCGCGGCAGCGACAGGGCGGGGCTCGCCCCAGCGGTGTCGAGCACCGACTTCAGTGCCGAGACCGTGGAGCGGCCGCGAACAAACCCGTGCTGAGCCTCCGAGACCCCCTCGTGCAGGCAAGGGCTGCACCGAATGATGAGCCTCTCCAAGATCTTCCCGAGAACCGACAATAGAGTTATCGGGCGGTAGGCCTTGGGATCGGATAGGGGCTTGCCATTACCCTTAGGCAGCACGACTAGTCGGCCCACCTTCCACGCCTCCGGAAAAGTGCCCTCGGTGACGCACAGCGCGAATGCCCGCAGGAGTTCCTCGGGCACAGCTGCCCACGCTTGCTTAATAATTCGCGCCGTGAGCCCATCGAGGCCCGGAGCCGTGTTAGGCAACCCGGCTATCACGCTGTTGAGCATGTGGCGGGTTGGCGGGTCCGAAGGCACCCCAGATGGGGCGATGGCGGCCGCCAGCCTCACCTGCCTGTGGTGCATCGTGTCGACTGCCGGATTGTCGTCGGGGCAGAGAGTAGTCAGGAGGGTCGACATGGTGTCCGCCGCGCCGGTCGAAGAACCGCCCGCAAGCACGACCCCGTGGAGGATGTTGCGCGGAGGGCGCACGCGACCCGAGGCAGCCCTATAAGCTAGACCCCAGGGATCACTATTGCCGGAGTCGGCCAAACGCTTGAAGTGATCCGCCTCCGCATCCCTCATAGCTAGCTTGTATGTGTTTCTAGCTGCTACGAGGTCTGCATGCAGAGACGGGTCACCGACGGAGTCGCGCTTGCGGGAGCTCTGCCACTTACGCCGCGCCCGGTAGACGCAGCGTCGTAGTCTGTCCAGCGCGGGGGTCCACCATTCATACCCTCCCGAATCCCGCTCCTTCCGCTCGCCGAGGCACTGCCATGCTGTCTCTATCAAAATTTCTGTTAGTTGTGAGCACACCGCGTCTGCTGATCTGCGGAAATTCAGCTTGCCAATGCGCAGCTGTAACGTCGCCCGGAAGTAGGACCAGTCCACTCCCCTCTCGCGAAAAGAGAGCACTGGATCCGGGCCATCCTTCGGCCCGCTGCGTGGACCCAAATCCAGGCCGAAGGTAATCAGTAGGTGGTCGCTCATGCTGACAGCCTCGCGCACCGTCCACTCCGACACTGAGACCCCCCTGGTGGTCAAAGTCAAGTCGACATTTTACCGGCCATTGGGACCGCAGATTGTGGGCGGCTGACCCTCTCGATTGTGCAGCAAAAGATTTTTCCCAAAGATGACGCCTTCCATTTGCGTCCGTCTGTATTCGGAGTCGGGTCCTCTGCCCATATACTGCGCGCGATCGCAGAACCAGAGAGGCGAGTGCGCGTTGCTGTCCATACCTATTATCACTGGCCTCCCCGCCAGCCGGTCGAGAACACGGATGAGGTGTTCGAGGTGCCGGGCTATGTCGTGACTGTATTGGCAGTACATCGAGACTACATAGTAGCTCGAAGTACCGCACGACACTTGAGCCACGACGCAATGCTCCGTGCACAAGTCCGGCAGGAGGGTTGTAGTGGTTGAAGTACTTAATTGTAAGAATATATCATGTAATGTAGTCAGTAGGTAGTAGCTAATAAACCTTCGTAACGTAAACACGTATTCTTGATTTATCCCCTCTGTACCCCGCACACCGCTTGGCGACCCTGCCTTGCGCTTGTGAGCCGGGCTATCGGGTTAGCTTCCGTGAATCGTGCATCGCGGCGAAGTCATCAGTTTTGGAACGGTAGCACAATTGATATAGATAATAATGGGTTTTTCCACTACTCCCGTGTACGACACTGCGGACTATACATCAACGCTGCTAGTACGCGCAATTTTAACAAATATCCTTCAAAATGGGGAAGACCTATTCTAAGCAAGAAGAGAAAGAGGTGATCATCACGCAGAACGCTGTGGGTGATAACGGCGCGACCGGGATTCGCGAGGATCACATACATATAAATAATGTATTGCTGAGCACTATTTTGGCTAACGCAGGAATCGTAATTTTGATTTTCCTCTGCAAGTATTACAAACGTTGCCACCAAGGATGGATGCAGAAGGAACTACGAAGTGAGCTCTTCAAGCGAGTTCAGATGAGATTGTCGGGCCGTGGCCAGCGTAGGTCGGTCCAGGATGAGGAAGCTAACATCTGAGGTCATCGAGACACTGCTATTATTCGTCGACGATCAGTGAGTGCGTGAAAATTATATCGGTAATTAATGTGATTAAATGTGAGTGAAAAAATAAAATAAAAATAAAAAGTGAGTATGGTGAAAGGTAAAAGTGCGTAAAACACAGGTATTTGATGGAACTAGAGATACGTAGTATTTTAGAAAAGTTAGAAAATATAAAAATTAGTTTAAGAAAATTAGGTCCTAAAAGAAGGCAAGAAAAAATAGGTTTAGATAAAGTTGAGAAAGCTAAGGCACTATACTCTACATATAAAGATTTAATTAAATCATTGCATGTTTCATACGTATCAGGTGAATTAACTAGTTATATTTTAGATATATTAGATGAGAAAATACATAAATGTTTTGATAGTATATTAAGATATTGTTCTAAGGATACGGAGAAAGAAAACCAAATTACAATGGCTGAACATTTTGATTTAAAGGCAGTAGGAAGCCTCATTCCTGTATTAGATGGAAAGGAGGAGACCGTTGAAAGAGTAATAGAGGGCATTGAGATGTTAGATAGTATTTTTAAAGATCAGAATAACAAGAAATTGTTGATTTCATTTGTTTTGAAAACAAGATTGAATAAAATATCAAAACTAAAATTAAAATCAGATTATAGCTCTGTCGCAGATTTAGTAAAAGACATAAAGAAATTTTTGATAACAAAGAAATCAGCCAATTCATTGTTATTGCAGTTAAATAATATAAATCAAAATGAAATGTCTATTGATGAATATGGTGATAAGGTCGAAGAGTTGTTTACTAATCTCACAATTACGCAAGCAGGTGAAAATCAAAAGGCTAGCGAAATTTTGAGACCCATAAACGAAAGCTTAGCTATTAAAAAGTTTGCAGATGGCCTGAGAAACAAGCGGTTGAGCACCATTATCGCTGCTCGCAACTACACCGAGCTCAAAGAGGCGGTTCAGGCTGCCAAGGATGAGGCGCCAGAACACCTGTCATCGTCAGGAATAATCATGAACATGAGAGGTAAGTTTAGAGGTAGAATGCAAAGTTTTCGCGCAAGAGGTCAAGGTCAATGGCATTCCCGTGGTAACGGTGCATGGCACTCTCGTGGAAATGGCGGATGGCAGAACACACGCCAAAACACACGCCAAGACTATGCTAGAGGTAATACTTTTGGTAATTACAGGGGCCGTCGGACAGTTTTTTATCGAGGACGCGGTCAACAAGGTCGTAATCCTAGATATCATGGTCATAGGGGTTATAGTCAAAACATATACTCCCTTTCGGACGATAACCAATTGAGCCAGACCGTAGAAAATAATACGGAACAGCAAACGCATAGCGAGACAGAGTTTTTTCGAGCATAAAATATTAACTAGCGACGGCTTAACAACCTTGAAATTAGGAATTGACGGTCAACAATGTTCATTTTTATTAGATACCGGTGCAAGTTTATCCATATTACATAAAGATAAAGTTCCCGATTACATAAAATTATATTCTAATAATACAGAGATAAGAGGAATAGGTGGTTATATTAAATCTAATTATGTTGTTACGATAAACTTAGAGTCACACGACGGTGTCTTATTTCAGCATACATTCCACGTATTGCACGATATGCCGTGCCATGCTGACGGTATAATTGGATCGGATTTCTTGAGAAATTATAATGCAATTATAAACTTACAATCTGAGCAACTAACATTACAAACAAATACACAGAAGAGCGTAATAAGATTTCACACAAGTACTAGAAGTAACATTTATTTAACATTGCCGGCTAGAAGTGAATCTGTCCACTTTTTAAATATAGATTCTAGTTTAAAATCGAATAATGAATATATTGTCATACCTACAGAATTGTCCGAAAACATATTTTTAGCAAGTATTTTGGTTAAACCGCAAAACAATAAAATACCGGTGCGGATACTAAACGTAAATGATAACGATATAAAGCTACCTATATTTAAACCAGAATTAGATTCTGTGTTGAACTATAACGTTCATAGTTTTTCTAAATCTAATAATTCAGTAGAAAGAGTAAAGAATTTATTACAAACCTTGAAGTTAGATCATTTGAACCCAGATACTAGGAAACAAATTGAATGTATCTGTGCAAAGTATTCAGATATATTTTTCTTAGACGGAGATAAATTAGGCACAACAAATATTATGACCCAGTCTATTGATTTACTACCAAATACAAAACCTATTTACGTAAAACCGTATAGATTACCAAATTCGTTAAAACCAGAGATTGATAAACAAATAAATAAAATGTTAGATGACGATATTATAGAAAAGACAAATAGTGATTGGAATAGCCCCATTCTTCTGGTCCCCAAAAGAAGTGATAATAATGAAAAGAAATGGAGATTAGTAATAGACTATAGGAAAGTAAATAGTGTAATTCAGAATGATAAATTTCCATTACCACACATAGTTGAAATATTAGACTCGTTATCAGGTGCCATGTACTTTACACATCTCGATTTACAGCAATCTTATTATCAGTCAAATTTAAGTTTAGATAGCAGAAAAATAACAGCATTCACAACAAGCTCTGGCCAATACCAAATGAAACGCCTACCAATGGGACTTAAGATATCGCCGAGCGCTTTTTCGCGTGTGATGTCAATAGCGATGTCTGGACTTACTTGTGAAAAAGCATTCATTTACATGGATGACATTATTGTATTTGGGCGTCACATAGAATCGCATAATAGAAATTTAATTGACGTTTTCGAAAGACTAAGAAAGGTAAACTTAAAAATTAATCCACGAAAGTGTGAATTTTTAAAGTCAGAACTATTATATTTAGGTCACGTGGTATCAGCTGAGGGTGTAAGTCCCGATCCTGAGAAAATTAGGGTACTGAAAAATTATCCAGAACCAACAAATTCAGATGAAACGCGACGTTTTGTTGCTTTCTGTAACTATTACAGAAAATTTATACCATCTTTTGCTCAAATAACAATACCACTAAATAAATTATGTAGAAAACGTCAACCTTTTGCTTGGACAACAGAATGTAAAAAGGCATTTGATCATTTAAAACAAGCTTTAATTTCTCCACCAATTTTACAGTATCCTGATTTTTCCGCGAACAACGAATTTATATTACAGACGGACGCGTCGGGTATAGCGATTGGTTCGGTTCTTTGTAATAAAGATAGGAGGCCTATTGCTTATGCTAGTCGACCATTAAACAAAGCCGAGTTAACCTATCCGACTATTCAAAAAGAATTATTAGCAATAGTATGGAGTGTTAAATATTTTAGGCCGTACCTTTTTGGAAAAACTTTTACGATTATGACAGACCATAAACCACTAATATACTTATTTAGCATGAAAGATCTGTCTAGTCGCTTAATTAAATTTAGATTACAGCTCGAAGAGTATGATTACAAAGTTGTTTACATTCGTGGTAAAGATAACAGCGTTGCGGATGCATTGAGTAGAGTGACCATAACATCCGGTGAATTAAAACAATTAAATGAAACAGTTTTTGTTATGACTAGAGCTCAGAAGAAAAAAATAGAACAACAGCAAAATGATATAAGCGGTGTTGGAAACACAGGTGTAACAAATATTTCCCCCGAAAACCCAAGGCCTGATCAACCGAGGATTGGAGAAATATTTCGTGTGCCGTGTGATTCTGTCGAGATGAAATTTATTTAAAGTAAGAAATTAGATAAATACAGAGTAGAGAAACGTATTACGAAAGAAAAGGAATGTTTTGCATACGTAAAAAGTAGCTACATAATATATGTAAACCTTAGCTATATATCGCATTTTACGCGAGACGAATTTGCGAATAAGTTAAGTGATTTTTGTAAGGAGATAAAAATAGAAAAAATAAGTATAATAAAATCAAAGGATAACGCGTTATTTATAGATACATTATTAAAAGAAATACAAAGTAGGGAAATGTGGTCCGGACCGCAAATAAATGTTCTTAAAAATGTAAAAAATGCTGTCGACAACGATGAAAAAATTATAATATTAAATGACTTTCATTTGTTGCGTACTAGCGGACATGCAGGTGTTCGTCGAATGGTTAACAATATTAAACGGAAATACTACTGGCCAGGATTAGAAAATAGCGTTAGAGAATACGTAAGGAAATGTAGTAAATGTCAAACTATGAAATATTCACGAAATATAAAAGAGCCGATGATTGTCACAACAACAGCAAACATAGCATTTGAAAAAATATTTCTCGACATCGTAGATCCTATAGATACCGACGTAGAGGGATATACTTATATCCTCACAATACAATGTGAGCTTACAAAGTACATCGAAGCGTGTCCACTTCAACGCAAAGATGCGGTAAGTGTCGCACGAGCTTTTGTTAACAATTTCATTCTTCGCTATGGTATTCCCAAGGTCATCGCTACTGATCGAGGTACAGAGTTCACGTCGACCACAATGGAAGAGGTATGCAAACTACTACACATAACTAAACTGCATTCGACTGCTTATCACCATCAATCTATAGGTAGTTTGGAAAATATGCACAAACATCTCGCTGCCTATTTGAGAATACAGTGTGACGGTCATTCAGAGACGTGGAGTCACTGGCTCCCGTACTGGTGTTTTACATTTAATACGTCTGTACATACATCTACAAAGTATTCTCCTTTTGAGCTAGTGTATGGAAAACAATGTAATATTCCTAGTAACTTGAAAAATACAGTAGACCCATTGTATAATCCAAATAATTACATGTTAGAATTAAAGTACAGGTTGCAAACAGCACAACAGGATGCAAAACAACATTTGTTACGCGATAAGTTGAATAGAAAAATTAATTATGATAAAAATGTCAACACAGTAACATATAGTAAACATGATTTAATTTTAGTAAGAAATGAGACAGGAAATAAACTTTGTGAACTTTATAAAGGACCGTATACAGTTTTAGAGGACTTAGGACCAAATGTTAAAATTATCAATAATGGGAAAAATGACATTGTTAATAAAAATAGGACGAAACCTTATGTAAGTTAAGACTTAATATTATGTTAGTAATACTTACTTATACTTAGTAAACAGATACATGCATGTACCTATCTAATCTAAATAAGAAGTCTATATAAATAATATATATATATAAAAAAAAAAGTACCTATGTTTACACAAAAAAAAAAATGTAATTCATTTTTTTTTAAATCAACCCCGGTGGTGTAGTGGTTGAAGTACTTAATTGTAAGAATATATCATGTAATGTAGTCAGTAGGTAGTAGCTAATAAACCTTCGTAACGTAAACACGTATTCTTGATTTATCCCCTCTGTACCCCGCACACCGCAGGGTGGCCACGATATCGCGACCGACAACTAACACCCCCGCCCTGGGGGAGTCACCATACTGGAGCAGCCCCGGGACTCCGGCAGCAGCGTACTGCTCCTGGACAAGCACCAGGTCTAGCTGGAGCTCGCCAGCAATCCGCAGTAGCTCCAGTGTGGCCTCCCCGGAACCAGCCAGATTTAACTGTCCAAAGTTTATTCTAGACCGAAACTTATCCATATTTGGTCATGTTGGCCGACTGCTGCTCCGCGTAGATACGCGCTGGGCACGACGAATGCGCCGAGGAGTGCGTATCCGCGTCCTTACGCTTGAAGCGCTTGCACGTGGCGCAACATGCCGTGGATGACTCGCAGGTCTCCCTGCGGTGTCCCACCTCGCCACACTTACCGCAGGTTTCCGTCCCTGCGCGGCAGAATTTTTCGGGGTGACCATATTGTTGACACTTGGTGCAACAGGTCACCCGAACGTAGTCGCACACGTTCGCCTCGTCCCAGCCTATAAAAACTGAGCCGAGGCGGACGACTGGCTCGTCGCGCAGGGCGCGCGAACATTCGAGGACGACAGTGGTACGATGACCCTTGACGCCCTTCTTGAATGCCACCCGGCATACCTTCTTGAGGCGATCCTCCGTCCACTCACCTGCCGGCAGGTTGATCGACAGAAGGTCGCGCAGAACCGTGTCGCCGTCGGGATCCGAACGCAGGTTCCTGATGGCCACCAGTGGGGCCCTCGGCCTCGGCTCGGCCACCCTAAGGGTGGAGGGGGCAGCATCTCGCAGCTTTTTGGCCGCCGCTGCAGTCGCCGTATGTACGGCTATACCGGCTTTACCTATCTTGCGAACGTTGTAGCGTATATAGTATCGTCCCTCCGTCTAGGAATTTAGAGTTACCAAGGCAGAATGATTAATACAACTAAACGTTCACAAAATTAGTATAATAAACAAAGCAAGAATAAGATTAACATAAACAGGGTCGGGGTCCACTCATAATCGAATATGTTGCACAGCCGTAATTAGACAACCACTGGCCTTAGCAGGAGAGTCCTCTGGAGTAGACGGTGGTTGACCGTCGTGAATTAGGTCCCATTCAGACGATGGTTGATTTGTGGCAACTTTAGTTTTCTAGTCGGCAAAGTAATCCAGCAGTGTCAGCAAATCTTCCCAATGGGGTGGACCCTGGAATCCATTATATTCGGACATATTAGAATTAGTCCACTTTCATACTTTGACTGCCACATCGATGCGCGAAGAGAAGGCTTAATATGGTTGCTAAGCAATTAAATAGATAATCAAAGATGCGGCAATCAAGCATAACAAGCGATGGTTGAGAACATTAAGTAACCTCGTTTAGCCCAAGGTCGGTTAAAATTCATTTAATTAAAACAATAAGCATAAAGCATAGTTATGCGAAATAGCAAAATAAAAACGGTAACAATAGTATAAAATATCCTAATCCGGACAAAATTAAATGCTTGTTTGATATTTACATAGGTATAAGGAACTGAGGAAAAATCATATGCAGCCTATCATAAGCAATTTGTATGCAATTCATCTCCACAAAAGGTAAAATATATTCATATAACCTTAAAACTAGAATTAACAAAATAACAGCCATATTTAAATTATAACTCAAGCGACGAGTCGAACTGAACCCGTTAGCGCCAAAAGTAATACAATAAACAAAAACACATTCACAATCAGATTAACAAAAATATAACACTCACCCAATCCGGGGTAACACTACTAGTAATTAAATATTAATTAGGCCAGAAACTGTGAAGTAAATATTACATATTTTATAATAGATTTTCTAGCAAAAAGGCGATGCGTCCGTGCATTAGAGTGCTCTCGTACGGTATCTCAAGATGGCCGCCGAGACACGACCGATCATCTGCAGTCAGCCGTACTCCCCGCTCCCCTTCTGCCACACCGCTAATACCTTAGCTGCGATGCGTGCTTCGTATTGTTTTTTTTATTATGTTTTTTTTTTTCTTTTTACTTAGTTGACAGTACGTTACATACCCTCCTTTTTAGGTTAGGATTTTTCCTGTGGAAAATCCGTTAGAACTGATACAATTTACTAAAACAATTTAAGTTAATTTAAAATCTTTGATATGCCACGTCCCTAAATTGTGACCGTTCATGTCTTCAAGATCGTAAACTAGTTTTGACCTCTTTGCAACTATTCTACATTTTATAAATTTCGGTGCTAGCTTTTTTGAAAATCTGTTACCTTTATCACTTTGATAAAAGGTACGTTTCCAGACATGGTCTCCCACGTTAAATTCTATGTTTTTACGGCGCAGGTTATAGTTTGCACTGTTTCGAGAATGAGCCTTTATTAGTGAAATTTGCACTTTATCAAAAAATTTTTGTAAAACACCTAGGTTTTCAGCATAGCTGTCACGAGGCGTAAATATAATTTGGTGTTCGAGATCAGAATCGATGTAATGAGAGCCATCACTTGGCAGTTCACGGCCGAATATAAGAAAAGAAGGTGTATAGCCAGTAACCTCATTAACTGAAGTATTTAACGCGAATTGTATTTTAGGAATGTTAACATCCCAAGCTCTGTGATCATTTTCAATAAAAATAGAGACAGCAGTCATAATCGTTTTATTGTAGCGTTCTACTGTGTTCACCTGAGGGGTGTAAAGAGGAGTGTAAAAAACGTTAGGAATGCTGTAAGTTGAAAATAAGTTTCGCATAGTATTGCTGGTAAACTGTTTACCGTTGTCTGAAATTATGGTACTTGGTATTCCATGAACTAGAAATACTTTTTCTTCTAAGATCTTAGAGATTATTTCTGAAGTTGCGCGTCTGATAGGAAATAGCAAACAGTATTTTGAAAAGCAACAAGTTATAACCAGTAGGTTGGTATTTTGCTTTCTAGTAACAGGCAATGGTCCGACAAGATCAATGCTTAACATTTGGAAGGGGCGACAGCAGTCTTTAGGTCTTCCCATTGTACCTAGAGTGGCGTGAGTTGGGTATTTATAAGAATGACAAGTGTCGCAGCTTGTTACGAAGGTAATTACATCCTTATACATACTAGGCCAGAAGTGTTTTAAGCTCAAACGTTTGTAAGTTTTAAATATTCCAAAGTGGCCAGAAGTAGGTTCTGAATGATTTTTTGAAATAATATCATTCCGGTATTCCGCTGGTATTACTTCTTTCCATTCGAATTCTCTAGTGAGAGGATTTATGGATTTCATAAAACGGAATAATTTCCCATCTGTAATGCGGTAATTTAAGAATGATGTTCTAGAGTTTTGACATCCTTTAAATATATTTAAGTACCACATGTCATTAGTTTCCTGAACGGGTGAGTCTGTAGGAGTATCAATCGCCAAAACAGGTACTGAACGACTCAAACTATCGGGAACTACGTTCTCCGATCCTTTTCTGTGCTTGATCACAAAATTGTGAACAGAAAGTCGCACACCCCATCTAGCCAACCTGCCGGTTGGGTTGTTTAAATTTAAGAACCATTTTAAAGAAGAATGATCCGTGTAGACCGTAAATTTAAGTCCGTTATCTAAATAACAACGCCAATGTTCAACCGCGATAAGTACAGCTAGCGCTTCGCGTTCAGTGGCACTGAAGTTACGCTCTTGCTGCGATAATGATTTGCTCATATACGCAATCACTTTTTCTTGCCCATCAAGTGTTTGGGTAAGCACCGCTCCTAAGCCATAGTCGCTCGCATCGGTATGCACCGCAAGCGGTTGATTATAGTCTGGACAAGAGAGTATTGGCGCAGTAACAAGATGATATTTCAACTTTTTGAAGGCTTCGTCAGCTTCAGCAGACCAAACAAACATAGGAGCCTTTTTGCCTTGAGACGTTAACTTATTCAGCGGGGTAGCTAATGTACTAAAGTTAGGAATAAATCTGCGATACCAGGACGCAGTGCCTATAAATCGCCTGACTTCTTTACGATTAGTGGGTGTAGGGTAGTTCATTATAGCTTCCACCTTTTCGGGATCAGCGTGCAACCCATCCGAATCAACAATATACCCTAAATATTTCAGTTGAGTCCGAAAAAACTGGCTTTTTTTAAAGTTTATCGTTAGATTAGCCATTTTCAGTTTTTCTAGAACGCGCGTCAACAATGTAATATGTTGTTCGTAGTTATTCGATACAATTATAATATCGTCAACGAACACGAAAACCTTGTGTTCAAACTCTGGTCCGTAAAAGAGAGCATCTACCAACCTTTGCTGGGTGGCTGGAGCATTCGTTAGTCCAAAGGGCATTGATTTGAACTGAAATGTGCCACGTGTAGGTACATAGAAAGACGTCTTTTGTCTATCCTCTTCCCGAATTAAAATTTGCCAAAAACTTTTAGATAAATCCAAGCTTGATAGAAATCTAGCATCACGTAAATTGTCTAAAATCTCAGAGATGTACGGAAGACTATAGGCGTCTTTTTTTGTTATTGCGTTGAGTTTTCTACTGTCGAGGCAAAATCGTAATTCACCATTCTTTTTAGGAGTTAGAAGAACCGGTGACGACCATGGACTCTCGCATGGTTCTATGACATCTTCTTTTAACATCTGATCTAGCTGTTCCACAAGGATGCGTTGCTTCTCCGGAGACATTCTATAATACCGCTGTCGAATAGGAGAAGCATCCCCCGTATCAATTGCGTACGTAATTAAAGTAGTACGACCTAGACCGCGTTCCTCATAGGAAATATCTCGGAACAATAAAATTATGCGGTCAGCTATCGATTTTTGTTCCTCGGTCAGATGGTCATATGAGAAAAGAAGTTTAGGTTTCTCGTCCCCTGACGACGTATCCGTAACACTCACCCAATCCGGGATAACACTACTAGTAATTAAATATTAATTAGGCCAGAAACTGTGAAGTAAATATTACATATTTTATAATAGATTTTCTAGCAAAAAGGCGATGCGTCCGTGCATTAGAGTGCTCTCGTACGGTATCTCAAGATGGCCGCCGAGACACGACCGATCATCTGCAGTCAGCCGTACTCCCCGCTCCCCTTCTGCCACACCGCTAATACCTTAGCTGCGATGCGTGCTTCGTATTGTTTTTTTTATTATGTTTTTTTTTTTTTCTTTTTACTTAGTTGACAGTACGTTACAACGTTGCTAATAGCAATGCCCATGGCTCCGGGCTTAATCTTGTCCTGCATTTCTTTTTTAGTGCCTTCACTGGTTGTAATTTCGTCGCAAGACGGGTAAAACAAGACAGCCTGATCCGGCGACGCCGAAACGGCGACGAGGGCGAGTCCTGCTGGATGCTTCAGCACTGCTGAGTATTGTGGCCGAGCCGGGGGCGACGGCACCACACCAGGGGCCACCGGACCCGCGCTCCCAGAGATCGCGGCAAGCCGAGCACTGGCAAGCTCATTCTGAGCCAGTCTGAGCCTAAGCTCAGTGGCTTCACGCCTTGCATCAGCTAGCCGTATCTCCAGGGCAGCGAACGCGGCCAGGATAGCCTGGCTAGAAGACCATATCTGGTCACGCTCCCCGGAGTTGAGCTTGTATTTGTTGCCTGTCGCAACAACGTTGGCCGTGCAAGTAATTTCGTTTAGGTGGTCGTGGACCTCTCCTAACAGCTGCTCGTCAGATTTTCCCAGGGGGGCGGGACCAGAGACCGGCTCCAAAACCGGGGCCGGGGAGGCCTCGACAGCCGCGGCTTCCTCGTCGTCCTCGACGACAGAGGTCTGCACGGATACATGCGGATCTGCGGGGGCGACGAGTGCGGCGGGGGAGGGCGCGGCAGCGGCAGGGCGGGGCTTGGCTTGGCCTCCGGTAAGGATACCTCCGACCGGGGGGCTGCCACGTCCGCCCGCACGGCCCGCAACCGCTTCTCCACCGCCCCCGCCACCTCCTCGGGCGAAGTGAGGTACCTACGTACCTTGCGCTGTGCTTGGGGGGGCGCCTTGGGGGTCGACACCATCGGCTTGGCCGCCGCCAATGGAGGCTGCTTTGGCTGAGGGGGGGCAGACGTACCTGGTTTAGGCTGCGGGGGGTCCAACGTCCCCGATTTCGGCTGGGGGGCAACCGTCCCTGCCTTGGGTGGGGTCCTTGCAATGGAAACGCGGGGGGAAAAACCCGCCTCCCGCTCCATCTGCGCCAACTCCTCCAATTCAGCCTCCCGGCGGGCCATTTCAGCCTGCACGATCTCGTGCTGGCGCTGCCTCGCCTTTTCGTCCGACATAACCTATCTTTTTAATGGGGAGTTCGTGTAATGAATTTCCCTTATGTTCGGGAAACTTCCTCACCCTGGCAACACCAACACGTGACGTCACAGACGAGTGACGTAAGTCAAGCGTCAAACTGACAACTGACATCCGCCAAGCGACAGCAAAGCAACCGACAGCCGCCAATGCTAAGGCAATTGACAGCT
This sequence comes from Falcaria lacertinaria, assembly GCA_951449985.1. Classification (NCBI taxonomy): domain Eukaryota; kingdom Metazoa; phylum Arthropoda; class Insecta; order Lepidoptera; family Drepanidae; genus Falcaria; species Falcaria lacertinaria. The sequence goes on from OX602139.1 coordinate 248,210, forward strand.
GTCAGTGTCAGCGACTCACCCGTCTCGCTCCTTTTCAAGATGGCGCCGAGCCCCAATGGACACCTCCACAAGATGAAACGAGAGGGTCCGATGTCGGACCGCTGACAGCGGGCGAATGCCACCGTCTGTCCCGCTCTGCGCGCAAGATGGCCGCCGCCTCTTATGGAGATAGCCACGCGCGAGAACGAGAGGGACCGATAAGCACCGTCCACCAATCACAATTAAGAATGACTTAATTAACTTCGATAGCCGTGCGCACGTCCGTACTCGACGGAGGTCGGCACCGAAGTCCGAAGTAGTTAGGGACATAGACCCACCACCTCCCATGCTCCTTCCCGCCTTTCGGCATACGGAGCGAATCGCGTGACTGCTCACAAAGACAGCACTGCGGAAAGTCACGCAGCGCTCTCATTACGAGCAGGCACTACAAATATTTAGTTGTCCCTTTTCGATGCCACTCTCCCCCTTCTGGGGCTGGACAAACAGCACAAGGTACTTCGGTGCCGCAGCAGACACTGGAGTCTGAATTTTGTTGAACAAACTTTGTCCGCGTCATTCTAGCAGTTTCCGTTTGTAGTGCCACGCTTGGGCAAATGCAGCCAGGAGGCCCCAGTTCTCCCTCGACGAGATTAAGTCGTCGAAGTAGACCGGACCCACCTCCGAGCGGGCGAGGTTACTAAGCATTACGCCCCTCTCGCTCTGGTACAGCGCGCATTCCCAGAGAACATGGTCCCTGGTCTCGGCCGAATCCCCGCAGGGGCAGACGGGTGACTCGCACAGAGCGAGCTTGTGCAGTCGATCGCGAAAACACCCATGGCCGGCGAGCAACTGGGACAGCACGTAGTTCGGCTCCACCCACCCGCGCTTGAGACGCACAGCGACCACGGGAAAGAATTTAAATAATTCCCTCCCGTCCCCGCTGCGCTCCCAACGCTCTTGCCATTGAGCAATGACCTCCCCCCAGATCTGGGCTCGTTTCCGGGTACGTTCCCGGCCCACGAGGCCCGCGGTCTCCTCCCAGACGCGTCCGTGACGTTGGACTTCTAGATCGGCCGGCAGCACCCCCGCAAGTACCGGGAGCGCTGCCGTACTCGTGGTGCGATACGCTTTGGTCAACAACGTCAAGGCTGGTCGTTGCGAGCGGAGCAGCAAACTGCGCACGACATGCAAGGACGAGCGTCGGTACCATACGGCCGCAGCGTGGGTCACAATGGCGACATATGTGCCCTGGTACAGGATTTTGAGGGCTTTGTACCTCAGCCCCCAGGAAGATGCAGACATCCTTGACATCTTCCCGAAGGCTGAACTACCCTTAGCACCGATTATGGACGCATGCGGCGCGTAGGACCTAGCCTCGTCCACATGGACGCCCAGAACCCTAGCGGTCGTGACGGCGGGGATGGAGGCCCCATCCATCTTGATGGTAGGTGCGCGTTTTAGCCTGCCGTGGATCGTCATGGTCTGGGACTTGGCTGACGAAAAACTCAGCCTGTTCCTGGTCCCCCAATCGGACACGGCAGCTAGGGTTACAGCCGCTTTACCCTCTATAGATGCGCGGGATGAGGCCTCCACCACCACAGTCACGTCGTCCGCGTAGGCGACCATACTCACTCCGCTCGGCCTTGGGATGCGTAATAAGTCGTCCAGGAGGAGATTCCACAGGATGGGTCCTAGGACTGATCCCTGTGGACATCCCATGGTGCTAATCTTCCAACTCTGCAGGTGACCGACGATAAGGCCCACTCGCCTGTTGGAGAAATAACCCACCAGCAGGCGGTAGATGTTGGGGGCAATGCCGGTCTGCTTGGCCTTGAGCAGTATCATCGGCCACCATGCGTTGTCAAACGCACCCGAGATGTCCAGGAATACGAGCTGCACGTATTTGTCCCCGGTCGCCCCAGCGGTGTCGAGCACCGACTTCAGTGCCGAGACCGTGGAGCGGCCGCGAACAAACCCGTGCTGAGCCTCCGAGACCCCCTCGTGCAGGCAAGGGCTGCACCGAATGATGAGCCTCTCCAAGATCTTCCCGAGAACCGACAATAGAGTTATCGGGCGGTAGGCCTTGGGATCGGATAGGGGCTTGCCATTACCCTTAGGCAGCACGACTAGTCGGCCCACCTTCCACGCCTCCGGAAAAGTGCCCTCGGTGACGCACAGCGCGAATGCCCGCAGGATTTCCTCGGGCACAGCTGCCCACGCTTGCTTAATAATTCGCGCCGTGAGCCCATCGAGGCCCGGAGCCGTGTTAGGCAACCCGGCTATCACGCTGTTGAGCATGTGGCGGGTTGGCGGGTCCGAAGGCACCCCAGATGGGGCGATGGCGGCCGCCAGCCTCACCTGCCTGTGGTGCATCGTGTCGACTGCCGGATTGTCGTCGGGGCAGAGAGTAGTCAGGAGGGTCGACATGGTGTCCGCCGCGCCGGTCGAAGAACCGCCCGCAAGCACGACCCCGTGGAGGATGTTGCGCGGAGGACGCATGCGACCCGAGGCAGCCCTATAAGCTAGACCCCAGGGGTCACTATTGCCGGAGTCGGCCAAACGCTTGAAGTGATCCGCCTCCGCATCCCTCATAGCTAGCTTGTATGTGTTTCTAGCTGCTACGAGGTCTGCATGCAGAGACGGGTCACCGACGGAGTCGCGCTTGCGGGAGCTCTGCCACTCACGCCGCGCCCGGTAGACGCAGCGTCGTAGTCTGTCCAGCGCGGGGGTCCACCATTCATACCCTCCTGAATCCCGCTCCTTCCGCTCGCCGAGGCACTGCCATGCTGTCTCTATCAAAATTTCTGTTAGTTGCGAGCACACCGCGTCTGCTGATCTGCGGAAATTCAGCTTGCCAATGCGCAGCTGTAACGTCGCCCGGAAGTAGGACCAGTCCACTCCCCTCTCGCGAAAAGAGAGCACTGGATCCGGGCCATCCTTCGGCCCGCTGCGTGGACCCAAATCCAGGCCGAAGGTAATCAGTTGGTGGTCGCTCAGGCTGACAGCCTCGCGCACCGTCCACCCCGACACTGAGACCCCCCTGGTGGTCAAAGTCAAGTCGACATTTGACCGGCCATTGGGACCGCAGAATGTGGGCGGCTGACCCTCTCGATTGTGCAGCAAAAGATTTTTACCAAAGATGACGCCTTCCATTTGCGTCCGTCTGTATTCGGAGTCGGGTCCTCTGCCCACATACTGCGCGCGGTCGCAGAACCAGAGAGGCGAGTGCGCGTTGCTGTCCATACCTATTATCACTGGCCTCCCCGCCAGCCGGTCGAGAACACGGATGAGGTGTTCGAGGTGCCGGGCTATGTCGTGACTGTATTGGCAGTACATCGAGACTACATAGTAGCTCGAAGTACCGCACGACACTTGAGCCACGACGCAATGCTCCGTGCACAAGTCCGGCAGGAGGGTGGCCACGATATCGCGACCGACAACTAACACCCCCGCCCTGGGGGAGTCACCATACTGGAGCAGCCCCGGGACTCCGGCAGCAGCGTACTGCTCCTGGACAAGCACCAGGTCTAGCTGGAGCTCGCCAGCAATCCGCAGTAGCTCCAGTGTGGCCTCCCCGGAACCAGCCAGATTTAACTGTCCAAAGTTTATTCTGGACCGAAACTTATCCATATTTGGTCATGTTGGCCGACTGCTGCTCCGCGTAGATACGCGCTGGGCACGACGAATGCGCCGTGGAGTGCGTATCCGCGTCCTTACGCTTGAAGCGCTTGCACGTGGCGCAACATGCCGTGGATGACTCGCAGGTCTCCCTGCGGTGTCCCACCTTGCCACACTTACCGCAGGTTTCCGTCCCTGCGCGGCAGAATTTTTCGGGGTGACCATATTGTTGACACTTGGTGCAACAGGTCACCCGAACGTAGTCGCACACGTTCGCCTCGTCCCAGCCTATAAAGACTGAGCCGAGGCGGACGACTAGCTCGTCGCGCAGGGCGGGCGAACATTCGAGGACGACAGTGGTACGATGACCCTTGACGCCCTTCTTGAATGCCACCCGGCATTCCTTCTTGAGGCGATCCTCCACTCACCTGCCGGCAGGTTGATCGACAGAAGGTCGCGCAGAACCGTGTCGCCGTCGGGATCCGAACGCAGGTTCCTGATGGCCACCAGTGGGGCCCTCGGCCTCGGCTCGGCCACCCTAAGGGTGGAGGGGGCAGCATCTCGCAGCTTTTTGGCCGCCGCTGCAGTCGCCGTATGTACGGCTATACCGGCTTTACCTATCTTGCGAACGTTGCTAATAGCAATGCCCATGGCTCCGGGCTTAATCTTGTCCTGCAGTTCTTTTTTAGTGCCTTCACTGGTTGTAATTTCGTCGCAAGACGGGTAAAACAAGACAGCCTGATCCGGCGACGCCGAAACGGCGACGGGGGCGAGTCCTGCTGGACGCTTCAGCACTGCTGAGTATTGTGGCCGAGCCGGGGGCGACGGCACCACACCAGGGGCCACCGGACCCGCGCTCCCAGAGATCGCGGCAAGCCGAGCACTGGCAAGCTCATTCTGAGCCAGTCTGAGCCTAAGCTCAGTGGCTTCACGCCTTGCATCAGCTAGCCGTATCTCCAGGGCAGCGAACGCGGCCAGGATAGCCTGGCTAGAAGACCATATCTGGTCACGCTCCCCGGAGTTCAGCTTGTATTTGTTGCCTGTCGCAACAACGTTGGCCGTGCTTGTAATTTCGTTAAGGTGGTCGTGGACCTCTCCTAACAGCTGCTCGTCAGATTTTCCCAGGGGGGCGGGACCAGAGACCGGCTCCAAAACAGGGGCCGGGGAGGCCTCGACAGCCTCGGCCTCCTCGTCGTCCTCGACGACAGAGGTCTGCACGGATACATGCGGATCTGCGGGGGCGACGGGTGCGGCGGGGGAGGGCGCGGCAGCGACAGGGCGGGGCTTGGCTTGGCCTCCGGTAAGGATACCTCCGACCGGGGGGGCTGCCACGTCCGCCCGCACGGCCCGCAACCGCTTCTCCACCGCCCCCGCCACCTCCTCGGGCGAAGTGAGGTACCTACGTACCTTGCGCTGTGCTTGGGGGGGCGCCTTGGGGGTCGACACCATCGGCTTGGCTGCCGCCAATGGGGGCTGCTTTGGCTGAGGGGGGGCAGACGTACCTGGTTTAGGCTGCGGGGGGTCCAACGTCCCCGATTTCGGCTGGGGGGCAACCGTCCCTGCCTTGGGTGGGGTCCTTGCAATGGAAACGCGGGGGGAAAAACCCGCCTCTCGCTCCATCTGCGCCAACTCCTCCAACTCAGCCTCCCGGCGGGCCATTTCAGCCTGCACTATCTCATGCTGGCGCTGCCTCGCCTTTTCGTCCGACATAACCTCTTTTTAATGGGGAGTTCGTGTTATGAATTTCCCTTATGTTCGGGAAACTTCCTCACCCTGGCAACACCAACACGTGACGTCACAGACGAGTGACGTAATTCAAGCGTCAAACTGACAACTGACAGCCGCCAAGCGACAGCAAAGCAACTGACAGCCGCCAATGCTAAGGCAATTGACAGCTGTCAGTGTCAGCGACTCACCCGTCTCGCTCCTTTTCAAGATGGCGCCGAGCCCCAATGGACACCTCCACAAGATGAAACGAGAGGGTCCGATGTCGGACCGCTGACAGCGGGCGAATGCCACCGTCTGTCCCGCTCTGCGCGCAAGATGGCCGCCGCCTCTTATGGAGATAGCCACGCGCGAGAACGAGAGGGACCGATAGGCACCGTCCACCAATCACAATTAAGAAAGACTTAATTAACTTCGATAGCCGTGCGCACGTCCGTACTCGACGGAGGTCGGCACCGAAGTGTAGTTAGGGACAGTGGGAATCTCGTTAATCCATTCATGCGCGTCACTAATTAGATGACGAGGCATTTGGCTACCTTAAGAGAGTCATAGTTACTCCCGCCGTTAACCCGCGCTTGCTTGAATTTCTTCACGTTGACATTCAGAGCACTGGGCAGAAATCACATTGCGTCAACACCCGCGAGGGCCATCGCAATGCTTTGTTTTAATTAGATAAAGAAACACCGTGTTAGAAACACCGTGCGCTCGCCGATATAATCGACCGCGCACCGCTTCCGCCCCTGTACCCAGTTCCGGGTTCCAGGATCTGTGCTCAGAATGCGCCTACAATTTCGTGGGCATAGCTAATCTTCTAGTCTTTTCTCTAATCTCTATCTAGTTTATTAAAATAAAATACACGCTATTTTAGTATATTTTATTTAGTGTGACAAGAGATATCTATAGACAGGAGCGGCGTCAGGCGTGGCAGTGGTAGTTGTGACGTCATCCGAGACTGGTGGCTGGGGGGGCAGTGCCGCGAGGGGGACTGGGCCGCCGAAGTGCGGGCGCGTGTGAGCGAGGATGGTTTGCTCCACGAGGGAGGTGATGTTCCTGATGACGTGGAACACGACGGAGATCGTGTCCGGGGCCGGCCAGCCGCGCACGCCGAACACACACACCGACAACAACAGCTGGCGACAACACAAAACATATTATACACTGTACGGTGTAACACATAATATACCACATATTTATACGGCTTGTAAATCAACTGGTAAGTGTGAGTTGGATTCGCACACCTAGGGTTCTGTACTCAAAACGAACTAGGTTAAATTGTTGTAAAATGGGAAAACTGTTTTAATAATTTCGACATTATATTCTCATCCATGCCGATATGCCCTTCCCTACCGGCAACTTTATATTAATCCTCTGTGAAGATGAATGTTTAGTAGTATGTGTGTATTGAATAAGCGATTAAGCATGCGATTGAAGGTCTCATATTTTAACAAATTAACAAATAAGTATTAATATGATACATTTAATTCCAGGAAACAAACATAAAAAAACAGGTCAAGTGCCAGTCGGACTCGCGCACCGAGGGTTCCGTACACACTTGTAGGTAAGGTTAAAAGTAGGCAAACTCGAAATGAGCTTATTATTCGTCGGTGACTCTCAACAGAGCGATTCAGGAATATTTTAAAGTAAATTCGCATTTTAAAAAAAACAAACTACATAATATACGGTTTTCGAATTTTATCCTTTACTTGTGCTGTAAGACACTGCTTCCTGACAAATTTCATGGTTCTAGGTCAACGGGAAGTACCCTGTAGGTTTTGATTCACTGGTGAAATAGACCCGGGTATTCCATATTAATTTCAATTTGGTAGCTCCACGGATTCTTGAGATGAAAATTCTTGACAGACAGACAGACAATAAAGTGATCCTATAAGGGTTCCTTTTTACCTTTTAAGGTACGGAACCCTAAGAAAACTTTACTTGAAAAAAGGTACATTTTTCCCTAGAGCGGGATACGATGTTATTTTAAGCCCGCTCTGATACACAACAATGACGCACTTTTGGGTCGTGACCTGTCCACCCACTGACTACACCCACCGGTGAGTGAACGCCTAATCAAGAAATTCAAGAATGACCTGTGAACCCACCGTCTCAAGGTAATTCGGTTTCTATTAACTCTCGCTAAAGCTCAGGAGTGAGGACTGCCTCGTGTATAGTGGGTCATATAAGGCCCTTTTAAAGCAGTCTACTATTCTTACTTACCACCAATATCTTCATGTGACACATTACAGTAGCCACACCGTAGTGGCGAGTCCAAACAAAATATTAAACAGCACTCGGGTTAACTGCAGAAAGAGATTCCACTCAAATTACTCAGTAGTTAGTCATTGACCTAATTAACCAATGTTATTGTCAGTTATTAAAGTAAATAACTATTTAAGTCGTTAATATTACGCGGCCAGCCCAACGTGTCTATATTGTGATGTGTGGTGTAGTGAGGTGTGATTGTGTATATATAGTGTGCGTGGTTGTCTGTGCGTGCGCACATGCGGACATAGCACACAGTTTTTGCGCGGCAGCGACACATGCGACAGAATGATATGCATACAGGAACAACCCCTTGCTGTCTGTTACTGGGTTTATTGCCTCTCGATATTTTTTGCGTAAATATATATTATAAAAAAACCGGCCAAGTGCGAGTCGGACTCGCGCACTGAGGGTTCCGTATGTACTTGTAGGCTTAAGTAAGGTTAAAATAGGTGAACTTCAAATGAGGTCATTATTCGTCGGTGACTCTCAACAGCGCGATACAGGAATATTTTTCAGAAAATCGCATTTAAAAAAATAAAAACTACATATTTACGCTTTTCTGATTTTATCCTTTACTGGTGCTGTAAGACACTGCTTCCTGCCAAATTTAATGGTTCTAGGTTAACGGTAAGGACCCTGTAGGTTTTGATTCACTGGTGAAATCGCAAAATATAAACGGTCATATCTTTTCTTCATATTGACTTAAAGGTTTGATTATTTTAAAGCCGAAATAGACCATAGACCCGGGTATTTGATATCAATTTCAATTTGATAACTCCACGCGTTCTTGAGAAAAATAATTCTTGACAGACAGACCGACAGGCGGACAACAAAGTGATCCTATGAAGGTTCCTTTTTCCTTTAATGGTACGGAACTCTAAAAATTGCCCAAGTGCGAGCTGGATTCGCTCACCGAGGGTTCCGTACTAAAAACGAATCAGTTGAAATTACAAACTTAACTTTGCGGTTCGATCCTGTGATGTATGTGGGTATACAACATACCACGGCAGCAGGGTAGGCGTCTGACGACGCCACGCAGTCGACATATAAGCTTCAGACCGAAGACACTGCATGTTGGCGACTGGCCCAAAACATAGGCAGTTTGTTGTTATAGAAAAAGAAGTTGTGTTTTGATTTTGACATTACGTGTCAGTTTGTGTTGAATTCCTTTTCGTTTTAGTTTATTAGCAGTTTTGTTACGTGCTTTCTTGTAAATATTTAATTAATATACCTTTTATCACCATCGTACGTCTAATTCTTTACCATTCTAAAACAGTCCACTCGATCGCTATCATTTTTAGTTCATTCTACGCCGAAATTTATTTTCATTTGTTTTTTTTTTCATTTTTCTTTTCCAATATTATTATTTTTATTCCGTTGATTTTTAATCTCATTGCGTACGATGGTGGTCACACGTAACCAAGCTAAATAATTCACGGTCCCAACATCGGACTCTGATTTTCGTGAAGTTCGTCGTGTTATGCATTCCCCTCCGCTCCTGCCGCGCAACAGCGCTCAGGCGGGCCCATCAGGGGACGGAGCCTACCAAGTGGCCACTGAGACTGACGACGACCCGGGAAATGCTAGAAACATTGCTCAGCAAGAACCAAGCGCGCTTCCGGTGAGTTCCAGTCTACACTCCCAGCCACAAAAGTGTCAATCCAGACGCACGAGTAGGCAGTCACACGCTTCGAGCGCCAGCACGCTAGCGTGAAAATTGGCCGTGGAGGCCGAATTTCAGCAGCGCCGCGTCGATCGGGAACGTGAACGTATGGCCCGAGAACGTGAACGCGAGAAAGAACTCGCACTCTTAGAAGAAAAGGCGGAGGAGATGGAGCTGCGAGCGAAACTTACAGCGTTGGAGGCACATTCGGTAACAGATAAGTCTTCACGTACTTGTAGCTCATCTCAAATTACTAAAGAACGTGTCGCAACGTGGGTCGACAAGCAAGACGTTATTCATAACGTCCCTAACGTTTCTTCTCACCCCCGTCCACAGACATCGACACACCTTTATGCTCCGGTAGCACAAACTCCCGTAGCGCACGCTCCCGTAGCTCCCGTAGGTAATATTCCAACGTCTACGCTAAACCTACAGGACGATTCAGCAGCTCAACTAGCGAGAGCCCTTGCTAGCTTGCCTGACCGCCTTAAACGAACGGAGCTTGTGCCATTTTCAGGCAATATTAACGAATGGCTTGCTTTTAAATGTACGTACGAGCGAAGTAAATCTTTGTATACGCCCGCAGATAATATTGCTCGCCTCATTACCGCCATTCGTCGTACCGCCAAGTAAGCAGTTTCTTCAATTTTGTGGTCAGCTCAAGACCCCGAGGAGATAATGACCGCCCTACAGCAGAACTACGTGCGACCTGAGCTGATGGTCGCACATGAGATCGCCGGCCTTCGTAGTCTCAAAATAAGTAACGCAGAACATTTAAATTTGTTAGCTAATAAATTGAGGAACTGTATAGCTACCATAAAGCTGCTTAACCAGCATGAATATCTGTCCTCAATCGAGCTCCTTCGCACGATACTTCTAAAGTTAAGCGAGCACACGAGGGACCGCTTCACGGACTACGCTGCTACAACCATTCGAACCAACAGTTACTAAACTATAGCTACTTTCTAGGTTTTTAGTTATAGAGGCCGAACGACAACTAAGCTACAAATTTATAGCCGACGTGTCACCAGCTCTTCTGCTAGCAAGTTTCCATCAAACTTCGCAAGTAACAGGGTTCTCCTTCATAAACCTTATTGTCAAAAGGAACAGGTTCATGCTACGACGTCGCGTGATAATGCTGCGGTATGTACATATTGTAAGCAGGGACCGCACATCGTGCAGGAACCGCACTCTGTACAAAAATGTAAAGCTTTTTCGTTATTGTCTGTCGACGATAGATGGCGTTGGGTCAAGGAGTCCAAAACATGTTATAGGTGTCTAAAGTCAAACCCGCACAAATGGAACGACTGCAGAGCTAAACGTTGCGGTTTCAATGGTTGTGATAGGCGCCACCACAAACTACTTCATGGCGATGGATCAAACCGATTTCATTCATCGTCGCAGGGCTCAAGCCATCACACTGTAGTACCTCATCAAGGTGGCAATACCGACGACGTTGTCGCCACGGTCATCGATAAGACCAATGATGCGAATTCGCTTAACGTAGGCAACACATATGACGATTTTATTAATACAGGGTCTGGCGTACCTGCGGCTTGTATTCGAGGTTTGCTGAAAGTGGTACCAGTCGTGTTGGAGGGTCCGCGCGGAACGTTTGATACGTTCGCGCTTTTGGATGATGGTAGTACCTCTACACTCATTGACGGTGATGTGGCCACGCGCATCGGTGCAGAGATGACTGGGCGTCGAAAACTACGTGTTAACGGCATAGGCGGTATGTCACTGGACACGGAGGTATGCCACGTTAATTTTTATATACGGGGACGTGACTCACAAGAGCGACACCTCGTCCAGGGCGCACGCAGTATTACACCACTTCGCCTTGCATCACGGAGTACAGATGTGCTCAACCTTTTAGAATACAAAAATTTAGCAGGTCTTTCCAACGTATTAACGTACGAAAACGCAACTCCAACCGTCCTCATTGGAGTCGCGGATTGGTATCTGTCAGCTAGTCGAGAGATGCGTGTAAGTAAGAAGGATGAACCTGTAGCATCACGAACTATCTTAGGCTGGCTGCTGGTCGAAGCCTGTAGATTTCATTCTTCATGTTTCTGAAACCGAATACACGTCGCGAACGTTCGATGGTCTTGAAGCACTGATCAAGACACAATATGAAATAGATTCTTTAGGTATTCAAAAGCATGTTCCGCGGCAAAATATGATGCGATGACACACGTGCGGTTAGTATACTTGAATCGTCATTCCGTAGATTAAGCTCTGGACGTTTTGAGGTTGGCTTGCCTTGGAAAGAAAATGTGTCTAGTAACGTTCCTGACAGTTACCCTCAAGCGTTATCACGTCTCAAGTCCATTGAAAGGCAAATGGCAAAAGATGAAACGTTTGCTTCAGCGTATAAAAGTTTTATAGACGGTATTATACAAAAAGGTTACGCAGAAGAATGCGATTCATCCTCACGCCACGAAACTTATTTACCACATAAGGCCCGCACCGACAACGCTCCCACTATTTGGTACTTACCTCATTTTGGTGTGTACCATCCACAGAAGCGTAAACTTAGAGTAGTCCACGATGCAGCGGCCGTTACTAAGGGTGTCAGTTTAAACAGTATGCTACTACAAGGCCCTGACTTATTGCAATCCTTATTAGATATCTTGTTCCGTTTTAGGGAGGGACCGATCGCGTTCAACGCAGATATTAGGGAAATGTTTCCTCAAATTAAAATAAAGGAGCGGGACCGAGACGCGCTTAGATTTTTATGGCGCGATTCTAGTAGTACACAAAATACGGTAAAAGAGTACAGAATGTCATCAGTGAATTTTGGCGCCGTTTCTAGTCCGTTTATAGCTTTGTTTATTAAAAACAAGAACGCCAAAGAGTTTGAACATCAGTACCCCGCGGCTGTACATGCGATAATACACTACCATTATATGGATGATTATATTGGGAGCGAATTTGAGCTCTCCGATGCTGCACGCTTAGCTTCTGATATAGTCACGGTTCACAAGTCTTGTTGTTTCGAGATGCGCTCTTGGGTTTCAAACGTACCAGAGGCGCTCAAGTTAGTACCTAAAGAACTACATAATAGCTCAAATGATGACGTGTATTTACCCCCTAACAATGATGTGCATAACAGGTGCGTTAGGTGTGAAGTGGAATCCTTTTAACGACACTCTAGGGTTCCGAACAGGTCGGAAAGACATAGGTACGAAACTTACCAAACGCGGCCTACTATCTAACGTCATGAGTATTTATGATCCCTTAGGTTTGCTTATGCCAATAGTCATCCAAGGTAGGATTTTAATTCAAAAGTTGTGGAGAGAAGGTAGTGATTGCGAATCACCTATATCTTCCAAGTTCGAGGCTGAGTGTAAGGACTGGCTTGATCAACTGGCAGCAGCAGATAGTATTCGTATTCCACGCTGCTACGAGGTTACGCTTCAACGGTCCGATATTCAGCTTCACATCATTGCCGATGGGGGGGAGCAGGCCTACGCTTGTGTAGCATATTGGCGTTATACTTTCGTCGACGGGTCAGTCAGCCTCGCCTTGATAGGAAGCAGAGCGCGTGTTGCACCCTTGAAGCCACTCTCTATTCCGCGTTTAGAATTACAAGCGGCTCTTATTGCAACTCGTTTTTCCCAAACTATTTTGAACGCTCATCGAACGCAACCGTCCGCTATTTACTACTGGACTGATTCTACTACGTTTCTAAAATGGATCCGTAGTGACGCGCGTACATTCAAAGCATTTGTAGCTCACAGATTAGGCGAAATTTTGGAATTTACGAATCCGTCTACCTGGAGATGGCTCCCTAGCGAACTCAATATCGCAGATGACGCTACAAAGCCAAAAAATAATAATCTTTCTTCATCACACAGATGGTTCGCTGGCCCTTCGTTCCTTCTCAATCCATCATCTGAATGGCCATGCGAGTTAGAGTGTATCACTGACGAAGTCTCACGAAATTGTGAGTTAAAACCTGAGTTCGTGGGGCTTCTAGTTAACATCCCATTTCTCATTCCGCCGGTTCCAGATGTGACGCGTTTTAGCAGCTGGCTACGATTGTTACGCGCAACGGCCCGAGTTTTTCAGGGCGTTAGGAATTTTTGGTCACGGTCTCGTTCACCGCGCTTAATTGCCAAATCTATCGAAAATTCTGCGTCCCTCGCAACTGTCGGCCACAGACATGGTTCAAGCTGAGAAGATGCTGTTTCAACGTGTTCAAGCAGACAATTTTGCCGAAGAAGTAAAGGCTCTTACCGCCTTACAGCCAGTACCTAAAACTAGCCGTATAGCAGCACTCGCCCCTGTCCTCGACAAAGATGGTCTCATTAAATTAGATACGCGCATTGGGTCCGCTCCTGAGGTGAGTGAGAGTGCTAAGTCTCCAATAATCCTCTATGGCCGCCATCGTATCGTGCACCTGATGATTTTACATAAACATGCAGAAGCTGGTCATGGAAATCACGAACTCGTACTGAATGAGATTCGCCAGAAATTTTGGATACTGCGAGCAAGAGCCACTATTCGCAACGTAGCTAAGACCTGGTTACGATGCAGGAGGCAGAATGGCCGACTTATAACACCGCCGACAGGAAACCTGCCTTTAGAACGCCTCGACCACCACACTAGACCGTTTATCCATGTGAGATTAGATTACTTCGGGCCAATAGAAATATCAATAGGCCGAAGACGAGAAAAAATATACGTTGCCTTATACACATGCCTGGTGACCAGAGCCATCTGGAGGTTGTCGCATCACTGACATCGGATGCTGCCATAATGAACCTTAGACGTCTTATAGCCCGACGCGGGACTCCGTCAACAATTTTCTCCGACAACGGTACAAATTTTGTCGGAGCAAGCCGGGAGCTTGCTTCACTCTTCACTTGCACGAAGGAGCCGTGGAGAGCTTCGCTACTAGCCGCATGATTTCATGGCGCTTCATACCACCCGCTTCACCTTTCATGGGCGGGGCATGGGAACTGATGGTGCCCTCCGTAAAAACAGCTCTACGTGCCACACCTAACCAGAGAGCTCCACGTGAAGAAGTTCTGTCTACTCTACTACTCGAAGCAGAGTCCATCATTAACTCACGACCACTTACTTACGTCCCAAGCTCAACTGACGCTCCAGAAGCAATAACACCATTCCACTTCATAATAGGGTCTTATTCAGGGGCTCCATGGCCTGTCAACCTCTCCGATTCCGACTTAGTGCGCAGATGCGACTGGCGGCGCGTTTTAAGGCTCGCTGACCATTTCTGGGTGAGGTGGCTAGCTGAATATTTGCCTACCCTGGGTCCACGAGGACGAAGCAGAAGTGAGTCTGGCATTTGCGAGGGGGACGTAGTTCTATTAGCCGATAACACTTTGCCAAGGGGTCTTTGGCTTCTTGGCAGGGTGGTTAAAACTTTTACGGGTGCTGACAATATTGTTCGTGTCGCCGACGTGGCAACCAGGGGGGGGATCTTGCGCCGACCAATTCGTAAGCTCCTCCCACTTGTAGCCGAACCTCGGCCAGTTGCCACCAGGTTTTAGTGTTCCACTAGGGGTCCGGAATGTTGGCGACTGGCCGAAAACATAGGCAGTTTGTTTTTATAGAAAAAGAAGTTGTTTTGATTTTGACATTACGTGTCAGTTTGTGTTGAATTCCTTTTCGTTTTAGTTTATTACCAGTTTTGTTACGTGCTTTCTTGTAAATATTAAATTGATATACCTTTTATCACCATCGTACGTCTAATTCTTTACCATCCTAATACAGTCCACTCGATCGCTATCACTGCATATCATTTAAGGGCTAAAACCCCAATACCCCGATATTTTTCAGTGGTGACTAGACAGGGCAACTGCACCAACCGCATATAAGTATGTAAACACTAGCTCCTGCGACTACGTTAAACCTAAAATTTTCCCGCGATAAAAAGTATCCTATGTGTTAATCCAGGTTATGTATTATGTGTGTTCCAAATCCGTTGAGAAGTTTTTGCGTGAAAGAGTAACAAACATCCATACTCACAAACATTCGCATTTATAATATTAGTAGCTTGTTTTCGCTGTATTTAGGGTACCGTACTCGAAGGGGAACCAACGAAGTTTTAGTAATAATTTTAGTAATAGTTTTCTGTTGGCTACCTTTCGGGTACGGTACCGAGTTGCGAGTTACACTCGCACACCGAGGGTTCTTATTAGGGTTCCGTACCTCGAAAGGAAAAGGAACCCTTATAGGATCACTTTGTTGTCCGTCCGTCTGTCTGTCTGTATGTCTGTCAAGAATTTTTATATCATGAACGTGTAGAGTTATCAAATTGAAATTAATATGAAATTCCCGGGTCTGTGGTCAATTTCGGCTGTAAAATAGTCAAACCTGTAAGTCAATATGAAGAAAAGATATGACCGTTTATGTCGCAAACTTTCTTATATTTTGTGAAGTCACAAGGGAATCAAACTTACAGGGTACTTCCCGTTGACTTAAAATCATGAAATTTGCCAAGAAGCACTGTCTTACAGCACAAGTAAAGCTTTAAATGTTTTTTATTAAATAAACAATTTTCCTTACGTGTTTGATTATTTTACAGCTGAAAGAGACCATAGGCCCGGGTATTTAATATTATTCATTTCAATTTGATAACTCCACGCGTTTTTGAGAAAAAAATCTTGACAGACAGACAGACTTACGGACAAAAAAGTGATCCTATAAGTGTTCCTTACGTAACCCTAAAAACCAAATCAAAAACAGTTCAGCCGTTTAGGAGCTACGGTGTCACAGACAGACACACAGTTTTTGCGTCGAGGGTTAAAAATAAAGAATATAATATGAAGTGGTTTATTTACAACAGATAGATAATGGTTCACACAATCACATACAAATACGATACCCATCGTGCATCATAATAAAACAATTCCAAATATTAAGCTAGCTTTTGTCTGTGGCTTCGCTCGTGGTATAGTATTTTCCCATTTCACGTATGTAGGTTGAATTTTCAAATATATCCTGAATATTTATTTACAGAATTACTTCTGTTAAGTTACTAATAAAAAATCTATCTAATCTTGTTCCTCCATTCAAAATTTCGACCCCCATTTAATTCCCTTACGGGGTGAATAAAAAAAAACCTTCCTTAGCGGATGGCTACGTCATTATAAGTATGTGCCTTTCACCGCAATCCGGTCAGTGGCTTGAGCTGTGTGTCGATAGGTCAGTCTGTCAGTAGCTGTTGCCTTTGAAATATACAAACAGATGCGGGTACGGAACCCTAAAACAACAGCTTGTTGAGACATCAAGCCTGCTAATAAACAGAAAATTTAAAAATTACTTTATGCAAATTAACAGAATTCAGGATAGCGTAATGATGACACGACTGAAATACAATTACCATTTCAATAGTTACAAGTCACATTCTTTAATTCAGATCCGTCGTCAAATCTTCCAAGACAATTGAAATCGTATCTACTAACACTTAAATTTACAATTATGAGTAGCTACGTTGAGATTCATTCGCATCCCACTGTCAATATAGTACTTATTGATAGCATTTAATTTACACTGTGTTTACGTCGATAATCTTTTCATGTGGGCTAATTCACTCAGCCGCCATAAATAATGAAATATTAGCTGCATCCTGCGGTTTCATTCGCGCATTATTATAATTCACCCGCTTTATACCCATTAAGAGTTGATTAAAAAAATCCAAGTTAACCTCTTAACTCAAGGTATGTCCTTCCAAATGTCATATCCCTATATCCACTGGTTTAGGATGTTGTCCATATGCATAACCCTCGATTCAAATGTTATAGGTCCAGGTCTAAGCGGGGTCTAATATTTTCAAGCCGTTTTGCTTTAAGCATTGAAGAATCACTATTTTGTTAACATAAAAATTATCACGCCAAGTCCCTCACGCGGAAGGCAGAGAGCATAGAGTGCCACTCTTGACTTGCACACCTCTTGCTTCTTTGATGAATGTAGAAATATGAATCATCAATATCTTCATACATTCCGCTCGCGAGAAGTTTACCTAAGTTTACCTATCTATCATTATCAGCACTAGCCACGTTTTTATCGTCACTGGCAACAATAATTTTGTTCCAGAACTGGTTCGTATGTACCTTCTTATCTGAGAATTTAAACTTGTGTAACGAACATATTGTTGTCTCGAACTGTCTTGCAATAAATATTGGATGTTGCTTTTGTGAACTCTTCAAAGCAACCAATAAATCTCATTTCCGTAATTTATCATTGATGTTAACCAGTTTCCCTTCAGGAGTCAGGGCTACGTTAAGAGTTCCTGATGGGAGAGGGAGCGGAGAGCTGTTCCCTCTGGGAGGGGGCATGGCGCGACGCAGCTTACCCCAGAAGTTAGGGTCCGACCCACTTAAATAAGTCGATGTCGCTATATACGCCTTCAATTCCGGATCTATCGACGTATCCTTGCTCAGAGTATCGTCTAGGAGCAGCACTAGTAGTCTAGGCCTCCGCTCAGCTAGAGCCCTTTGAGCGGCTGCTCTGAACTCTAATTTAGCCCACTGGGACTGTATAAAGTGTTTAGAAACGACTGCTAAAGTTCTCTTCGCCCCAGTAACCGACTTTGCTATTTGCGCTGGAATCAATTCGCCAACAGCCCAGTCTCTATAATGCACACACACTCTCCATTCTTGTTCTAAGGCCGGTACCAGTTTATATCTCACCCACTCTTCGTCACCGTGAGCGAAAGAGACGAACGCATCGTAAGGTTCTGTACCTAGGTCCTCCTCTTTAGCAAACCATCCTCTGGCTGCGAGCCATACTTTAGCTTCTCTCTGCCATTTGACAGCTACTACAGTCCCCACTCCTACGACGAACACCACTAAAATTAAAACACTTCCAGCTGTTATAACAGCAGCTTTGTTCTCGCATATATTGCAGAGCATCTGATCGGCGTCCATTATGCCTTGGAGCTCATTAACATCACAACACTCAATAGGATTCTTAGCCAGCAATATTGACACATTATACCTCAGCAACTGGTAAGGAATCTCCTGTAACAGATTGTCGCTGAGATCGATCAGTTGCAAGCTATCCGGAGGTAAACCGGTAGGCACTTCAGTAAGACCTAATCCAGTCAGATTTAAAACTTGAACAGAGTCTAGCAAGTCTAATTTAGGAGGAGGCTTTCGCAGTCTGAGCCATAGTTTTTGGATACCCAAATCTTTTAGCGCTACAGGTTTGAAACTGAAGCAGTCTAAGTCGGCCACTTTAGCGGCTGGTCTATATTGACAGGTACAGTTGTTGGGACACTCAGGTGAGGGACATGTTAAGGAAATAGGGTCTAGATCTTGGAGGAGATGTCCTTTAAGCTCGCTGGGAGAGGAACATTTTGCATCTGGGGCGTTTGGTTTCAACTCTGTGGCCATTGGTACAGCTCCTTGTAATCTTTTGAGTAGACCATACATCTGGCAGTCGCAGTTAAGAGGATTATTAGAGAATAGTATCTCCCCTCTCCCTGCCAAATCCCCCCACCCCCCGGGGTCCCCCTCTCCCTCCATGAGGGTCCCTTCCTCAAGGGATATGGAGGAGATGTTGTTGTATCGCAAGTCCACTATAGTTCCCAGGCTGATGAATTGGATCTCCGGACTCTGTGGAGCAGAAGAAATCACCATAAAAATTGTTGGTCGTTTTGGAATGAAATCGGTTAAAATCGTTTACAAGGTAAAATCGTCTCCTGAATTTGTTGAAGTCGGTTAAAATGTAGCCTATGTTACTGGGGCCATAACAACGAATCGATTGACATCTTATTCATCAAAATCGGATAGACAGTTAACGCGCTATAGAGGTCAATACGTAAATACTAACATACATATGTACATAGACTGCTAAAATCAGAACCCTTTCCTTTGGCTTCGCCGTAGACGGATAAAAAACTCACCGTTATCCTCTCGAAGCTGTTCCAACTGAGATCCAACTCCTTAAGCTGCAGCAGCACATTTCCCCAATCTTGGAATATCTGCCTTATCACATTGTGATTGAGATCTAAATGCGTCAGCTCTCTGAGAGAATTTAACGGCGATTGAAGAGGGTAGATATTAGCGTACGTATCCTGTCCTTGTTCCTCCTCGAAGCTTAGCAGGTTGTGCGACAGCGACAGGTAGTGTATGTGAGTCGCGCCGCGGAAGGCGTTGCTTGAGATGTAATGTAGTCTGTTCTGGCTCATGGAGACGTACTCCAGCTTAGTGACGTTGTAGAACACGTCACTGGAACATACATTGCAATTATTTTATACATAACTAGCGGCCCGCCCCGGCTTCGCACGGGTAGACATTTATCAAATACTAGCTGACCCGACAGGCGATGTCCTGTCTTAGCTACGACTTCATATGACAAATACACCATAGGAAAAAGGACCTTTAGTTTATCCCGAAATTAAAAAGGTTCCTCCTGACAATAACAAACACAAAAACATTAGGTGTGGCACTCGGAGACTGCCGCGGTTAAGCTATTGCATAGCATTTATCGCGGGCCTTGAGCGTGGGGACCGAATCCAGAAATTCCGTAACGAAAAATTAGGTGTGGCACTCGGAGACTGCCGCGGTTAAGCTATTGCATAGCATTGTTATCAACTTATGCAATTATAATTATTAAGCTATTGCATAGCTTTTATCGCGGGCCTTGAGCGTGGGGATCGAATCCAGAAATTCCGTAACGAAAAATTAGGTGTGGCACTCGGAGACTGCCGCGGTTAAGCTATTGCATAGCATTGTTATCAACTTATGCAATTATAATTATTAAGCTATTGCATAGCTTTTATCGCGGGCCTTGAGCGTGGGGATCGAATCCAGAAATTCCGTAACGAAAAATTAGGTGTGGCACTCGGAGACTGCCGCGGTTAAGCTATTGCATAGCATTGTTATCAACTTATGCAATTATAATTATTAAGCTATTGCATAGCTTTTATCGCGGGCCTTGAGCGTGGGGATCGAATCCAGAAATTCCGTAACGAAAAATTAGGTGTGGCACTCGGAGACTGCCGCGGTTAAGCTATTGCATAGCATTGTTATCAACTTATGCAATTATAATTATTAAGCTATTGCATAGCTTTTATCGCGGGCCTTGAGCGTGGGGATCGAATCCAGAAATTCCGTAACGAAAAATTAGGTGTGGCACTCGGAGACTGCCGCGGTTAAGCTATTGCATAGCATTTTTATCAACTTATGCAATTATAATTATTAAGCTATTGCATAGCTTTTATCGCGGGCCTTGAGCGTGGGGATCGAATCCAGAAATTCCGTAACGAAAAATTAGGTGTGGCACTCGGAGACTGCCGCGGTTAAGCTATTGCATAGCATTTTTATCAACTTATGCAATTATAATTATTAAGCTATTGCATAGCTTTTATCGCGGGCCTTGAGCGTGGGGATCGAATCCAGAAATTCCGTAACGAAAAATTAGGTGTGGCACTCGGAGACTGCCGCGGTAAAGCTATTGCATAGCATTTTTTATCAACTTATGCAATTATAATTATTTTTTTATTCTATAAATTCAGTATTTTTTTATACACCTACTAGCGGCCCGCCCCGGCTTGGCACGGGTAGACTTTTATATCAAATATTTTGTCTACCCGTGCAAAGCCGGGGTGGGAAGCTAGTATAGTTTATAGTCTATGTTACTCAGTGATGATGTAGCTTTCTAACGGTGAAAGAATTTTTGAAATCGGTCAAAAAAATAAAAAAATAAATTTAGGGGTGGACTACCCCTAACATTTAGGGGGATGAAAAATAGATGTTGGCCGATTCTCATAGATACCGGATAAGCACAAAAAATTTCATCAAAATCGGTCAAGCCGTTTCGGAGGAGTATGGCAACGAAAACTGTGACACGAGAATTTTATATATTAGACTAGCGGCCCGCCCCGGCTTCGCACGGGTAGACATTAATTTCGGAGCATAGACATTTATCAAATATTGTGTCCACCCGTGCGGAGCCGGGGTGGGCAGCTAGTATAATATATAGCCTATGTTACTCAGTGATAATGTGGCTTTCTAACGGTGAAAGAATTTTTGAAATCGGTCCAGTAGTTTCGGAGCCCATAGACATTTATCAAATATTGTGTCCACCCGTGCGGAGCCGGGGTGGGCAGCTAGTATAATATATAGCCTATGTTACTCAGAGATAATGTAGCTTTCTAAGGATGAAAGAATTTTTGAAATCGGTCCAGTAGTTTCGACGCCTATAGACATTTACCAAATATTTTGTCTACCCGAGCGAAGCCGGGGCGGGCAGCTAGTATAATATATAGCCTATGTTACTCAGTGATAATTTAGCTTTCTAACGGTGAAAGAATTTTTGAAATCGGTCCAGTAGTTTCGGTTTTGTCTACCCGAGCGAAGCCGGGGCGGGAAGCTAGTATAATGAAAAATAGATGTTGGCCAATTCTCATAGATACCGGATAAGCACAAAAAATTTCATCAAAATCGGTCAAGCCGTTTCGGAGGAGTATGGTAACGAAAACTGTGACACGAGAATTTTATATATTATATATACTTTCACACAAACAGCTTACAACCAATGCCACCTAAAGGCGGGTTGCTGAACTAAAGAGACAAGCGTGAGATTTCAAAAAGTAATTAAAAGTTCTGGTATTTATCGATAGATGGAACTAAAAAGTATCACCGCTGTGCCGGTCGGAGTGGGCAGTGTTAGGTTTTTTTCGTTACGGAATTTCTGGATTCGGTCCCCACGCTCAAGGCCCGCGATAAAAGATATGCAATAGCTTAAAAATGCTCGATGACCGAACAAAAGCTTGTTTACAAATACTTTTGAATATCCCCAATTGTTATAAAAATATTTTGTAGTTATGTCGAAGAAATTGAAAGAAAGAAAAATAATTTATTCATATATATTTATCTGAAATTAAAAAAAAAGACGTCAACGGCAGCATACATATTTTATGTAAATTAAATTAAATTAACCGATTATATTTGGGATTAAGTATATCTACGTGCTAAAATTGTAATTTGTATAGAAGAAACCATTATTGAAGAGATGTCAATATAATAACAAATAGCTTATTGCCAATTTTTTTAACATCACGGCGTCACTCAAAAACATCATTAAAATAAATTTGGTGCCAAGCAATCCTGCTACACATATGCTATCCAAGAGAATACAACCGCTACGCTAGATTTGCTACGCAAGCAACGTAATAGACGGCTGTGTCATGTGCATTTGGAAGTCTGTCTTAAATAATATGTGATATCGCTGGGCTGTGTTGGGGACGACGTCGCCAAGGTTACAGCGCCTGGCGTCCCGGTTGCTGGGCTGCGCCGCCTAGGCCTGCGCTGTCGACCTGTCTACTCTATCTTTGGCAGTTTTGCGTCAGCTGTAATTTTTTTGTGTTTTGTGTTTTAAGCTATTGCATAGCTTTTATCGCGGGCCTTGAGCGTGGGGACCGAATCCAGAAATTCCGTAACGAATAAAACCTAACACTGCCCACTCCGACCGGCACAGCGGTGATACTTTTTAAGCTATTGCATAGCTTTTATCGCGGGCTTTGAGCGTGGGGACCGAATCCAGAAATTCCGTAACCTAAAAAACCTAACACCGCCCACTCCAACCGGCACAGCGGTGATACTTTTTAGTTCCACCTATCGATAAATACCAGAACTTTTAATGACTTTTTGAAATATCACGCTTGTCTCTTTAGTTCAGCAACCCGCCTTTAGGTGGCATTGGTTGTATTGGAAAACTACCGTAATCAGCTGTTTGTGAGAAAGTATATAGGTATATAAAAAATTAGGTGTGGCACTCGGAGACTGCCGCGGTAAAGCTATTGCATAGCATTTTTTATCAACTTATGCAATTATAATTATTAATTTATTTTATTAATGCAGTATTTTTTATATACCTATATACTGTCTCACAAACAGCTGATTACGGTAGTTTTCCAATACAACCAATGCCACCTAAAGGCGGGTTGCTGAACTAAAGAGACAAGCGTGATATTTCAAAAAGTCATTAAAAGTTCTGGTATTTATCGATAGATGGCGGAGTGGGGGGTGTTAGGTTTTTTTCGTTACGGAATTTCTGGATTCGGTCCCCACGCTCAAGGCCCGCGATAAAAGCTATGCAATAGCTTAATAATTATAATTGCATAAGTTGATAAAAAATGCTATGCAATAGCTTAATAAATAAATAATTATAATTGCATAAGTTGATAAAAAATGCTATGCAATAGCTTTACCGCGGCAGTCTCCGAGTGCCACACCTAATTTTTCTTTTTAAGTAGATAATGTGTATAATGCTGTAAGTTGATTCATAGCAACACATGAACATATGAAGAGGGAAGACAAGTGTAGAAGAAGAATGTAGTGTCGTTATGTAAAAGGTCCCAACTCAGGATTAAATACTATTACAAACTTATTATTCGAGGATCGAACGGCAATGTTAAATTGGTCATTTAAACTAGTTTCTTTCTTTCTTATCTTTTACTGCGCAACCACGGCGCGAGTGCTGCACGCACTTGGCCGGTGTCTTTTTATTAAGAGAATTCAATCCACTCACTCTGTCAGTTCCGCAATGAGGTTATCATCTATATCCAGTCGCCGCAGCTCGCCGAGCGAGCTCAATACTGGCAGCCGAGTCAGCTGATTGTGCGAGAGAGACAGGTTGCGCAGCTGAGGGGTCGAGAGGGAGGGAGACGACGATAGACGGCACCGGGACAGAGACAGCGATAGCAGAGAGGGAGACGACAGCTGAGGTACGGAGAGAGGCACGTCGTTTGATATTGACACCTGAAACATATAACAAGCAATCTTTAGCCGTCCATACTATCATTATAAATGCAAAAGTAACTCTGTATGTCTGTTTGCTACCTTTTCAGGACTAAACGGCTGAACGGATCGTAATAAAATTTGACAAGGAGATAAATTATATCCTGGGCAAGGATATAGGCCACTTTTGTCTTTAAACTAATGCAAATGAAGCGGTAACAGCTAGTACCCATATATATTTTTTGTTTATACCACTAAGGTGGCCTCTAGGTGGCTCGCCTGATGGTAAGCGGTTACCGCAGCCTATGGACGCTTGCAACACGAGGGGTATACTGCCGGCACAGCTAGTATGATAGATATATTAGGGTTATTTATTTATTTATTTGGGACAACAAACAGTTATACATTTAAGGTAAGAATATTAATAATAAGTAACAGAGATGATTAATGCATAACCTACTACGAGTCCACGTGTTATTAAAGATTTACATTATAATGTTGTGGCCAAAACAAAGGTTAAACATAAGAGAAAGGAATTAAATTAGGTTAGTTGAGGTATATTTCTATAGGCCTATAGATGATTGAAATAAATATTTATAGAAATTATAATGTATTAATATTATGAAACTTAATGTAATAACCTGTGCCCGTGACTTCATACGCGTGGAATTAATTTATTTGACAATTTCATTTGCACCGTACAATAATAACTTATAAAAAAAAATATGCCTAAGTTATGCTTATAGCATCAGCTACCTTTCAGTGAAAGTCCTGTTCAATCAATTCCCGCCGCTCGGATGTTGTTCACAATTGTTTTTTGTCATTAGTACAGTGTTTACTTTCATATGCATATAGTAAAGAGCTGCAACTGTTAGTTTGACATTACAAACAGACATTTAAATTGTATTTATTTGTATAGTTGTATTCTATTTATAGGTTATTTAATTAGGGTTCAGCAAAAAAAACACATAAATGTGATAACTAATTGAATTCCACGCGTACGAAGCCTATAACTTTATTACAGTCCCGTATTTGATTTTTTTTGTTGCGCGGGATCGCCTGACTAACGCCTTCTTTTCAAATCGGTCCCGTCCGTTCAAATGTTGTTGACAAATTCAATTGGTTTTTATTTTTTGTACGTAACCCTAAACATTTTATCCCTAACTATTTTTCCGAAATGAAAGTAGCCTAATTTACGCGTTATAGCATCAGCTATCTGCCAGTTCCGTTCAAATCGGTCCAACCGTTCGGATTTTGTTCACAATTTTATAATTTTTTAATTGTTGTGCGGAACCCAAATTATTTTTCCAAAAGTAAAGTAGCCCATGTTACGCCCAGTAAAATCCAGTGAGGGTCTCGTTCAAATCGGTCTAGCCGTTCGGATTTTGTTAACAATTTTATGGTTTTTTATTCGTCGTCCGGAACCCTAATTATTTTTCCAAAATTAAAGTAGCCTATGTTACGCCCAGTATAATTAGCTATCTACCATTGATAGTCTTGTTCAAATCGGTTCAGCCGTTGCGGAGATTACCCCAAACAAACAGACAGACAGACAGGCAAAAACATTTTTTTATCTCTTTTTTGTCATTAGAAGCGTGTTTACTTTCATATGCATTTCGTAAAAAACTGTTATTTTGATATTACAAACAGACACTTCAATTTTATTTATGTGTATAGATATAGATACCTTCTCCAGTCGCAGTAGTTCTCTGAACACGTCCGGTAGAAGCGTCATATTCGCTCGGAGCATGGTGAAGGACCGGAGGAGAGGCACTGAGCTGAACACTCCCTCCTCCAGCCGCTGCACGTTGGACGTGGACAGACTGAGGTGATGGAGCGAGGACAGACCTGGAAACACGTGATCACACAACGACTGTAGACACTGTGATCACACAACGACTGTAGACTCTGAGATCACACAACGACTGTAGACATTGTGATCACACAATGACTGTAGACTCTGCGATCACACAACGACTGTAAGGGATAGATGTAGGGCGTACTAGTGCGAATAAAAATTGAGGTTTTGATGTACGAGAAGCCGCTTCAATATTGCCGAAATCGGGTTGCGTTTGTGCGTGTGATCGCGTAGGTGAGTTACGGACGACTGACTCCACAGAGGGTGGCGCTGGATGCGCAGGCGACGAGGCACCAAACGAACAATGCATGTACATATATTCTATAACCAGATGTAAGTATATTATTTTTATTTAATTAATTTTGGCATTATCGAAATTTCTTCTCATTTATTAGATAACACAAAGTATGAAGCTGTATGAAGATACAAAACTATGAATGTATTATATTTAACTTATACAGGTACTAATCATTTTATATTTTCAGGTTTTTACAATCATCGCACAGGTAAGTACAAACTAAATTGATGTATCAAAGTGTTAAATGTGTTTTTATTTTATTTTCAGGTTAGGAGCTGGTGGGTCGTTTGTCATCGTCAACAACGACTGTAGACATTGTGATCACACAATGACTGTAGACATTGTGATCACACAATGACTGTAGACTCTGCGATGACACAACGACTGTAGACACTGTGATCACACAACGACTGTAGACTCTTTGATCACACAATGACTGTAGACATTGTGATCACACAATGACTGTAGACTCTGCGATCACACAACGACTGTAGACACTGTGATCACACAACGACTGTAGACTCTTTGATCACACAATGACTGTAGACTCTGTGATCACACAATGACTGTAGACTCTTTGATCACACAATGACTGTAGACTCTGTGATCACACAACGACTGTAGACTCTGTGATCACACTACGACTGTAGACTCTGTGATCACACAATGACTGTAGACTCTGTGATCACACAATGACTGTAGACTCTTTGATCACACAATGACTGTAGACTCTGTGATCACACAATGACTGTAGACATTGTGATCACACAATTACTGTAGACTCTTTGATCACACAATGACTGTAGACTCTGTGATCACACAACGACTGTAGACTCTGTGATCACACAATGACTGTAGACACTGTGATCACACAACGACTGTAGACTCTGTGATCACACAACGACTGTAGACAATGTGATCACACAAGGACACAAATTTGGCACACGTATCTACACTAATATTATGAAGAGGAAAGATTTGTATTTTTGTGGGTTTGTATTGAATAGGCTCCGAAACTACTGGACCGATTTCAAAAATTCTTTCACTGTTAGATAGCTAAATTATCATTCAGTAACATTGGCTATATATTATACTAGCTGCCCGCCCCGGCTTCGCACGGGTAGACAAAATATTTGATAAATCTCTATAGGCTCCTGTAGGATATAGGTTAAAACACCGAAACTCTGATAGTCCAAAATTTAAGAATGCGTTTATTAAAGCACTGTATCGTAAAGAAATCACGGAACGACTGGCTCATTAATAAATTACCTACATATTTTTTAACATAAAAAACTACATGCACCCTCAAATATCGATATTTCATTATCTTTATAAAGTTTTAACAGATGGCGTTACTAGTCCTAAATATTCCATATGAGTAAATAAAAAAGTATCTAGAAACATGTAAAAGGATCAACAAGGTAAATAGACAAATATACAATCAAATATACGTCGCCTACAGGCTCCTAAACAACTGGACCGATTTTTAAAAATCTTTCACCGTTAGAAAGCTACCTACATTATCACGGAGTAACATAGGCTATATATTATAATAGCTGCCCACCCCGGCTCCGCACTGGTGGACAAAATATTTGATAAATGTCTATGCTCCGAAATTTATGTCTACCCGTGCGAAGCCGGGGCGGGCCGCTAGTAGTTTATAACCTGGATTAACACATAGGATAGTTTTTATCCCGGGATAATGTCCTTATTTCGGAAAATCATAGGTTCCTCTGGGATTCGAAGCGGGCAGAAGCTGTTTTACTCACTTTGGAATGCCCCCGGGCGGAGTGTAGAGATGTTGTTCCCGAACAGGTTCAGCTGCTCCAGCCGGGTCAGACCCACGAAGGCATCGTCCGGGATATCCTGTATACCATCCGCGGATAACTCCAGGTACTCCAGCTGGTCGGCAGTCGACCACATCCCCGGTACCAACGTCACGTGACTACCGCTCAGGCGGAAACTGCGGAGGGTAGGCAGCGCCTCGGTAGGCACGTCTACAGGCTCTGTAGATAGTTTGATGTTACGTTAGGCATGACGCATCTCTTCATAGAATAGTGTTCAATATTGCGATTTTTGAGATTGCTTATATGTGAGTAATTTATCATTTTGGCACATAAGTTATCTCTGACCTAAAGGTCCTTTTAACACGTGGCTTACCTCTGATTGATAGCCAGCCAGACACTGTGTTATCGCTAAAACTCGCATAAGCATTGGAAATATACGGGCATTTTAAAGCAAGTTATAATTGCGAAATATTGAAAAATATAACAATTTACAGTAGACTGCTAAAATGCTTTGATTTTCATAGTAAAACACAGGACAATAAGTGGTGTAGTACCGGTGGTGTATATGGCGAGCGAGGACAGCTGCAGCGCCGTCCAGGGCAGGGCAAGCGGCGCGCGCGCGTCCAGGACGGTCAGTGTCTTCACGCGTGGGAGCGACCCGCGGCAGCCGGCCCGCGGCGCCCGGCACGAGCGGAGACTGAGGCTGGAGGCCGCGGGCAGGGCAGGCAGCGGACACAGCAGCCGCCCGCCCTACACACACACCGTTAGTGCCTGACCTATCCTCAGGCTTCGGGCAAATAATAATAATGCTTGGACATCACACAGCGCCATCTGGCCCCAAACGGAGCAAAGCTTGTACTATGAGATCCAGCAACTGATACAATACTTATATAATTTATTTTGCAAATACGTACTTATAATACATACCAAACACCCAGACGCTAGGCAAATATATTTGTCACTTAAATGTTTGTCCCAGCGGGAATCGCACCCGCGACCTCTAGGGTAGTAGTCTGGTATTCTATCCATTACAGCGGTCTGAAGCCATAAGAGACTAGATACTATCTGGTAGGCTTCTGCAAGAGTCCTATTTTAGATTTGGCTTCGGCAAGAGAAGGATTAAAGAAATGCACAAGTTAAGCTCGAAGGGTTATAGCAAGCAAACTGTAACAAATGAGCTACAACGCAATGGACGTGGCGAAGTGCGGAGACACACTGCATTTAGAATTGGGGCTTTAAGCTTTCCACTTCGGCTTCTACCGGCTTTAGTTTTATAATACTCAATCGAAATAATGCGTTTTCTAGTCGAAACGTTTACTGCAATTTAATTAAACGATTATATATTCATCTAACTTTTATCCATGTTAGAGGAATCACCCAGCAAAATGTGAACCCTTTCTTCGTGCCGGTAGCAAGAGATATGCTACAACGAGAGGGCAGTACCTCGAAGACCACATACAAGCTAGAAAAGGTAGTACCTGGCAGTCGATGTTGACGTATCTCCCGGGCTGGGCAGCTATCTCTATCGTAGTGTTGTCTTCATCGCAGCTGTACTTGAGCTCCTCTCCGTCACTGCACGCGCACTGCTCGGGGCAGTGCAGCGCTGCCCACACCGCCGGCAGCGACACCAGTAACACTGACCACAGATACATCGTCGGGGCTGGGAAGAATAATATCGGGTTGAACATTTTTTTAAACCACTAAGGTGGCACACAAGCATAGGGCCCACCTGATGGTAAACAGTCACCGAAGCCTATAGCCGCTAGCAATACCAGGGGTATCACTAACGCGTTGCCAACCATGTTGTTGTTGGTTCACTGTGCTAGTAGCATTACTACTAGTGCAGTATATCCTCGTGGATCACTGGCAAACAAAAGAGAACTGACATAACAGAACTCATCAAAATTACTAATCAGATGGTTTCTAATTAAAATTAGGCCATACTTTAATAATTTTACCACCCGTCGGAAAAAAGCAACCTGGGATTTTAAGATGTAAGAAAATTACAGCTTCTTTCCCATTATCAGTCTTTGTATATATTCAACGAAGGAGACGAGCAAGAGTATCTTGCACCTGATGGTGATCAGTCACCACTGTCTAACGACGTTAGTGATGCCAGCGCGTTGTCAAGGTTATTGTTGAGAGAACTCAATTACTAGCACATCAGTGTCGGCACATCGTGTCCAGTATGATCAGAGCTCTGGTGCCCTTACTCACCGCAGGAACACAACACTACATCAGAGTAGTGTTATTTGGCTGCGATCTACTGTAAGGTGGAGGTACTGTCCCAGTCGGGCGGCTCCTATTTTGAAATAGGACTCTTGCAGAAGTCTACCACATAGTGCCTCGTCTCTTATGGCAGGTATTGTCATAAGTGAATGTGTCTTACAATAAGTATTTATAGTATAGTATAAGGTATAGTGTGTGGGTGTAGTTATTATAGTTAACTTTTCATATATGGTGTTTATTTTACATTTATGTCACTATGTCAATGACCCTAATATAGAATGTTCAGGGACATTGCCAAAATAAATAAATTATGGCAAATATTACTAGCCATAAGAGACTAGGTGGTAGGCCTCTTATTGCAAGAGTCCGGCTAGGTGGGTCCATCGCAGTGTCAGATATTCTGCCGCCAAGCACTAGTGTACGTACACTACACTGTGTTCCGGTGTGAAGGGCACTGTAGCTAGTGACATTACTGGCCATATGAGACTAGGTACTAGGTGGTAGGCCTCTTATTGCAAGAGTCCGGCTAGGTGGGTACCACCGCAGTGTCAGATATTCTGCCGCCAAGCACTAGTCTACGTACACTACACTGTGTTCCGGTGTGAAAGGCACTGTAGCTAGTGACATTACTGGCCATAAGAGACTAGGTACTAGGTGGTAGGCCTCTTATTGCAAGAGTCCGGCTAGGTGGGTCCATCGCAGTGTCAGATATTCTGCCGCCAAGCACTAGTGTACGTACACAACACTGTGTTCCGGTGTGAAGGGCACTGTATATTATGTCCGCGGTTCTAAGCAAAGAAGGCTTATCAAATTAATTACTGCACACAACAGATGTAAATAGTAACTTACTTACAGTTATATAAAAAACTTATAATATTAGGGGCGCTAAATAAAACCAATGAGCAGTTGAAAGTATAACGACATGTAAATAAACCGGCCAAGTTCGAGTCGGACTCGCGCACCGAGGGTTCCGTACACACTTGTAGGTAAGGTTAAAAGTAGGCGAACTTCAAATGAGGCCATTATTTGTCGGTGACTCTCAACAGCGCGATTCAGGAATAATTTCTAGAAAAATTCGCATTTAAAAAAAAAAACTACACATTTACGGCTTTCAGATTTTATCCTTAACTTGTGCTGTAAGACACTGCTTCCTGCCAAATTTCATGGTTCTAGTAGTACCCTATGGGCGCTTGCAACAGGGTTATCACTCGCGCATTGCCGACCCTAAGAACTATTGTATGTATAGTAATTTAAGTTATTATTGTTTCCGGGAAGCAATGAGGTGGCTGAGAATCACTTTGAGATCATTCGTTATGCGGTCAACGCTGTGGTTCCCATATCGCTGAAGATACATTAATTGATATGATATCAGCTGACCCCAACTTGACTGCCAGAAGGCTGGTACCGCACCGGAGATATCCTTTTTTGCGTAGAGGGTTAAAAATCTACTATACTTTAACTGTGCCCACACTCATCCGTCCGCGTGATTACCGTAAAACGACGACGAAAGTTTTTGTCTCTGCAATCCATCGAAGATATCGATTAGGTTTTCCCACATGACGTGTAAGTGATGAGAAACCAATATAATATGTTAAGTAATACGTTGCCAATATAGTGTCTCTAGTAGGTATCTATAAGAAGGTTAAAGCTTCTCAGAGCGGACCTTGACCTTAAGATTTTATTTAAAAACTAGCTGTGCCCGCGACTTTGTACGTGTGGAATTAATTTTGTTGTCAATTTCATTTGCACCGTACAATAATTACTTTTAAAAAAAATGCCTAAGTTACGCTTATAGCATCAGCTACCTTTTCAGTGAAAGTCCTGTTCAAATAATTCCCGCCGTTCTGATGTTGTTCACAATTATGGGTTTTTTATTAGTTGCGCGGAGACATTTTATTTCTTCAAAAAAAAGTTTGCCAGTTCCGTTCAATTCGGTCCAGCCGTTTGGATTTTGTTCACAAGTTTATGGTTTTTTATTAGTGGTGCGGAACCCTATTATTTTTCCAAAATTAAAGTAGCCTATGTTACGCCCAGTAAAATTTGCTATCTACCAGTGAAAGTCTCGTTCATATCGGTCTAGCCGTTTCGGGGATTACCCCAAACAAACAGACAGACAGACAGTCAAAAATTTTTTTAATTACTTTTTTGTCATGAGAAGCGTGTTTACTTGCTATATGCATTTCGTAAAAAGATGTTATTTTGTTTTTTTTTTCTTTTCAAGTGTCTGTTTGTTATATCAAAATAACAGCTTTTTACGAAATGCATATGAAAGTAAACACGCTTCTAATGACAAAAAAGCAATCAAAAAAAATTTGGTGTGGCACTCGGAGACTGCCGCGGTAAAGCTATTGCATAGCATTTTTTATCAACTTATGCAATTATAATTATTTATTTATTTTATTAAAGCAGTATTTTTTTATATACCTATATACTTTCTCACAAACAGCTGATTACGGTAGTTTTCCAATACAACCAATGCCACCTAAAGGCGGGTTGCTGAACTAAAGAGACAAGCGTGATATTTCAAAAAGTAATTAAAAGTTCTGGTATTTATCGATAGATGGCGGAGTGGGGGGGTGTTAGTTTTTTTTCGTTACGGAATTTCTGGATTCGGTCCCCACGCTCAAGGCCCGCGATAAAAGCTATGCAATAGCTTAAAATTTTTGTCTGTTTGTTTGGGGTAATCTCCAAAACGGCTAGACCGATTTGAGTTAGACTTTCACTGGTAGATAGCTAATTTTACGGGGCGTAACATAGGCTACTTTAACTTTGGAAAAATAATTAGGGTTCCGCAAAATTTGGTGTGGCACTCGGTGACTGCCGCGGTAAAGCTATTGCATAGCATTTTTTATCAACTTATGCAATTATATATTTTGAAATAGTCAGCAATAATATACACATTAATTTATATATAGTGTATTTTAT
This sequence comes from Falcaria lacertinaria, assembly GCA_951449985.1. Lineage (NCBI taxonomy): Eukaryota > Metazoa > Arthropoda > Insecta > Lepidoptera > Drepanidae > Falcaria > Falcaria lacertinaria. The sequence goes on from OX602139.1 coordinate 281,283, forward strand.
GTACGTTCCTTATCGATTAGAGGGAAGGATGAATATAGAATGGTGAACACACATTTATCTGCGCAATAAACCGCAGATATGAATACTGCGGTGTACCTACACCTCATTAGTTCCCCACCTTAACTAAATACTAGTATTCTCGGGACTCCATTACTGGTTAATGAACTACTCCACACAGTAATGACATTCTCTGTAGTTCGTTTAACTGTTGAGACAAAGCGCTGTCAACAGTTGGTCCTTCATTAAATAATCGGCCAGGTGCGAGTCGGTAGGGTAGAAGTAGGCGAAATTTAAATGAGGTCATTATTCGTCGGTGACTCTCAAGAGCGCGATTCAGGTTTTTTTTTTATAAATTCGCAATTTTAGGGTCCCGTACATTAAAAGAAAAAATTAGGTGTGGCGCTCGGAGACTGCCGCGGTAAAGCTATTGCATAGCATTTTTTATCAACTTATGCAATTATAATTATTTATTTATTTTATTAATGCAGTATTTTTTTATATACCTATATACTTTCTCACAAACAGCTGATTACGGTAGTTTTCCAATACAACCAATGTCACCTAAAGGCGGGTTGCTGAACTAAAGAGACAAGCGTGATATTTCAAAAAGTCATTAAAAGTTCTGGTATTTATCGATAGATCGCGGAGTGGGCGGTGTTAGGTTTTTTTCGTTACGGAATTTCTGGATTCGGTCCCCACGCTCAAGGCCCGCGATAAAAGCTATGCAATAGCTTAAAATTAATTAAATTGTGAACAAAATCCGAACGGCTGGACCGAATTGAACGAAACTGGCAGAGAGCTGATGCTATAAGGCGTTAATAAGGCTTCTTTCGTTTTGGAAAAACAATTAGGGATAAAATGTTTAGGGTTACGTACAAAAAATAAAAACCAATTGAATTTGTCAACATCATTTGAACGGACGGAACCGATTTGAAAAAAAGGCGTCAGTCAGGCGATCCCGCGCAATAAATAAAAAATCAAATACGGGACTGTAATAAAGTTATAGGCTTCGTACGCGTGGAATTAAATTAGTTATCACATTTATGTGTCTATTTTTTATAGAATACAAAATATATTATAATTTGCTTTGTCCGCTTAATGAGTGTGATACGGTCGAACGGCCTGCGCCCAGGTGAGCTCAGCCGTGGTTTCTTCCGACACGTGTTTCAGGACTTCCACGTCCCATCATCAGGGTGCCGCCGCGTTGGTCGAGCAGCGTGATGTCACATCGAGGTCTGGATGCTGGAGCAGCGCCGCAGCACGATGGTCGGACGCTGGAGCAGCGTCACAGGATGCTGGACCAGCGTCGCAGGATGAGGAAATGAGACTCATTTCTCAGCTTTAGTTACAGAAGGATCTACGTGCTGTCGTGGCGTCTCACGCCACCATCATGCTGTGACGCTGCTCCAGCATCCTGTGACGCTGCTCCAGCATCCTGCGACGCTGGTCCAGCATCCTGTGACGCTGCTCCAGCGTCCGACCATCGTGCTGCGGCGCTGCTCCAGCATCCAGACCTCGATGTGACATCACGCTGCTCGACCAACGCGGCGGCACCCTGATGATGGGACGTGGAAGTCCTGAAACACGTGTCGGAAGAAACCACGGCTGAGCTCACCTGGGCGCAGGCCGTTCGACCGTATCACACTCATTAAGCGGACAAAGCAAATTATAATATATTTTGTATTCTATAAATATGAATTTCCGCAAAGTAAAACCTGAATCAATTCAATATGTCTATTTTTTGCTGAACCCTAATTAAATAACCTATAAATACAAAACAACTATACAAATAAACAACATTTTTATGTCTGTTTGTAATGTCAAACTAACAGTTGCAGCTCTTTACTATATGCATATGAAAGTAAACACTGTACTAATGACAAAAAACAATTGTGAACAACATCCGAGCGGCGGGAATTATTTGAACAGGACTTTCACTGAAAGGTAGCTGATGCTATAAGCATAACCTAGGCATAATTGTTCTTATAAGTTGTTATTGTACGGTGCAAATGAAATTTTCAAATAAATTAATTCCACGCGTACGTAGTCGCGGGCACAGCTAGTTATTTCGTTAAAATATATGTAGCTTTAGTTACGCCGTATAACATCAGCTATTTGCTAGTACAATTGTTGATGAAATCCGCTCCACCAATTTTGAAATTAGCCTTAACCAAAAGAATAAGTAATAACTGAGTACTGAATAACTGAAGTACCCCATAGGGTTTGATTCCCTTGTGAAATCGCAAAATATGCGAAAATTTGCGACATAAACGGTCATATCTTTTCTTCATATTGACTTACAGGTTTGATCATTTTACAGCCGAAAGAGACCATAGACCCGGGTATTCAATATTAATTTCAATTTGATAACTCCACGCGCTCTTGACACTTCTTGACAAACAGGCAGACAGGCAGCCAGACAGACACAACGTGATCCTATTAGGGTTCCATTGTTTTCTTTTAGGTTCGGGAACCTAAAAAACTAAATCAAAATCGGTTCATCTGTTTAGGAGCTACGATTCCACAGACATACACACAGACACCACTACAAACTTATAACACCCGCCGTTTTTGCGACAGTGGTTAAAAATAGGATACTGATAAAATATAGCCTGACACTCGTAGCTATCCGCTTGTAAAATAATTATTTGAATCGGTTCAACAGTTCCACAGATTATAACTTCCAACGTCATTTTCACCGACTTCAAGACGTCATCATTGTAATAATTCGCACTCGTATGAAGGACCGATGATCATACAATAATTTCACAAGCGAGCGCAGATATTTTCAATTGAATGTTATGAGCCTGATTTTCCCAACAATAAAAGTACACGAAGTAGTAGAACTTGTATAGCGTGTTTTGATTAAAAGATATACATAGAAAACAATTACAATAATAGAAACAAAAGAGCAACTAGGAGAATAACGACAGTAAACTATTTTAAGAGACAAGTTGTAACGTGCCGTGCGCGTTCGTCGGTCGGTCGGTAAGAGAGTTACCACAGATAATATTATGCCTAACTAGTGTAGGAGCCGCGCGAGGCTATGTATGGCAACACTGATCGGTGTACTATAATGTTTTATTTATATCGATATTTATCGCGCCCGCCCACCCTGCGTTCCTATGTAGCAGTACTATGTGTTTGTCATTCCGCATGTGTCCGACACTGGTATTGTACATACTATATTTATCGACGCGGTATATCAATGGTCAACGCTGCGCCACACTCTACATACTAGCGGTGCACTCGATACTAGCTGTTGGTAACTTTCTATATACACTTCATCAAAAGCCGTGGTGGCCTTGTGGTTGAAGCAATAGCCTGTCATCTGATGGGCCCAGGTTCGAACCCCGGCCTGTACCAATGAGTTTTTCTAAGCTTAAGTAAAATGTCTAACACACCATGCGCTTTTAAAAAAAGGTAAGGCGATTTGGGATTTCCCGTGGGTTTTCCCAATAAATTGGAGCCGCCCGGCTGGGGACTGTACCTCCACCTTACAGAAGACCGCAGTCAAATAACACTACTTGATGTAGTGTTGTGTTTCTGCGGTAAGTAAGGTTGCCAGTGCTCCACGAGGATACGCTGGGCTAGTAGTAATGCTGCTAGCACAGTGAGTCCTCATCAACAAAAATGGTTGGCAACTCGTTAGTGATACCCTGGTATTGCTAGCGGCTATAGGCTACGTTGACTGCTTCAGTGGTATAAAAAAAAAACTTATCAATTATACAATACATACATACCATCACGCCAAGTCCCTCTCAGGGTAGGCAGAGAGTATAGAGCGCGTCACTCTTAAAGTCTTGACTTGCACGCACATCTCTTTTGCTTCTTCTACATTCATCAATCTCTTCATACATGCCCGCCGGTTCAGAGTACTCTTCATTTCACCTTTCCATTACAGTGTATGTAACAAGATCCTTATAGTGACGGTGACAGCTTGGCCTTCAGTGGTACATAAGTCACTACCACGAAACTGGGGAAATATACCGATATTTGTAACATATAGGTATTGCCTCAAGACTGTGGGTTTTCACAAATTGATATGTATCTTTTAACTTTGTTGTAAATTTAAAAGAATACAATGTTTTGCCTCTGATTTCGTCCTGGAATGTAGACGAAAATTCCGGATACAGTATGAGTTCTCATCACAATACATGGTGTTTTATAACAAGTACATTTTTGCCTCAATTCGGGAGCAGTACCCGAGCATGAATAATATGCGATTTACGAAAATGAATAGCACTGAGGCGCTGAAAAATTGAACTAAAAATTAGTATGACAATTTTGACATTTCGCGAGTTACGTTTTCGAATACGTGGTTGAAAAAAGTTGTTGCTACCGGCACTGTAGTAGCTAGTATATTATTTATTTTTAAATCCTATATGGCGGCCGCCACAAAAAAGCTTTTAGCTTTAATAATAAAAGCTTGATCAAAGGAATATAATATTTACTTCATGAAAAACAATATCCATGTTTCATAGAGATTTTGTCCAAATCTGAAAGTGCCGGCCAACGCATTTTTTTTGTATATTCTGATAGAGCTAGTCTGTCTGAGCATTTATAACTATGGCACCAAAGTTGGACATTACAGGATTTACAGGGCATTTCATTTGTTTTAGTTATTTTGAATTCGTATTTTCATCAAAAATTTATGATTTTTCAGATTTTACATTTCAAATAAATGAACTACAATGGTCCTACAGCTTCGGTGCCATAGTAATATATGTTCAGACGGGCAAGCTCCAACAGAATATTAAAAGAATGCGCTGGCGGCACTTTCAGATTTGGACCAAAGTGGATTATGTCCCTTGCTTACAATACTAAGTATCCACATTATATTCAATGACAGTAAGTGGTATTGTTATTGTAGTCTGCAAACCGGTCCCAACAGAACACCGCTGTTATACACGTACCGTTACGACGATATAGGTACTCGCCAATACACATCGCAGACACCAGATAACAGACTATTTGTGTGATATTAATTAATTCAACCAGTGCCGGTAGCAGAAACATTGTCGACAACGTTTTCGTATCGCCTTCGACTATTTTTGTATTGGAAAATGAACAGCGCTGCGGCGGTGAAAAGTGGAACTAAAAATTAGTATGACAATTTTGACATTTCGCGAGTTACGTTTTCGAATACGTTGTCGACAATGTTCCTGCTACCGGCACAGTACGCTGGAGAAGTCTCACAATAATCTTATATTGTCATGGAGTAAAATGAAACTCACTTTATGAAGGCTTTTTTTAGGGTTCCGTACCTTAGACGAACCCTTACAGGATCACTTTGTTGTCTGTCTGTCAAGATTTTTTTATCTCAAGAATGCGTGAAGGTATCAAATTGAAATTAATATTAAATATCCACGTCTATAGGCGTCCTAAGGCTGCGGTAACCGCTTACCATCAGGCGGGCCGTATGATTGTATGCCACATAAGTGGTATTAAAAAAAATTTTTGCGCATCATTAGATACAGCCCGCTGACAGACAGACGGACGGACGGACAGCGGAGTCTTAGTAATAGGGTTCCTTTGAATACGGAACCCTACAAAAGCTGGTGTCTATACTATAGTCTATGGTGACCGCTTGCCATAAGGCGGGCAACTTTATTTACGGTCCAAAAACACGCGCCCCTCGGCTGGGGAATTTCCTTCACAATTATAACCCTCCTTAATAGCGTGTAAAAACTCGACGCATATTGTATCCAGCGTGGGAAGTTGTACCATGTCCAACGTGCCAGCCAACATAAACAATATCAAAATGATTACAAGCATGTTACGTCAACAACGACGCATACGTCGTCACAGGTGTATGATATGAGAGTGAGCGAGATGAACACACAAGGAGGGTGACCTCACTATCTCCCCGAACAAGACGTAGGACATTCAATCACTGACTGTAACTTGTTATTATCATAAATGTCAATGTTACGGAATCTGTCAACGTCATTTTGGAGGACTTCAAATTTACGTTTACTTACAGGTTTGATATTTTGGCAGCTGAAAGAGACCATAGACCTGTATGGCTAACATGTATGCGAAGAGAATATCTCACGGAAGAAATAACAGACAAAACGTTGTCTACGACGAGTAACTGTGAGATACCCTAACTTGCGCGCCATTAACGAGAACTACTCGTCGAAGACATCATTTTCCTTGTTTAGTCACCGGGATGTTGCCCCTTAATTATATAAAGTGATTTTGGTAGTTTTTTATCTAACTAGAACCTACACAGTTTGAGAATGCAACTTAAAATATCTCAATAAATTGCTCCCTAACAATGTATTTTTTTTAATTATAAATTGTTTATTCAGTAACATTACAAGTTAACATTTCAGAAAAACAATCATACTGTGTGTATGTGGGTGTGTGCGTGTGCGTGTGTGTGTATGTGTCTGTGTGCCTGCGTAGGGACAAAATTATTGATTTCAATTTAAAAACCTCAATTGAGATTTGTATTTTGGCTATCGCTATTCATAGATAATGATATCAAGGTGGAGACAACAATTATTGTAATAACCAATCACTTAGTCTAAAATTTTTGATGAAAAACGCTTGTAAATGCTTCTCGTCATCAGAAACTAAGGACGATAAACATCTCGTTTTATTTCGTTTTAAAATGTCAATTCAATTAAATTCCTTATTTAATGGCAACATAATGCGATTAAATTAGGCATACATGTTAGTGTTCGTAGACTAAGGCACCACTGACAAGTAAATGTGTCATTTATCTCCACTTTTGATGTATCGAAACGAGTTCTATGCGCTGTCATTGGTCACATACGGTGCGCTGCCATGTTAGCGGCGGTAGACAAATAGAATTATGTCGTTTTCGCGCGATTAATGAGTGGATAAAATTATTTCTTCGCATACATGTTAGCCGGGCAGGGTATTTGATATTAATTTCAACTTGATAACTCCCCGCCTTCTTGAGATAAAAGGTCTTGACAGACAGACGGACAAAGTGATCTTATAAGGGTTCCTTTTAAGGTACGGAACCCTAAAACCAACGTGTCTAGTCATCCGGTAACCAGACGAATTAAATTTGCTGTTCTTCAGATTACTAAACGTTGATTTAATTAAAGAAAACTGAGAAATATGTGTGAGCAGATGTTTATTGAGATAACTTAAGATTAGATATTAACACAAACTCTTAACAAGCGAACAGGGAAGTAAGAGAGTATGCTGACATCTCATCATAGTGATGTACCGAAACAATAGTGTTGTACCAATTAGTTAACTAAGATGTTCATAGTTTACTACAACACTAGAACACTAGCAACGTCCAAGTATATAAAGCATCTCGACCTGAAGTGACTGCAATAACCGCGATAAATACATAATATTGACGGCATCACAACACAGATTAGGACCTATTTATTTTTAGACTATCGGCTGCTAATTAGCACATGGGGTCAATGCCTTTGATGCTGTCTGGTCGTGCCTGTCAGGAGGAAACTTTATATAAAAGGAGAGGTATCTGCCGTTCAAATGGGGTTCTTTAGGTTGCCCTTTGGGTACGGAACCACAATTAAAGGGGCTCTCCCTAAATGAAAAATATTTTTCTTCTACGATTATGCGGAACCCTTCATGCGAGAGTCCGAGTCGGAACTTAGTGAAAACTAACTTCAATGGGCATTAGATGCATGACATACTATTAAGATACTTGACACTTCTCTAACACTCAACACTGGCAAAAATAGTCCTTGAAGGGGATTGATTGCCATAGATATGAAGAGCATTTATAGGATTTAACTAGCAGTGGTAGGGACATTTAGAGGAATACTAGCCATGGTGACTTTGTGGTTGAATCATCTGATGGGTCCAGGTTCAAACCCCGGCCTGTACCAACGAGTTTTTCTAAGTTTAAGTAGTGATTTTTTTTTATACCACTAAGGTGGCAAACAAGCATACGGCCCACCTGATGGTAAGCGGTCACCGTAGCCTATGGACGCTTGCAACACCAGGGGTATCACTCGCGCGTTGCCAACCCTAAAATTATTCACACCATGAGCTTAAAAGAGAGACGTAGGGCAAATTGGGATCTTCCGTGGGTTTCCAATTAAAATTGGAGCCGCCCGAATGTGGACTGCACCTTAAAAAAGACTTGATGTAGTGTTAAGAGTGTCTGCGGTAAGTAAGGTTGCCAGTGCTCCACGAGAATACGCTGTGCAAGTAGTAATGCTGCTAGCACAGTGACTCCCCATCAACAACAAGGTCGGTAACACGTTAGTGATACCCCTGGTATTGTTAACGGCTATAGGCTACAGTGACTGCTTACCATCAGGTGGTCACCTGGCCACCTTAGTGGTAAAAAAAGGTCAATAAGAAACGCAGGTAGGGACTTTTTTATATAAGTTTGACAGGGACACAAAAATTTACAGAAAAAATTGAGTATTAAAAAAACTGCACCCCTACTTTTTGTACTACGTTTTGTTTTGTTTGGAACCCATCATGACTCATACATAGTAGGTACACGTTTTGCTGAGTTCGGTAGTTTTGGGACCAAATTAATGGAATGCCCAAACGTAATCAATATAACGTAATAATTATAAAACTCAATTAAATATGGCAAACTAATTATAAAAAACAACCCGATGCAATTAATTGGTCACCCTACTCTCCTCAATTCTTCAAGTGTAAACAAAACATGATTATTTTATAAATTAGCTGAACAATCAAAAACGATCCATTTAGTGTCGTTAACTGGTTACTGTACTAGGAATTTGAAACACTATTATCTATCATCATTAAGAATCAACACACCGTTACCCAGTAAATCATATTTGCAACATTAATAAGAACCCCATTTTGTGTTTCTTAGAAGTAACCAATCGGTAATTACAACATACCAAAACAGAATATGTAAAAAGAGATCTGTTACCTATGATACAAGGTTGATAATCATCTCGCCGATGCGATACACAACGCTGGGCATCGGGTGTTGTGGCCTCTCAAACATCCACAAAATCGCGTAAATCCCTTTAATAACTACACAGTTCACTTATATTATCGTTTGTACTACACTCACATCATAATATTACACACAGAATCAAAATGGCGACAGAAAACACTATAAAACGTATAAAATAAACATTTTTTAATTGATTCAGAACGCACACAGTAACCGGCTTGCAACCGCGTTGAAGACTGGTTCGTTTCATTTCATTCGGTCGACTCGACTAAATACGGATGTTACATCACCAAGCTTTCATTTTGCTACGTATCACCCGTATGATTCTCTAGTTAAGAGTGATTTTACTGTGTTTTAACGCAGCACGTAACTTGCAGATTACGAGTGGGGTCGAATTCGACACTGGGATTTTGACTGCGTACTTATTGATATTAAATCGTATCGTTTGTGTTTTTATACGTTGTTTATTCACATCACACGTTAATAATTTACCCAGTGTTAATGACATACAACACTTATACGATAAATACATATTAATTAGAAGAAAGAAAGAAAGAAAGAAATAAATTAATGTCTCGGATCAATTTTCTGCAATACCAACTCTATATTTGTACCAACCAACATTATCACAACGCCATGATCAGTGCAGGCAGACAGTTGAAAGATTCACAGATTGTGTATTTTGTTGCAAAGCAAACTTTGTTGACCAAGAAATTGTATTCCGGTCATCAAGCCCTATCATTTGATTGGTACATAATATCATAGGGGTTAATACAATTTAATGGAAGATAACTTGCGCCTCCGCCATATTGGATTTAAAATGACATAATTTAGGTGATCCTGCATTGCCGCGGGTAACTTTGTATGCCAAATTTCAGGTCAATCTGACACTGGAAAGTGAGGCAAATTAAACTTGCAACATGTGACTACACACACACACCGGACAGGTGAAACTAAAATATAATTCGCTTGTAACAATCAATAGAAAAGTCTGGTTAAGTGTGAGTTGGACTTGTACTAAGGATCCTGAACTAAATGAAAGAATTTAGTGTTACAGAAATACGTTGTGAGTTGTACGGAATCCTCGGAGCGCGAGTCCAACTCGCACTTGCCTTTAAACAATTCATCAAAAGCCGTGGTGGCCTTGTGGTTGAAGCAATGGCCTGTCATCTGATGGGCCCAGGTTCGAACCCCAGCATGTACCAATGAGTTTTTCTAAGCTTAAGTACAATGATTAATCACACCATGCGCTTTTAGTGAGTTGTACGGAATCCTCGGAGCGCGAGTCCAACTCGCACTTGCCTCATTTATTTTGAAATAGTCAGCAATAATATACACATTAATTTATATATAGTGTATTTTATGTACGTACCTTATCGATTAGAGGGAAGGATGAATATAGAATGGTGAACACACATTTATCTGCGCAATAAACCGCAGATATGAATACTGCGGTGTACCTACACCTCATTAGTTCCCCACCTTAACTAAATACTAGTATTCTCGGGACTCCATTACTGGTTAATGGACTACTCCACACAGTAATTACATACTCTGTAGTTCCTTTAACTGTTGAGACAAAAAACTGTCAACAGTTGATCCTTCATAAAATAACCGGCCAGGTGCGAGTCGGTAGGGTAGAAGTAGGCGAAATTCAAATGAGGTCATTATTCGTCGGTGACTCTCAAGAGCTGTTTTTATTAAATAAATTCGCAATTTTAGGGTCCCGTACATTAAAAGGAAAGGATCACTTTGTTGTCTGTCTGTCTGTCTGTATGTCAGTCTTTCAAGAATTTTCATCTCAAGTACGCGTGGAGTTATGAAATTGAAATTAATATGAAATGCCCGGGTCTATGGTCTCTTTCGGCTGTAAAATAATCAAACCTGTAAGTCAATATGAAGAAAACATATGACCGTTTATGACGCAAACTTTCGCATATTTTGCGATTTCAGGGAATCAAAACCTATAGGGTGCCATTGACCTAGAATCATTTAATTTGGCAAGTAGCAGTGTCTTACAGCACAAGTAAAGGATAAAATCTGAAAACCGTATATATGTTGTAGTTTTTTGTTTAATGCGAATTTACAAAATGAAGAACCGACGAATACTGACCTCATTTGAGGTTCTACTACTTTTACCTTACCTACAAGTGTGTACGGAATCCTCGGTGCGCGAGACAGACTCGCACATGGCCGGTTTTTATTTAGTTTAGCACAGGTGTTAATAAAATGGTTTAAAATATACAGTAGTCTCGTAACAGGGCTTTTATTTCTATAAATTAATGCACGTAGTAGAGTCAACAAAGCAGATTATTCAAACCATACCAGCGATTAATGATATCAATCACACCGTATGTACTACATTTATGTATTACGTCTCTATAAATAAAGTGACATCCATTTAGCGTCTCACCAAAGGTCGATTTCTAGCCGAAGCCGAAGCCGGTTTTTTTCTATAAAAGCTAGCTTATGACAATCAGCTTCTATTTTTTTGGTCGCAAGAGACAGTCGACCTTAAAAATTGATCCTCCATAATAAGGCGACACAAAATGTTCATCCACTGTCGGCAGAGCCGGATTACACATTTATAGCATGTAGCTCTTTCCCTGCGACTTCGTCCGCGTAGCAATATATACTGTTACTCAGTGATTATAATCCAGTAGGCTTATGCGTTCAGTTCTGGCTTGCCACTCGCAGAATGCTTATATTGTCCAACCGAAGCTTCGGCTGCAACTTCAGCATCGGCCTAAAACTAATAAAATGCATCAAAATTTTGGCTGGCTTGTAGCAAACGCCGAAATTGAACAAATTGTTACGAATGAGCGAGAGCTCGGTGTACTTCATGGCGATTTATGCATTCGGCTTCGGCTAGAAATCGACATTCGGTCCAGCACTAATGATAACGTATCTACCATTAGTCATCAGACATTTGTGTTCGTCTGGGAGTTTGCTATGTACATACTATAAGTATTTACAAAAATAAAACATTAAGTATATCAGTTGCTGGTTCTCATAGTTGGCGTAGTTTGAGGCCAGATGCCGCTGTGTGTGTCCCGGCATTATTTTATTTTTTCATATTTCACTTGCTGTTACCCGTGACTTACTCTGCATTAGTTTAAAGACAAAAGTAGCCTATGTCCTTCCTCAGGATATAACCTATCTTCTTGGCAAATTTAATTATGATTCGTTCAGCCGTTTAGTCCTGAAAAGGTAACAAACAAACAGTGTTACTTTCGAATTTACAATTGGTATGGATTGATTATTTTCTCGGCGTTAATGCTGGATTATTTTTGAACCAAACCTGCTAACAAAAGGGTCTCTTGGCTACATTCGCTACGAGCCCCGCACCAGCGTAGTCCGGCCCTGGCTGAGGGCAGCATACCACTAGTCTGGGCACACAGCTACAGACGGCGAAGGGGTATCTCTCTGCAGTATTGAGGCACTAATATTTGATGAGGATCCGCCCCGCGCATGCGCCCCACACGCCCCTCGGGGCATCCATATTCAGACATAGTAAAGGACGAATGAGCGATACACAAAACCTTTATTCCGCTCAGTTTTATAAAGAAACTAGCGACCCGCCCCGGCTTCGCACGGCCAGCGTTAGCCATACAACTGAAATACCTACAAAACACAAATTAATTATACATAGAAACCTTCCTCTTGAATCTCTCCATCTAAGTAGAAAATCGCATCAAAATCCGCTTCGTAGTTTTTAAGATCTAAGCATACATATAGGGACAAACAGCGGGAAGCGAATTTGTTTTATACTGTGTAGTGATTAAGTGCCTTCACGCTTTCCCACGAGGGTCCCCGAAGAGATGAGCAGAGGTGTCACAACACCCACTTTCCACCGAAGATAATTTGGTGCCAACGTGACAGATGGTGAGTCCGTCGCCGTCTCTAAGGCACTACATACGTCCTTGGATTTCTTCTCAGACGTATACAGGTTTCCTCACGATGTTTTCCTTCACCGTAAAGCTCGTGTAGAAGTCAATGTAGAAGAATTTGGCTCGATTTGTACTGTGAGCCTCCTCCAAAAGGGACTCTGTGTGATAATAATTATGTCTGTGTGTGAGCATTAAGAGACATAATCATGAATCACAACTATTTGGATGTGGTCGGCGCTAGACGTAGCCCGATGTGGCTGGTCACCTATAGCGCAAGCATGAATAATTTGCGACAACGTTTTCGTATCGGCTTCGACTATTTTTGTATTGAAAAATGAACAGCGCTGCGGCGGTGAAAAGTGGAACTAAAATTAGTATGACAATTTTGACATTTCGCGAGTTACGTTTTCGAATACGCAGTCGAAAAATGTTCCTGCTACCGGCATTGGTTGTTACACAGCGACTGCCATATGACCATATATTGATGATTATGACGGCTTAACGTGCTCCGCGAGGCACGGAGGGGGCTCAGAATGGTAAGTCACCCATCCAACTCTTAACTTTGCATATTGATCGGTATGCGCTGTTATCTGACACAAGTACAAGTACCTTACGTTGTAGAATCAAACTGATTGCGCCAAAAATCTGTTGGTTAAAAATATTTTCACTCGTTTTCACACGCGTTACATTCGCAGAGCATTTAATCATTTATTTTCAAAAGTACTTCTTTGAAGTTTTGAATAAAAATGTCTGTCTAATTTTGTTTCCCCATACAAACTTTAGAACCCCGTTTCATCCCCTTAGGGGGTGAATCTTGGAAAATCCTTTCTTAGCGGATACCTACATCATAATTAACTATCTGCGTGACAAATTTCAGCGAAATCCGTTCAGAGGTTGAGCTGTGTGTTCATAGATCAGTCTCTTCATGAAATGTTCACTGTCTATTTAATTGGCCACATCATGATACCACTAAGTGACAAACAACTAAACATACAAGTTGCAGTATTCCGCCGTAAATGTTTTATGGCACATGCTCAATTAAATAATAGGGTTATTGAAAATGCTAAATTTCTATTCCCAAACAGGGTAGCATCATATAGTATGGCTGTGGGTGTATTAGGGGTGTGTCTTGGCTGTTATAGACCACGCCCGGCTGCAGGACACACCCCTAGCCGGCAGTACTGTACTGGGAGCCAAGCCGACATCAACCCCACGGAGTTTGAAAAAAAAGTGTGTGTGATTTTGTGCTGTTCATTGTATAAGGTTTTTAGATTTTGTGTTTTTTTTTACTAGCTCTGGAAATAAGAATTTAAAAAGTATCATAAATGCGAATGTGAGTTTGTATGTTTGTTACTCTATCACGTCTTAACTACTCAAACGATCACCATGAAATTTTGCACACATGTTGTCAGGGGTACAGAAAAAACACAGGTACCTTCTATACGGAAAAAAACTTTTGCTAAAACCACGCGGGAAATGTCCTCGTACTCAAATGGGATGATATTATAATTTTAACATTTTGCTCTGTGGTTTTTAAAGTTTTTAGACTTTTTTCCCCTTCGTTTTTATCTTTGATTCAAAGAAAACACCTCTTCCTTAGCGTATGTCCTGTACCTGTAGGCATCTCTCTGTAGGCGTCTTCTAAATTTAATCGTTAACGCTATAGAAAACTAAATAAATGTATGGGGATTAAAAACTTGTGACTTTTTTTTTTATACCACTAAGATGGCACACAAGCATACGGACCACCTGATGGTAAGCAGTCACCGTAGCCTATAGCCGCTAGCAATACCAGGGGTATCACTAACGGGGTGCCAACCATGTTGTTGATGAGGACTCACTGTGCTTGCAGCAATACTACTAGCCCAGCGTTTCCTCGTGGAGCACTGGCAACCTTACTTACCGCAGAAACACAACACTACTTCAAGTAATGTTATTTCACTGCGGTCTTCTGTAAGGCGGAGGTACAGTCCCCAGTCGGGCGGCTCCAATTTCAATGGGAAGACCCACGGGAAATCCCAAATCGCCCTACCGCTCTTTTTTTTAAAGCTCATGGTGTGATTAATCACTGTACTTAAGCTTAGAAAAACTCATTGGTACAGGCCGGGATTCGATCCTGGGCCCTTCAGATGACAGGCCGTTGCTTCAACCACAAGGCCACCACGGCTTCAAAACGTAAAAGTTTTTAATTCCCATACATTTCCTTCGTTTTCTATAGCGTTTTCGTTTGTGCATAGTAAACATGGCTGGCCCCTAATAACAAAATCAAAATCATGTTAGTAATTGCTTAGACTATACATAGATAGATATTTTTAAATCGTTAGAACTTCCCTCGATAAACGACCCTCCGAATCGGTACATTCTGACGATTTGAAAGTATTTCTTTGTAAAGTCTAGACAAATAGAGATGATTTAATTATGAACACCAGTGCGGATGTAATCATTGATATAATCAACACAGTGGTCCTGGTAATAGTGTGAACAATATAATTATCATAGACAGTGGTTCTGATAAATATACCAAACTAAGTGCTTTGGATTACAATTTACAAAGTGAAGTGAACTCTAAAGAATAAAAGACAAGGCATAATTTTGCAGTTATCAGTTTTCAATGGATATATTCTGGTAAGGAAAAATATTATATAGCAATGTTTAATCTACAGGTGCTAATAGTTTTTATAAACAGGGAAATGTTAGGTAATTTTTGGAACTTAAGCTTAAATTATTATACATTGCTGCATGAGTTCATGAGCCGTGGTAGCTATGTGTTATGAGCGAACTTCTATTCTAGCGACGCAAGTTAAATCCCAATCCCTGTACCAATGAGTTTTTCTCTTATAGAAACCTAAGTGCAGTGATTAGTCACACCACGAGCTTTACGGTGAAGGAAAACATCGTGAGGAAACCTGCATACGTCTGAGAAGAAATTCAAGGACGTGTGTAGTGCCTAAGAGACGGCGACGGACTCACCATCTGTCCCGTTGGCACCCATCTTCTGTGGAAAGTGGGTGTTGAAACATCTCTGCGTACCTCCTCGTTACCTCGGTAAATTAATTAGTATGATTTTCAATCGTCGTTTTAAGTTGTAACCATCATCTCATAATGAAAATGTCAAAGAAAATACTCTTCATAAGTTGATGCAAGCAAATAACAGCACGGGCCGTAGATGGTTCCCGTTGGAACTCCCACCGAACTCGTCAAACATGTCAACTCCAGTGGATAACTTGTCAATATTTAACGATAATTTCCATCAAGAAGCTTTACGTTTCCAGTTTAATACAACCTTTTAACCTCGCAGACACATCTTTTCATCTCATAATCAATTTAAACTAGTCAAACGCTTGTGACAGATCTATCTAACCGCATACAAACTTAATAATGCCATTGCAAAAGTAATTTTACGTACATACAGCTCATAAGATAAGGGAATACGGTATGAAATAGACTTCAATTTCTGTTTAAGCAGTATTTATAGCAGTTTGTAATACAGGTAAAGAGAGGTAACAATATTTTCGATTCACGCGCAACGGGGCGCTCGCTACCAGGGAGACCATGCTATATATATTTTTCAAACTCATACTAAAATGATTTTTATTTGACTAGACTAGACTTTACAGGTTAGTACATTCAAATCGTCTGAATCTACCACCGGATTGGAAAGGTATTTTTGTGCTGACACGAATCCTGCAAGAAGGAAGCAATTTCTCTTCTTAAAACCAAAAGAAATATAATTTACATTTCAATTACTAACATAACATGAATATTAAGATATGTTATTGTAAATAGTTTAATCTGTTTTGTGTCAATAAATAATTAGCACAGGAATATTTAACAAAACAATTTAAAAAAAATGTTCAAAGTGATACTGTGTTATATAATTTAGACCTGATAAGGCTAAAGATGGTATGGCTCGAAAGGAAGTGAATACAAAGATGACTGAAAAAACGAATAGAAGAGAAAAACAGTTTGCGCACAAATAATGTTATAAGAGAGATGATTATGTTTTTTTAAACTATTTTGAATAGACTCAGGCGTTGATATGAAATACAAAGTATGAGGTATATTATTATGATACCTAATAGTAAGTCGTGACGCATAAACTTTGTTATAAATTTTTATGAAAATTACGCCGCGAGCGGTGTATGAAACTTAGCTGTGAATATGAAAATGTATGCGACTGCGGTACGGCTCGCTCGTTTTATAGGGTTCCGTACAGATCCGTTCAGACTGTCTATTACTATAACATATTATCATGGTCACCCTACCCGTGTTGCATGGCGGTGACAGGGTTTGATGGTGACGTCACGCCCCCTGCTGTGACGACATTAGCGGTGGCTTCATTACGTCACCATTCTTCCTGTTACATGTCGTCAGTTGATCGATAGCCGTTTGGTTTGCTCACCTCTGTTCTAGTAGCAAGAACTATCGATGTATTCGAGAACATTTCTCACAAATAGTCAACATTCTCATACGGCGATGCGCTGATCATTTTCCCATACAATAGTCGAAAGTGATACACAAATACCTAGTCGAAAGTTGTTCTTGATAAGGCCTACTGGATCATTTTGCCGGTAATATATCAGAATTTAAT
Source organism: Falcaria lacertinaria (assembly GCA_951449985.1). NCBI lineage: Eukaryota > Metazoa > Arthropoda > Insecta > Lepidoptera > Drepanidae > Falcaria > Falcaria lacertinaria. Next base: position 298,681 of record OX602139.1, read on the forward strand.
TCAGGCATTAGAGGCGAAAGCCAGTGGATAATTTCAGTTCTAAAGGGATCATTTTTCGGACCGATGGTAGGATAATTTTCAAAATTCATAATACATCTACTTAATTAGATACTTAAACCTCAGAGTAGATAATATACTACGTACAACTTAAACCAACAACAATCGGATTGCCTTAAATTCAAGCTGATATGATAACTAAATTACTAGCAGTATCATTACGGCTAACCGCAGGAGCCAGTCAAAGGGGTGACTCTGTCCACGGCTATTAGCAATAAGTGACATTATAGCCTGTATTTGATTAGAGGGAGCCCAATGGAGGGTCACTTAAGGAATACATTTTTGGACGGTTCAAATCTCAAATAAACATGATTAGTTTATGCAAGTGCACTTCAGGTGAAATAGTGGTGAGAAACAAAGTGTTAATATCAAATTTAAGCGTAGATTGAAAGTGATAGAGCACAAAGATCTCCCGTTCAAAATAGGAGCCGCCCGACTGGGACAGTACCTCCACCTTACAGAAGATCGCAGCCAAATAACACTACTCTGATGTAGTGTTGTGTTCCTGCGGTGAGTAAGGGCACCAGAGCTCTGAGGATACGCAGTACTTGTAATTTATGGTTGACGCAATATGTGTTCCTCTTCCATTGCTCTCTATCAGCCGGCATCACTTTATTCACTTCCTCTTGAGCCATGTCACCTTTCACATATTATATGTCATAATACGCTTAGTATTAAATCAAACGCTGCAGTATCGTCCATCAGTAATCCGTCTCGCACACAGTACAATAATCATCCCTCGAGAGGTATTAGCAGCTCTATAAACAACCCTGCCTTGTTTGCACGTTTCATTATTGTGTTTGTATTCAGTCAGTGAGGGTAGATTTAGGGTTCGCTACAAACATATAGTAAACGGTGTTATTGAATTGATTCAGGTTTTACTTTGCGGAAATTCATATTTATAGAATACAAAATATATTATAATTTGCTTTTTCCGCTTAATGAGTGTGATACGGTCGAACGGCCTGCGCCCAGGTGTGAGCTCAGAAGTGGTTTCTTCCGACACGTGTTTCAGGACTTCCACGTCCCTTCATCAGGGTGCCGCCGCGTTGGTCGAGCAGCGTGATGTCACTCGATGTGACATCACGCTGCTCGAATATATTTTGTATTCTGTAAACGGTGTTGTTGAATTACATTCAAACATGAGAAGGAATGAGGATATCGTGGTAAAAAGAGTTTAATGTAAGAATGTGGATGGCTACAAGCAAAGGTCGAGGCAGATCTGGCAATAGATAAAATGGATTGTGAAAGATGACATGGCTAGAGAGGAGGTGAATACAGATACGACTGATAGAGAGGAATGGAAGAGGACCACATATTGCGGTGAATACAAAGTGTAGTGGATGTGAGAACAGATGAATGGACTGTGTCAGAGATGACATGGCTAGAGAGGAAGTGATTAACGTAGACAAGGAAAGATTGTGGTCTCACGGGCACTTGATCATAGACAAAGAATTGATAATTAATCAATCGAGTTACTTAGGAAAATAATTGCTAAGCGTAACTAAACTAATTGAAAATGAAACGACACATTTAATGATCCCATTATTTGAAAGTGACATTGGTGCCAATTTTCTTGACTAAAACTTAACTAAATATACTACTACACAAGTATATTTATAACTTTAGTGTACCTGTTCTGTCTTGCTTATTTTTTGTATTGACTAAAAAAATAACGAGTTATTTTTGCCTTGGGCTATTATTTACAAGGTATAAAACAGGTGTACAATAAGTATCTCCCGAAAGGGGTATGATCCGCCCATTAATAATAAACACTACGGCTCGCTACATTATTAATTGAAATGGATAGAACAGCGTTGGCCTTTTCATTTAGGGGGCTTATGATGCAGTCTATGTATTTTGTAAATGTTTGTTTAACATCTGTTATGAGGCTGCCACAAGGGCTTGCCGGGCAGTCAAAATTAAATCCCATTGTAGACTAGTGCCAGTGCTGCCTCCCCTTCGTTAAAATGGTGCGCAGCAAACTTAAATACAAGATTGTTATACAAGGGGCTAAAGTGACGTATCGATAATTGTAACTCGGTTTCAACTAAAACTACCTCGTACACAATGGGTCACTTTAGCCCGTTGTGTAACAATGTATATTTTTTTCAAAAAGCATATTTGTATTGTATTGTATTGCAAACAGTGTCCCAAAAGTGCAAAACTCAGAACTCCAACTGCTCTTCACCGCAGTCGGGTGTAGCCCCCCGCACCTTGATGCACACACAACAATTGGACACGGTGGTTGTTGTGAGAACACAATGTCTCTCCTAATTGTTGACACAAAGGTGACGTCACGGTCGCCGGTGACGTCACACGGCCAATTAACTAATGTGTGTGCACGCAGCTAGGGTTGGTAGCACATGTGACGGAGATGTTGGCAGGGTCGCCAATTAAAACGTAAAATTAACGTGGCACATCGATACTACTTGGCGAAAATACTTCTGAGATGAATTGGTAATAAGCCTTCTTTCATAGATTACAAATTAAACAACTATCCAGAAAAATACACACACACGTATCGTCACTCCAAGTCAGGTAGGCAAAGAGTATAGAGCGCCATTTCACTCTTGACTTGCACATCTCTTTTGCTTCTTCTTTATTCATGAATCTCTTCATACATGCCCGTCGGTTCTGAGTACTCTTCACCCTGTCATTGTCAAATATAATAATAATAATCACCTTAACTAAGGTTTAAAATAAATAATGAGAATAATAATAATAAATTGTTTATTCAGTAACATTACAGATTAACATTTCAGGGTTGGAAGCCTCCTTTTAATATAAATAGTCAATTTAATGTACTTAGACCTTGAAGTTCAACGTCTTGTTATTCCACTCACACTCGCATTGTATATTGTTTCTCTCTCTCTCTCTCTCTCGTGACTGAAGCATTTTATATGGGTTTAAATTATGACCGCTATTAGGTGTCAACCCTATTGCAACCGTAACAAAGGATGGGCACCTCTATTGAAGAAAACCAAATAACAAACTTAGCAGCTCCTACACTCACTTGTATTAAAAAGTTAGGTGTTGAAGACAGAGGGCGTTGATGAATAGCTTCGCCCCGCGACTTTGCCCACTATAAAACTTGATAATACTAAACTTTAAAATAATCACTACATATTTTTCTTTTCATAAGAACCTTCTCCTAAATATAACAAACACAAATATCAAAACGGCCAAGTGTGAGTCCGACTCGCACTTGGCCGTTTTTATTTGTTTACAGCTTACAGGTTACAGGTTACAGTCGAAAGGGACCGCAGACCCGGGTATTTCATATTAATTTCAATTTGATAACTCCACGCGTTCTTGAGATGAAAATTCTTGACAGACAGACAGACAGACGGTCAACGAAGTGATCCTATAAGGGTTCCTTTATTCCGTTTAAGGTACAGAACCCTAAAAAGAATTAGGGAAATCGGTTCAGCCGTTCACGCGTGATGTCGTGACCAAGGGAAATAGGGATTCATTTTTATATATATAGATTTGGTCCATTCCATCCATTGGTCCTTAGTACGTGTGTATATTTTTGGAATACTTTGCCAGTCCTCTCAGGTTGGTGTTTTGGGAAGAGTAAATATTCAAAAACGCCTGATTAGGTCCTGATCTGAATCAACAATTGTATCAGCTAGTTCCCGCAGTACAAGCTCTGCTCAGAGTGGGAGCAGTGGCGCTAATAATAAAAAAACGGCCAAGTGTGAGTCGGACTCGAGCACCGAGGGTTCCGTACACACTTGTAGGTAAGATTAAAAGTAGGCGAACTTCAAATGAGGTCATTATTCGTCGGTGACTCTCAACAGCGCGAAATTGTAATATTTTTTAGTAAATTCGCATTAAAAAAAATATACCACATATTTACGGTTTTCATTCCTGCCAAATTTAATGGTTCTAGGTCAACGGCAAGTACCCTATAGGTTTTGATTCCCTTGTGAAATCGCAAAATATGCGAACATTTGCGACATAAACGGTAATATCTTTTCTTCATATTGACTTACACGTTTGATGATTTTACAGCCGAAAGGGACCACAGACCCGGGTATTTCATATTAATTTCAATTTAATAGCTCCACGGGTTCTTGAGATAAAAATTCTTGACAGTCAGATAGACAGACAGTCAGACAGACAGACGGACAACAAAGTGATCCTATAAGGGTTCCATTTTTCCTTTTAAGGTACGGAACCCTAATATCCGAGCATTATTTATGTATTGTTTAAAATCTCAGTCAGATCACCATTACCTTATCTCCAAGTCAGTAAACCCGAGCTCAGTGCTCACAGCAATTAGCCGGCATGTATAATGCACAGCACACTACCCTGACCCTCCCGGGAGGTGTCCGCCCTCCCAGGAGAGAGGGCTCGCTGGAAGCAGGGGAATGCGCCAAAATGATATATATTGATCTACTAGCGGCCCGCCCCGGCTTCGCACGGGTAGACATTCACAGCAAGACCTTCAGCGATAATTTTTTAGGGCTCCGTATCTTAAAAGGAAAAAAGGAACCCTAGGATCACTTTGTTGTCCGTCTGTCTCTGTCTGTCTGTCTGTCTGTCTGGAATTTTTATCTCAAGAACGCGTGGAGTTATCAAATTGAAATTAATATGAAATACCCGGGTCTGTGGTCTCTTTCGGCTGTAAAATAATCAAACCTGTAAGTCAATATGAAGAAAAGATATGAGCGTTCATGTCGCAAATTTTCGCATATTTTGCGATTTCACAAGGGAATCAAAACCTATAGGGTACTTCCCGTTGACCTAGAACCATGAAATTTGGCAGTAATCAGTTTCTTACAGCACCAGTTAAGGATAAAATCTGAAAACCGTAAATATGTGGTATATTTTTTTTACATGAGAATTTACTAAAAAATAATCCAGTTTCACGCTGTTGAGAGTCACCGACGAATAATGACCTCATTTGAAGTTTTCCTACTTTTAACCTTACCTAAGCCTTACCCCTGTACCCTGTGTACGGAACCCTCGGTGCGCGAGTCCGACTCGCACTTGACCGGTTTTATTTGCATGTAAAGTTAATCCAAAAATTGAGAATGATCAATCTGTAAGTAATAATATGGTGTCATCAAGAGTCCCGTCACGCGCCGCCGCCGGCTACTATAGAACACAACACAATACCAAAGCGGGTTAGAGAGCTAGTTCTACAACTTTTTCAGATGAATTTAATATAATAATATTAATATAAAATTAATATAAAAATAATAAAAAAATATAAAACTTTATTTGCGGTCCAATAACACGCCACCCATATACTGCGAAAGCAACGCGACAGCAAAAACGGCTTGGTAATACAAAGTAGTTTGTTTACATCAATCTATATCAAAAGCTATATACTCGCTAATACTTTGATATAGGTTCGGAAAAAAGTTAAACCTATCTACACTAATATTATAAAGAAAAAAATGAGGTGTGGCACTCGGAGACTGCCGCGGTAAAGCTATTGCATAGCATTTTTTATCAACTTATGCAATTATAATTATTTATTAAGTTTATTAATGCAGTATTTTTTATATACCTATATACTTTCTCACAAACAGCTGATTACGGTAGTTTTCCAATACAACCAAAGCCACCTCAAGGCGGGTTGCTGAACTAAAGAGACAAGCGTGATATTTCAAAAAGTCATTAAAAGTTAAAGGGGTGTTATATTTTTTTTCGTTACGGAATTTCTGGATTCGGTCCCCACTCTCAAGGCCCGCGATAAAAGCTATGCAATAGCTTAAAAAACATTGTGTGTTTGTATTGAATAGGCTCCAATCCGAAACTACTGGACCGATTTGCAATTTGCAAAAAAATTGCAAAAATCTTTTACCCTTAAAAGCTGTTCTTATCCCCGATGAACATAGGCTACTTTTTGAGAAAATGCTTCATTCCTACGGGAAAACGCGTATACTATATTGCTACGCGGGCGAAGTCGCAGGGAAGCAGCTAGTGTTATGTGTATTTAGTTTATGTATGTACAGTCGCCTTGTGTCGACAGTAGCGGCTTCATTTCCGGCTGTTCCCACAAATCGATTACAATATTCGTTCAAAATTTATGTTTGTGCGTTCTAAATGAAATGTGTCGATTTATTTTCGTGCTTCGAATTGATATCCAGGCGTACACTGTCGGCCTTACGGTATAGATCTTAATCTTTCTCGATTTAGCTTGTGATGGAAACCATACAGGACGATAATCCTCAGGATCGCACCATTGGTGGTAAGCCTCTTATTACAAGAGTCCGGCTAGATGGGTACCACCGCAGTGTCAGATATTCTGCCGCCAAGCACTAGCGTACACTACACTGTGTTCCGGTGTGAAGGGCACTGTAGCTAGTCACATTACTGGCCATAAGAAACTAGGTGGTATGCCTCTTATTGCAAGAGCGGCGTTACAAAATGACTTCTGCTTATCCTTAGCTTGTACAGATAGACCTCATCGTATATTCTCTCCCCGTGAGTGCGGTGTTGGAATACAAATGAGGTGAGAGCCTACGTTGTTGATTGATAACATTGAAATTGATTGAAAAATTGTCGCCCGCAATATTTACATTCGCGAGATTTGATTTTTAAATCCCGCCTTAGGAGTCGCGGCCCTACACCGCGGGACTTTATTACATCATGTCTGTTTGTCACGTACTAATTATTAATCATTACTTATTATTATGCTAGCTTCTGCCCGCGAATTCGTCCACGTTGAGCTTATATCCCAGAGGGAAATCCAGGCTATAAACTATACGTGTACCAAATTGCATGCAAATCTGTTGAGCCTTTTTTACGTGATTGAGCAACAAACTTACATCCATTCATATATACATCAATTCTTACGAATTAATGAAAATCGGCCAAGTGCGAGCGGAGTCGCACACCAAAGGTTCCCTACTTTGTAAGATTGTAATAGTAAATTCGCTTTTTAGGGTTTCGTAACTTAAAAGTAAATAGGAACCCTTATAAGATCACTTTGTTGTCCGTGTGTCTGTCTGTCTGTCAAGATTGTTTTTCTCAAGAACGCGTGGAGTTATCAAATTGAAATTAATACGAAATACCCAAGTCAATGGTCTGTAATCCAAATCAATAATCAAACCTGTAAGTCTATATGAAGAAAAGATATGACCGTTTACGTCGCAAATTTCGCGTATTTTGCGATTTCACAAGCAGTGTCTTACAGGACAAGTAAAGGGAAAATCTCTAAACCAGACAGGACACTGCTTCCTGCCAAATTTCATGATTCTAGGCCAACGGGAAGAACCCTATAGGTTTTGATTCCCTTGTGAAATCGCAAAATATGCGAAAATTTTCGACACAAACGTTCATATCTTGTTTTCATCTTGACTTACAGGTTTGATATTTTCACAGCGGCGACCAGATAAAATATAGTGCAATGTTCTATTTCATGATGTCAGCTCAGTCCTTGTCGTAGTGAAGTAATCAAGTGTACCGATAAGCACTTATGACTGTGAGATTACGCACATCAAAATTGTTTTAGCTTACACAACCACAAACAGCCAAACAGATTTGGTGCAAGAGAGCATCTGTACTCCCTCTTAGCTGTAACCACAGGCTGTAATTCAATTGTCTGCCGCCAGCGCGCCGGCTGAAGATTCAATCACACCCGAGAACGAACGACACTGTTACGACTTATTTCCGACATTTCTTGATCGCAGTCTGAGGCACTGAGACAATATTCACCTCACCTCCCACTCTCACGGCCGAATACTGACTGTTATATACGTGGGCCCGTTACTTCGCTTGTCTTACTCGGAATAGATGAAAATGCTCACAATTAGAGAATACAAGCATTCTCTGTGACTTCGCTTGTACGTATAAATAAGGTTTAGGTATCAAATTTAATTCCACGCGTACGAGGTCGCGGGCACTACTAGTCTGTACTAATATTAAAAGAGGAGAGCCTCTTAAAGCCGTGGTGGCCTTGTGGTTGAAGCAACGGCCTGTCATCTGATGGACCCAGGTTCGAATCCCGGCCCGTACTAATGAGTTTTTCTAAGCGTAAGTATAGTGATTATTCACACCATTAGCTTAAAAAGAGAGGTAGGGCGATTTGGGATTTCCCGTGGGTTTTTGGTGGTTTAAGGTGGCATACAAGCATACGGCGCACCTGATGATAAGCAGTGACCGTAGCCTATAGCCGCTAGCAATACCAGGGGTATCAATAACGCTTTGCCAACCCTGTTGTTGATGAGGACTCACATTGCTAGCAGCATTATTACTAGCGCAGCGTTGCCTCGTGGAGCACTGGCAACTTTACTTACCGCAGAAACACAACACTACATCAAAGTAGTGTTATTTGAGTGCGGTCTTCTGTAAGGTTTCATCAATCAACATAGGGCCAGAGTTTCACCTGCATAACGATTCCTGTGTGTATTGCAAGGCGGGAGACATTATAATACAATTTCACCTCAAACTCGGAGCAATCTAGCGCCGGAAGCGTGTGAGCAAACGAAGTTACCTCCAGTGGGTAGTGGGGAGTGTTCCTACTCAATGAAAACACACGCTGATGAATACTGAGGATTCGCTTGAATCCTACTAATATTGTAAATGCGAAAGTTTGTTCAGCCGTTTGTCCCGGAAAAGGAAGCAAACAAACACACTTACTTTCGCTTACTTTCATAATATTAGTATGGATTATTATCTAAAATTATCATTTTATTATTTCTTAGTCAACTTCTTACTATATAATACACACTCGTTCCAATGTGACCAGTTTGTGGGAGCTGATAAACTATTCGTTCAGTCATTAGATAGCTTAAGCTGCCGCAAGTTTCATACGGACGGACATTGACAGGCGTGTTATATACTTATGTCGACAGAGGATGCACGTCACGTGACCTGGCATGTCGCAGCAGGCCTTCCCTCTGCCCTGGGGGCTCCACTACCAGCACAGGTAAACCACTCATGATGAACACATTTTATTTTCCTTTTTACAGCAAGCGCAATGTGCTCCAAGAGAGTACCAAGAAATGTACTATTTACGTTACATAGGTTTATTGTAAGCCAATGTAACTAGATTACATTGTAATTATATGCCAGCACACCATATCCTCTCAGAACTCTGGTGCCCTGACTCACCGCAGGAACACAACACTACATCAGAGTAGTGTTATTTGGCTGCGATCTTCTGTAAGGTGGAGGTACTGTCCCAGTCGGGCGGCAATCATTAGGCCCGCCTTCTCTTAATAAGATAAGTGTATGATATTATCGTCTACCCCCAGAGAACCCCCGGGCACCCGCCATGAGCTGCGCTACGACCAGTCGGCGCACCCGCATACGCACACCCACACCTACACCCGACACCCACACCCACACACACACACCCTGCTGGACACCCATCCGCCACAGACGCATGTGCCGTAAGTATTTATCTAAGTTATACATGTCATCACGCCAAGGGGTAGGCAGTGAGTATAGAGAGCCATTTCACTAGATAAATGAACGTCTCTTACTTCTTCTACTTTCTCTTCAAACCTTCCCGCAGAAGAAGGGACCATGGCCTTTCTCGCCTTCTTTTTCCATTCACATTCGAACTTCAGCGAAATCTTTTATGTTAGTCTTACGACACTCATTAGATCTATTGAACCCCAAGTCGTAATAACGTGACATTGTGTGCAGGTGTAAGGGAGACGGCGACTACCGCGATCAGTTCCAGCTGCACAGGTAACCACGAACTTAGTACCCATAGCGTTTTCTTTTTCTTATACCACTAATGTGGCACACAAGCATACGGCCCACCTGATGGTAAGCAGACACCGTAGCCTATAGCCGCTAGCAATACCAGGGGTATCACTAACGAGTTGCCAACCACGTTGTTGATGAGGACTCACTGTGCTAGCAGCATTACTACTAGCCCTCGTGGAGCACTGGCAACCTTACTTACCGCAGAAACACAACACTACATCAAGTAGTGTTATTTCACTGTGGTCTTCTGTAAGGTGGAGGTACAGTCCCCAGTCGGGCGGCTCCGATTTAAATGGGAAAACCCACGGGATATCCCAAATCGCCCTACCTCTAGTTTTAGGGTTCTGTACCTTAAAAGGAAAAAAACGGGCCAAGTCTCTTTCAGCTGTAAAATAATCAAAGCTGTAAGTCAATATGAAGAAAAGATATGACCGTTTGTGTCGCAAAATTTTGCATATTTTGCTGTTTCACAAGGGAACCAAAACCTACAGGGCCTAAAACCATGAAATTTGGCAGAAAGCAGTGCCTTACAGCAGAAGTAAAGGAAAAATCTGAAAAACGTAAATATGTAGTTTTTTTTAAGCGAATTTACTATAAAATGTTCCTGTTTCGTGCTATTGAGTGTCACCGATAATGACCTCATTTGAAGTTCGCCTACTTTTAACCTTACCTACAAGTGGGTACAGGACCCTCGGTATGCCAGTCCGACTCGCACTTGGCCGGTTATTAATCCTTTTAAGGTACGAAACCCTAAAAACGACTTAACGGATTTGCACACTCGTTGCCTGCAGAAATTTCTTCACACCCTTCTTGAAGAACTCCTTGATGAAATATTGAAACGAAACTCAACGTACCCTCGTTACTGATCGAAACGTCGCGTCCTCCTAACGCAATCTAGCATCTCAAATCTCAAGACACTCAAAATCAACGTGACATCAGATTCGATTGGCGTTTGAGTATAACCTTTTGAGTTTAAAGCGGATGTCTACCCGTAACATCTGTTTCCAGATGCAGTGCATCTTATAGCAAGTGTGCAGGTGCGAGTGGGGAGGAGGACGGGGCGGGGGAGGGGCGCGAAGGGGGGGAACCGGTCTCCAGCTCAGAACACCTGCACTGGGATGAGAAGATTGGTGAGTCACAGAGGTATCTCCCGTTCAAAATAGGAGCTGCCCGTCTGGGACAGTACCTCCACCTTACAGAAGATCGCAGGCAAATAACACTACTCTGATGTAGTGTTGTGTTCCTGCGGTGAGTAAGGGCACCAGAGCTCCTTATAGAAAGAGAGGTAGGGTCACAACGCTATCTCCCGTTCAAAATTTGACGAGACCGCTGGTCTAGTGGTTAGTACACCTGACGGCTAGGCTAGAGGTCGCGGGTTCGATTCCCGCCGGGGCAAGCATTTATCTGACAAATCTGTTTGCCTTGCGTCTGGGTGTTTGGTATGTGTTATAAGTATGTATTTACAAAAAAAAATGTATATAAGTATTATATCAGCTACTGGTTCCCATAGTACAAGCTTTGCTTAGTTTGGGGCCAGATGGCGCTGTGTAATTAAAAAAAAAAAAAAAAAAATAGGAGCCGCCCGTCTGGGACAGTACCTCCACCTTACAGATATTCGCAGCCAAATAACACTACTCAGATGTAGTGTTGTGTTCCTGCGGTGAGTAAAGGCACCAGAGCTCAGAGGGAAATTATGTGCTGGCAGTGATATGCTGCTCATACAGGGAGTCTTCTCAATAATGTTTGCACGGCGCTACTGAAGCCCTATTGTTGCGAGCTTTCAAAGACTACGGAGTCCGCTTACCACCAAACGTGTTGTATGCTTGTGTTCCAGTGAGCAGCTCGGTGGGCGTCGGTCCCCGGCCCGAGGCCTCCTCCCCGCACCAGCTGGTGTCCACCACACATGCAGGTAGTACTCACATCAACACAATACAACCTCGAGAATCACTCTCATCTAATGAAAGAAGAATAGAAATCGTTCAATAATCGCTATCAAAATACAACAATTTTTCAACAGCTTCTACCCGCGGCTTTGCCCACATGGTTCTAGAAAAGAAATCACCAGTTTTTGCAAGCTTTTATTTAGTTTCACCTATCCGGTGTGTGTGTATCAAATCTTGCAAGTTAAAGACCAACTTCCCAGAGCCAGGGCAACTGCCTTGAATTGAATTCAGCTGTAATGAAATGTATATCAATACACGTTTGGTTCCCGTAAAGATGCATGATTAGCTAAATGGAGCCATTTTTAATTCAATATGGCGACCGCTGCATGATAGCTATTTATTATTTCCAGTCACCTTTATGATTTAGGTTTCACATGAAAGGGCCTGAAGAGCGAATAAAAGGTTGTATTAAAAAAATATACCCACCACTGTGGATGAAAGCCTTATACATTTCGTTAAGTAGTTAGGGTTGGGGACAAAAAGGGCCTAATTAGCAGGCTCATTGCTCTATCTCTCTATCTAGTTCTAGGCGACCGATTTGTACCATTAGTAATAAGCTCCAAGGATACAGCGGAGGATGTTTGTAGGCTGAGCTCTGGTGGCCTTGTGGTATGACGCGTTGCCTGCTATTCTAGTCACGCAAGCTCGAATCCCACCGGTCTGTACCGACGAGTTTTTGTAACTTAAGTGCAGTGTCACACCACGAGCTTTTCGGTGAAGGAAAACATCGTGAGGAAACCTGCATACGTCTGAGAAGAAATTCAAGGACGTATGTAGTGCCTAAGAGACGGCGACGGACTCACCATTACTTTCTGTCACGTTGGCACCAAATTATCTTCGGTGAAAAGTGGGTGAAGTAACCTCTACCTATGTCTTCGGGGACCCTTGTGGGATGGCGTGAAGATATAATTGTTTGTAGGCGGCGGGCGGCGGGGGGCGCTGCAGCTGTGGCAATTCCTTGTGTCGCTGCTGGCCGAGGGCGCGCGCTGCGTGGCTTGGACTGGTCGTGGGCTGGAGTTCAAGCTGCATGAACCAGAGGAGGTTGGCTCACACATAACTGGACAGGATCGGCCTTCACATAATATCACGGAGGCCGGCCCTCACACGGTCCACTAACGACCTTGTACACCGACTGCATTGTCCCGTTCACATGAACCAAGTTTACACGCTATAATCAATGACAATGGGTATAACTGAATAGCCCGTATTGTTGTTGTGTCAGGTGGCCCGCCGTTGGGGCGCGCAGAAGAACCGACCAGCCATGAACTACGACAAGCTGTCCCGCTCACTCCGCTACTACTACGAGAAGGGGATCATGCAGAAGGTGGCCGGTGAGTCTGTAGACAACTACACAAGCGAGCAGTTGAATGAAACTTCTGGACCTATTGTAGAGACTATTCTTTGTGATGTTACATTCGCCCCTCCATGTGTGCTGTGATGTCACATCCCCCCCATGTGTGCTGTGATGTCACATCCCCCCATGTGTGTTGTGATGTCACATCCCCCATATGTGTGTTGTGATGTCACATCCCCCATATGTGTTGTGATATATCATTTCCCCTCTCCCATGTGTGTTGTGATGTCACACCCCCCCCCTTGTGTATTGTGATATATCATTTCCCTCCTCCCATGTGTTTTGTGATGTCACATCCCCTCCCCTAGTGTGTTGTGATATATCATTTCCCCCTCCCATGTGTGTTGTGATGTCACATCCCCCACTTGTGTGTTTTCATGTATCATTTTCCCCTTCCATATGTGTTGTGATGTAACATCCCCCTCCATGTGTGTTATGATGTCATATCCCCCCCTCATATTGGTGTTGTGATGTGATTTACCCCCTTGGCCCTCAGGAGAGCGCTATGTGTACAAGTTCGTGTGCGACCCGGAGGCGCTGTTCTCGCTCGCCCCCCCGCCGCCCCCGCGCCCCCGCTCGCCTCCCTACGACGTGCTGCTCTACGGCGCCTGCACCCCTCACTACCCCCGCATATACTACCCTGCTGACAACACACACTACGACGCGTAGGGGTGCACATTATATGTTTTTAATAAAACCTTCATTATTAATACCCCCAACTAAAATCGCCCACAAATTATAGCTAAAAAGTCAAAAAACACTCTCAGTTACGTTACCTTGGAAACCAAAAGAAGTTTGTTAAAAAAGGTTTCTTTTAATACAAGCTTTTGTTCGGTTATCAAGCCCTTTCATTTGATACGCATATCATGGGGGTTAATGTGGAAATTGTAATCGCCATCTCGCGGCGGCCATATTGGATTAAGATTGACGTCACTTTACTTACTATGTTTAGCTCATCAAACCCTTTCATTTAATACTTATAACATAAGGATTAATGTGGAAATAATAAATCTCCAGTACATCCGCCATATTGGATAAAAAATTCGCATTGTCACGGAGACCAAGCGTTTATGCCAAATTTCAGCTCAATCGGACTCATTCGGATGACACTGCCGAGCGCGTGAGGCGTAGTGATATGTTTTGTTTTTTTATACCACTAAGGTGGTAAACAAGCATACGGCCCACCTGATGGTAAGCGGTCACCGTAGCCTATGTACGCTTGCAACACCAGGGGCATCACTCGCGCGTTGCCGACCCTATAATATGTATGGTGTTTAGTTTCCCACCGATCACAATGCCAATCGATATTAATACAGCTAATGTAGCAATCAAGTGAACTGCACCGATATTAACATCAAACACCCAGTCATCGCAGCCAATACATTAGGCAAATAATGCGTTGCTCAGGGACGTATTGGGATAAGGCCATTTTGGGCTGCAGCACCTAGAACACAATAATAACAATATTGTTGAAATAAAAAAAAGCCGGCCAAGTGCGCGTCGGACGCGCACCGAGGGTTCCGTACACACTTGTAGGTAAGGTTAAAAGTAGGCGAACTTCAAATAAGGTCATTATTCGTCGGTGAATCTCAACAACGCGATTCAGGAATATTTTTTAGTAAATTCGCACTTGTGTTGTAAGACACTGCTTCTTTCCAAATGTCATGAGCCCAGGTCAACGGGAAGTAGCTTCTAAGTATTGAGTCCCTTGTGAAACCGCAAAATATCCGAAAAAGAATTCGATTGAAGGGTTTCTTTTTTTCCTTTTAAGGTACGGAACCCTAAAAATACTGCGGGAAAATTCTTGCCGGATTCTTCTCAGCAGAAGAGTACCTTTTTTATATCACTAAGGTGACACACAAGCATAGGGCCCACCTTCGGTAGATTCAACGAAATTTAAAAGTACTTATTTGTTAAGGCAAGTCAATTAAAGATGATTTTGAGTTTGAGCTTATAATATGGCTGGCAACCCTGAGATCATTTAAAATGTAGGAAACATTTTAAATCAAACAGTACGGTGGATTTTTGCTAAAATGGCATTTAGTTTATTAATTAGACACGCCTCTAAGTATTAGCCCAGGGCCGTGTGAGCCCACCATCCGCCCCTGGCTTTCTCATAGCTTTCTACAACAAACACACAGTAAACTAGCGAGAACAGTACTCAAGTCTTTTGGCCCGTGGCCCCGTGGCTTCCATCCATCCGTCCATCAGGCGAACCGTGCGCTTGTATGCTTTCGTGGTTTAATAAAAAGTTTGAGACACTACAGTTTTTCACTGTTCGGGTAACAAACCGACTACGGTTTTTTTAATCCCGCTCTAAGAAAAGGTATAAAATCGGTTCAAATCGTTTACAATCAACTCCTCATTTTGTTGAAGTTTGCCCGAGCCATAATAATGAATCGATTAACATTCACCAAAATCGGATTTTAGGCGCTACGGAGGAGCATACCTAAATACAAACAAACAGACATGCATACATAGACTGCTAAAATCATAACCTTTCATTTTGGCTTCGCCGTAGTCGGGTAAAAAAGGCGGTAGAAAGATACATTTAATTAGGTGTGTTAATCACACTCGTACCAAAATGTTAGGTAAAACATAATTCCGTTATCAATTGTGGTCAGCGATCCGTGTTTCTCCGCTGAATGAGTCGTGAATAAATATAATATTAAATAACATTATTATTACCCATTTATTTAATTAATTATAGAACACTGGCATTTGCCCGCTTCATTCGCATTAAATTCGCAAAATTTTATGAATTTTTTCTGCAATATTTCATGAATGACGGATAATATATAATATAAATGTGAACATTAAATATCTTAGTAGAGTTATACTCCTCCGAAACGGCTTGACCGATTCTCATGAAATTTTGTGTGCATAATGGGTAGGTGGTTATTCATCGCCCTAAAGTAAAAAAAAAAAAACGGTCCAGTAGTTTCGGAGCATATAGACATTTATCAAATGTTTTGTCCTGCCGTGCGAAGACGGGGCGGGCAGCTAGTTGATTGATGAATAAACTTACGAGATAATTAATACTGAGAATATTACGAGATTGTAAATGTTTCTTAAGTTTAAAAGTAGTAGATACCTACTCCATCCCGGACAAGAATAACTCACTAGAGACTACGTGTTCGACCCGCCTTCGACTATTTTTGTATGGAAAAGCGCTGCGGCGGTGAAAAATGGAACTAAAATTCGTATAAACAATTTTAGTGTAACGTTTTCGAAAGTCGAAAGATGTTGTTGCTACCGACACTGTAATACTTTTGCAATACTGAATGTCTGTTTACAATTAAGATAATGTTAAGATGACCCCGTGCAATATTATTTATTAATTAATTTAAATAACTTATCATTATGTTAAGTATCGTAAGCCATCATTGTGAATATAAAAAGTAATAAAATATTCGTATGACACTTGTGATTTTAATCCCCACACCCAAAGTGATGGAGAATATTATCTTGGCCCTTACCTCCTGGTACTCACCTTTTTTTATACCACTAAGGTGGCACACAAGCATACAGCCCACCTGATGGTCAGCAGTCACCATAGCCTATAGCCGCTAGCAATACCAGTGGTATCACTAATGAGTTGCCATCCCTGTAGCTGATGAGGACTCACTGAGCAGCATTAGGTACTACTAGCCCAGCGTATCTTCGTGGAGCACCTTACTTACCGCAGAAACACTACACTACGTCAAGTAGTGTTATATCACTGCGGTCTTCTGTAAGGCGGAGGTACAGTCCCTAGCCGGGCTCCAATTTGAATGGTACAACCCACGGGATCCAATTCGCCCTACCTCTCTTTGATTCACTTGTACTTGCCTTGACTCTTTTCAGCACTTTAACTATATCCCAAGTAATCAAAACTCTGTTCGTTTGTTTGTCACATTTTCAGGGCAGATTAAGTTGGGGGAAGGACATAGTGATAAAATAATCTTGAAAGGGTGATACATCGCACGCCATCTCCTTTCTCTATATATATTCTTTCTTACATAATTACGTACCTTTTTAGGGTGCCGTACCCGAAGCGATCTACTCTGTGCTATTACTATTACTAAGATTTCGCTGTCCGTCGGTCTGTCAGTTGGATGTATCTCATGATCCGTAATAAGTAGACTGTTGAAAGTTATCAGAATGTGTATTTATGTTCCCGTTAGAAAAAAACATTATTAGAAACGGTTTTTTTACGTGCTAAGGCGAGCGCGACATCTAGATAACATACCTGGAACTAACTTCGCCTAGTAAAGAACTTATACACTCCAACCTACTCTTAAAATAGTTCAGTGAGATGGCCACAGATGCCTCTGGTACACGCGGAAACTTCTGATTCTCAGACAATACTCCCCTACAGTACTAGAAACGTGTTTTGTCTTTTAGTACGTACGGAACCATTGGTGTTGTTTCGCTTCCACGCCGTAATTACTCAACCGATCATTATTAAACATTGGACACACGTTGTCAGGGATACAGCTATGGGTATAGGGTACTAATCAACAAAAAAAATCTCAACAAACACGCCAGCAAGAACGCGGGTAAAAGCTTTCCAAGCGGTTTTTTTTATACCACTAAAGTGGTACAAATACGGCCCACCTGATGGTAAGTAGTCACCATAACCATAGCTGCTAACAATACCAGGGGCATCACTAACGGGTTGCCAACCATGTTGTTAATGAGGACTCACTGTGCTAGCAGCATTACTACTAGCCCAGCGTATCCTCGTGGAACACTGGCAACCTTACTTACCGCAGAAACACAACACTACATGAAAGAAGTGTTATTTGACTGCATTCTTCAGTAGCGCGAGCATGAATAAATTGCGAGAACGCTTTCGCATCGCCTTCAACAATTTTTGTATTGAAAAATGAACAGCGCTGCGGCGGTGAAAAGTGGAACTAAAATTAGTAAGACAATTTTGACGAGTTACGTTTTCGAATAAGTCGTCGCAAAATGTTCATGCCACCGGCACTGTAAGGTAGAGGTACTGTCCCAGGCGAGCGGCTCCTATTTTAATGGGAAAACCCACGGGACATCCCAATTCCTACCTCTCTTTTTAAAAGCTCATGGTATGATCACTGTACTTAAACTTAGAAAAACTCATTGTTACAGGTTGGGATTTGAACCTGGGCCCATCAGATGCTTCACCAACAAGGCCACCACGGGGCGCGAAGCGAAGTTATACAACTACCAAAATAATAACAACATAAATCTCTTTCTCTTTCCCTTTTTCCTGTACCCTAAGGTTGTCTGAAAGAGATCGCTCTAGCGATAAGACCGCCTGTTGTCTTCACTACACTGTATCTTTTTTGTACTTGTATGTATTTTGTTAAGCTATTGCATAGCTTTTATCGCGGGCCTTGAGCGTGGGGACCGAATCCAGAAATTCCGTAACGAAAAAAACCTAACACCCCCCACTCCGCCATCTATCGATAAATACCAGAACTTTTAATGACTTTGAAATATCACGCTTGTCTCTTTAGTTCAGCAACCCGCCTTTAGGTGGAATTGGTTGTATTGGAAAACTACCGTAATCAGCTGTTTGTGAGAAAGTATATAGGTATATAAAAAAATACTGCATTAATAAAATAAATAAATAATTATAATTGCATAAGTTGATAAAAATGCTATGCAATAGCTTTACCGCGGCAGTCTCCGAGTGCCACACCTAATTATTTTTTGTGGTGTGCAATAAAGAGTATTTGTATTGTATTGTATAAATGAAACAACTTTTAAAATAACCAACATAATGTATTCCATACAATATACAACCTCCTATTTACATTGGTACAGTCGATAGCACATCCATATAATATACAGCATACATATAGTTCATATGATAATAACATAGCATTGAGTTACTTACGTTTGTAAGTGATAATAAACACAACGATTTCTTGAAAAAATAATTTTAACCCTTTGTGTGGGATGGGAAAACCCACGGGAGATCCCAATTTGCCCTACCTCTCTTTTTAAGCTCATGGTTTGATTACTCACTGTAGTTAAACATAGAAAAACAGGTACAGGCCGGGGCTTGAACCTAGGCCCATCAGATGACAGGCCGTTGCTTCAACCACAGGTCACTATGGCTATTTAAATAAGATTACAAATTAGTATTTGCTGCCGCGTCACTTTCACAATGTAGGCACGATGTGTTATAGAAGCGATATAATCGATATTAAATTTTCCGTGGGTTTTCCCATTAATATAGGAGCCGCCCGACTGAGGACAGTACCTCCACCTTACAGAAGACCGCAGTCAAATAACACTACTCTGATGTAGTGTTGTGTTTCGGCGGTGAGTAAGGTTGCCAGTGCTCCACGAGGATACGCTGGGCTAGTAGTAATTCTGCTAGCACAGTGTGTCCTCATCAACAACATGGGCTACGGTGACTGCTTACCATCAGGTGGGCCGTATGCTTGTGTACCACCTTAGTGGTATAAAAATATATACTGAAACTATGCTTAGGTAAAGTTTATTGTCAATCAGTATTCGGTCCTCCTTATCTCCAGCATTACAGTTACAGATGACGCTAATAATGCTATCAACATTACATGTTTATTGTAGTGACACCAATTCTACTACAATACAAAAGGACATCCTCCATGTTTCATAGAGATCTGATCCAAATCTGAAAGTGCCGGCCAACGCATTTTTTGTATATTCTATTAGAGCTTGTCCGTCTGAGCATTTATTACTATCACACCAAAGTTGGACATTACAGGACATTTCATTTGTTTTGGTTATTTTGAATTCGTATTTTCAACAAAAAGTTATGAAAATTATGATTTTCGAACTCGAATAAAATCGAGGACAAAGGTTCCACAGCTTTGGTGCTATAGCAATATTTATGTTCAGACGAGCAAGCTCTAACAGAATATACAAAAAAGTGTGTTGGTCGGCACTTTCAGATTTGGACCAAAATGGATGATGTCCTTAACCAAAAAATGTACTATGACATATAATAGGACTTGTATCAAAGGCTTGTGTATTGTTTTCTTTTATTACAGATTTTATTTAGTGTCACCTATCCGGTGTGTGTGTGTGTGTGTGTGTACTAAAAACTTGCAAGTTAAATTTGACCAACTTCCCAGTGTTTGATCGAGCTAACATTTATTCCCGTGACAATGCACGATTATCTAAATATAGCCATTGTTAATCCAAAATGGCCGACCTTACAAAATGAAGATTTCTGATTTTTACTATAACTCATCTCTATGATGTGTATCAAATTATAGGGCTCGATGCGCGAAGCATCAGTTCTCATAAATAAAACATCGTAACTTAATGTGTAGGTAATAGGTATTTGGCTGCCTACCCCGCTCAATATAGTTACAGCAGGTAAGTGCACACACTTTCATTAACAATAACAACAATAGTCTATAACACAACACATAAGGCATTTGCTTACCGATGGCTGCCTACCGGCGGCTGCCTACCGGTGGCTGCCTACCTATGCAGCGAGAGTGCCAGGTCCCTGAGGCTGGTCTTGATGGCGTCGTAGGTGGCGAAGGAGATGCCCACCGCTATGGGACCCTTCACCCAGTTCATGCTCAGGCCCTTGAAGAAGCCGCGCCAGCCTTCCGTCCTGGGGTACACTGTATTATCACTACATGAACACGACGCAAAGGATATCATCCATTTTGGTCCAAATCCGAAAGTGCCGGCCATTTGCCGCAATTATTTTGTATATTCTGTTCAAACTTGCCCGTCTGGGCATTTATTACTTTGGCACCAAAGTTGTAGGCCCTTTGTCCTTGATTTTATTGAGTACGAAAATCAGAATATTCATACATTTTTGTTGAAAACAGGAATTCAAAATAACCAGAACAAATGAAATGTACTGTAATGTCCAACTTTGGTGCCATAGAAATAAATGCTCAGACAGACAAGCTCTAACAACCAACAAAAATAGTCAATGCATTTTTTTTGTATATTCTGTCAGAGCTTGTCCGTCTGAGCATTTATTACTATGGCACCAAAGATGGACATTACAGAACATTTCATTTGTTTTATTTATTTTGAATTCCTACTTTCAACAAAGTGTATGAAAGTTCAGATTTTCGAACTCAAATAAAATCAACTACAGTGGTCCTACAGGTTTGATGCCACAGTAAAAAATGTTCAGTCGGGCAAGCTCTTACAGAATATTGAAAACAAAAGCGTTGGCCGGCACTTTCAGATTTGGACCAAAATGGATGATGCCCTTTGCGTTGGGTTTTTTATACCACAAAGGTGGCAAACAAGCATACGGCCCGCCTGATGGTAAGCGGTTACCGCAGCCTATGGACGCTTGCAACACCAGGGGTATCACTCGCGCGTTGCCGACCCTAAAATATTTATGTAGCGGTGTGGTGATGTGTGCAGAAAATGTAACTCGCGAAATGTCAAAATCAAGGAGAATATAACCACTAGAGAGCGTATAGGCCGATTTCTTCTAAGTACACGACTCACTACTGCGGGCCGGGGGACGAAGACCGCAAGAAAGCGCGGCTGCAATTGGTCAGTTCAAGGTCAAGTTGCGGAGGTAGGCATACCTCCGCAACTTGACGTTGAACTGATTTATTGACATTAGGGATTGCTCTACTTGATTAAGGGAAAATAGTCGATATCGATAAAATGGATTTTAACATTATAAAAAATACTCAATACAAATCACATTAATATTTAATCAAAATCAGTCGATTACAAAAATAAAAACAAGTGTCCTGTTATTATTGATTTTTAAAATGAATTGATTTGGTATATTTTTTTCGAATTAAATTTTTAGGGTCCTGATTGTTCTTGGTAAAAAATTATATACGAGCGTCTACATATTTCTGAATTATGCATCTTGCTAATTCAATCAAATGATTAGTTGATTGAATTAGCAAAATGAGATTTAGAAGATTGATGAAAATTAATATCAGGGAATAAATTATACCCCATCACTCATCAGAGATTTTAAAACCGATCTTATAAAATAATCGGAATTATATTTCCGTCATAATATTTGAAGCCTGTAAAGATTGAATATTTCTTATATTCACGATTAGACTTTTCGCAACATTATATCAATAAAAACAAAACTTACTAAAATAGGCAAAAACATCGTTGGTATCGCCGAACTAAATAAACGTCGGTGTTGTTTTAAATATTCAAAACAATCGGGGGTGAAGTGCCTTGAACAAAAATCGCTGTATTTTGTTGGAAACCAATTTTCCCTATTAACGTTATCTATCCACTTTTCTTTTAATTCGGGAATCATCGGAAATCTAAAATGAAAACATGAATGTCAAACACACAGATGAAAAAACCGAGAACCTCCTCCTTTTTTTAAAGTCGGTTAAAAGAAGATAGGTATTTAATGACAGTATCTGAATTGAATAAAAATTTTACTAAGTTTAATTTTATTATTATCGATATCGACTTCAGCCATTAAAGGTAACAGCACAGATTTTTACGATAAAAATACAAAGGGAAAGAAAGGGATAAAACAATTAGAATTTCGAAATGAAAGAAAGGGACTTTTCCAAAAGACATAAACGCGCGCGACTCATCCGTGTGCTCGGTCACCCAACCACCATTTTAAATAGACCCCTGCGGTGGCTCATAATGTGATTAAATCAAAAAGAATTTTCGTAGTGTTTACTTATCGATGAAAAGTTATGCCATCCTTTTTGTTACTAGATGTCTTGGAATGTTTCCCACACCACTTCACCGCGCATGAAGGCATTTTTATGCGTTATAAATTGCATAAAAAATTGTAATTATTTAGCGTGCACACAGGTCTAACACTTGGTCACAACTAAAATGTTTACTAGTACCGTAGCCGTTATATAGGCGACAAAATACTAATACTTTTCGAGCGTCGGGGAACTGTATGCGCAGTCAAGTGGTTTTATAGTCTTTGGTCAAAATAGTCATACTAATTTTTAGTTCCACTTTTCACCGCCGCAGCGCTGTTCATTTTCCAATACAAAAATAGAATACAAAATATATTATAATTTGCTTTGTCCGCTTAATGAGTGTGATACGGTCGAACGGCCTGCGCCCAAGTGAGCTCAGCCGTGGTTTCTTCCGACACGTGTTTCAGGACTTCCACGTCCCATCATCAGGGTGCCGCCGCGTTGGTCGAGCAGCGTGATGACACATCGAGGTCTGGATGCTGGAGCAGCGCCGCAGCACGATGGTCGGACGCTGGAGCAGCGTCACAGGATGCTGGACCAGCGTCGCAGGATGCTGGAGCAGCGTCACAGGATGCTGGAGCAGCGTCACAGCATGATGGTGGCGTGAGACGCCACGACAGCACGTAGACCCTTCTGTAACTAAAGCTGAGAAATGAGTGACTGTTTAGCGGTACGTACCGCTAAACAGTCACTCATTTCTGACGTGTCGGAAGAAACCACGGCTGAGCTCACCTGGGCGCAGGCCGTTCGACCGTATCACACTCATTAAGCGGACAAAGCAAATTATAATATATTTTGTATTCTATAAATATGAATTTCCGCAAAGTAAAACCTGAATCAATTCAATAAATACAAAAATAGTCGAAGGCGATACGAAAACGTTGTCGACAATGTTCCTGCTTACCGGCACTGGTCGCTAGATACCTGTAGACGGTGGCGAGCGTGTCCGCGATGGTGCGGCAGGGGTAGTGTCCGTCGGGGCGGCGGCGCGCGGTCTGCATGCGGCGCCGCACGATGTCCAGCGGGTAGGAGGCCGTCTGCGCCAGCGCGCCCGCCGCGCCGCCGAACAACACGTTCACCAGCCCGCCCTGCGCCTGCCCGTACCGCTCTACACACACACACACACACACACACACATACAAGGCTCGAACATGGAGGTCATGATCCCCAGGGCAGGGCCTAACCTGAAGTCATAAATCGTTTCGATAGAAAACAAAAGCGATAAGATTTTTTTTTATTTGTTTAGCTGTTGCTGCTGGTAGACAAGGGACATTTATCAAATATTTTGTCTACCCGTGCGAAGCCGGGGCGGGCAGCTAGTATAATATATAGCCTATGTTACTCAGTGATAATGTAGCTTTCTAACGGTGAAAGATTTTTTTAAATCGGTCCAGTAGTTTCGGAGCCTAGTCAATACAAACCCACAAAAAAACAAATCTTTCCTCTTTATAATATTAAG
This sequence comes from Falcaria lacertinaria, assembly GCA_951449985.1. Classification (NCBI taxonomy): domain Eukaryota; kingdom Metazoa; phylum Arthropoda; class Insecta; order Lepidoptera; family Drepanidae; genus Falcaria; species Falcaria lacertinaria. The sequence goes on from OX602139.1 coordinate 322,849, forward strand.
TGTAGAAGAACAGCAACTCACCTAAATATTTATATTTGAGCGAGTCGTATGTGTAGAACGAGACCCCGGCGTAGGGGATCACCCCGAGCACGGTGGCCGGGTACCCTCTGCAACAACACACACTGGCTGGGAGTTCTCTCGTATATACAGACAGGCTGATGGTGAGTTATTTGATTCGAGAGGTCGGGCGTAATAGGACCTCCCGTGAGTTTTCCCATCAAAACTGGGGACTGTACCTCCACCTTACAGAAGACCGCAGTGAAATAACACTACTTGATGTAGTGTTGTGTTTCTGCGGTGAGTAAGGAGGATACGCTGGGCTAGTAGTAATGCTGCTAGCACAGTGAATCCTCATCAACAACAGGGTTGGCAACGCATTAGTGATACCCCTGGTATTGCTAGCGGCTATAGGCCACGGGGAATGCTTACCATCTGGTGGGCCGTACGCTTGTGTGTCACAAAATCCAAAATAATTTATTCAGTTTGGGCCCTAATAAGGCACTTATAAAGGTGTAAATTACCAGTGGTTTATAAAAAATATATATACCATAGATATCATCACGCCAAGTCCCTCACGGGGCAGGCAGAGAGTATAGAACGCACACCTATTTAGCTTGTTGTACATGAATGTAGGTATGTTTTGTTTGACCCACGTGTCCCTCACCTGTACAGGGTGCGGAGTCCCTCCTCGCGCGCCACCTTGACGAACACGGCGGTGAGCGTACGGTACTGCGCGGCGTTGGTGACGGCCATGCGGGCGCGCGCCAGGTCCAGCGGGTACGTGGCGCTCTGTGACGTCACGCCGGCCAGCGACCCCGCCGCCATGTGCCGCGCCCGGTGTTGCCTGCGGGCGGGGGGGAGGGGGGCACTCAATATACTGATACGCGCTCTGTGACGTCACGCCAGCCGGGAGGGCAGGGGGGACACTCACTATACTGAGACGCGCTCTGTGACGTCACGCCGGCCGGGAGGGGAGGGGGGACACTGAAGATAGTGAGACGCGCTCTGTGACTTCACGCCGGCCGGGAGGGCGGGGGGGGGGGCACTGAAGATAGTGAGACGCGCTCTGTGACTTCACGCCGGCCGGGAGGGCGGGGGGGGGGGGGGGGGGGGGGCACTGAAGATAGTGAGACGCGCTCGGTGACTTCACGCCGGCCGGGAGGGCGGGGGGGGCACTGAAGATAGTGAGACGCGCTCTGTGACGTCACGCCGGCCGGGAGGGGCGGGGGGGGACACTGAAGATAGTGAGACGCGCTCTGTGACGTCACGCCAGCCGGGAGGGGTGGGGGGGACACTGATTATAGTCAGAAGCGCTCTGTGTTGTCACGCCGGCCGGGAGGGAGGGGGAACACTTACTATACTGACACGCGCTCTGTGACGTCACGCCGGCCGGGAGGGGAGGGGGGACACTCAATATAGCAGACGATTCTGTGACGTCACGCCGGTCAAAGACCTGTAGCAAGGACATCTTTCGATTACGTATTCGAAAACGTAACTCGCGAAATGTCAGTTTTCATACGAATTTTTAGTTCAACTTTTCATCGGCACAGCCCTGTTCCCATACAAAAATAGTTGAAAGCGATACGAATACGTAGTAAAAAGTTGTTGTTGCTAGGTGTACTGACCTCGCGGCCTGTGGCGTGTCGACGGCGAGCACGCGCTTCCACTGCTCGTGCGCCGTGAACTGTATGGCGGCGTAGGGCACGATGCGCGCCATCGTGGCGCTGTTCCCGCGCCACAGCGCCACCACGCCTTCACTGCGCGCGCAGCGGACGATGAACTGCACCGCCGCCCGCCACGAGTACACCGTCTGACTGTACACACACACACACACTACACCACCAGCCACCGAATAATAGTACTAAACTACTATCAATTTTTATCTTAGCCGTACGGATTTTGTTCACAATTTTATGGTTTTTTATTCGTTGTGCGGAAACCTAATTATTTTTCCAAAATTAAAGTAGCCTATGTTACGCCCAGTAAAATTTGTTATCTACCAGTAAAAGTCTCGTTCAAATCGGTCCAGCCGTTTCGGAGATTACCCCAAAAAAACAGACAGAAAAAATAATAATAGCATTTTTGTCATCAGAAGCTTGTTTACTTTCATATGCATTTCGTAAAAAGCTGTTATTTTGATATTACAAACAGACACTTCAATTTTATTTATGTGTATAGATTATTGTACGGTGCAAATGAAATTGTCAGCAAAATTAATTCCACGCGTACGAAGTCGCGGGCACAGCTAGTCCATATATTATAAATGCCAAAGAAACTGTTCGTTTGTCGGTTTGTTTGCTACCTTTTCAGAACTAAAAAGCTGAACGGATCTTAATTAAATTTTACAAGGACATAGATTATATCCTGGGGAAGAACATAGGCTAGGTACTTTTATCTTTAAACAAATGCAGACGAAGTCGTGGATAAAAGCTAGTATACCATATTTTATGATCAAATAAAACTTGTATGAAAAAAAACCATTTGATCTGAGCACTTGCATTATAATCCCTCCCCACACAGAACAAATCGATGGTGCGATGTAAATGACGTATGGCGATATCTCTCGGTGACAACAGTAAATGTTACGACTAGGAGCGTGAACCGTTTTAAATGTACTGACGATGTCTGGAAGTTGATCTTGGTGCGGTCGAGCGGCGCGATGGCGGTCTTGGCGAGCGCGCCCGCCGCCGCGCCGGCCGCCAGCGAGGTCACCACCGCGGCCGCTCGGCCCAGCACAGGCTCCGCCTCCACTGTACATACACCACGATCTTCTTTATATCATACACTAGCGGCCCGTCCCGGTTTCGCACGGGTACACATTTATATCAAATATTTTGTCTACCCGTGCAAAGCCGGGGCGGGCAGCTAGCCTATGTTAATCAGTGATAATGTAGCTTTCTAACGGTGAAAGAATTTTTGAAATCGGTCCAGTAGTTTCGGAGCCTATAGACATGTGTCAAATATTTTGTCTACCCGAGCGAAGCCGGGGCGGGAAGCTAGTATATTATATAGCCTATGTTACTCAGGGATGATATAGCTTTCTAACGGTGAAAGAATTTTTGAAATCGGTCCAGTAGTTTCGGAGCCTATTCAATACAAACAAAAATACAAATCTTTCCTCTTTATAATATTAGTATAGATATCATTACAACAATGTATGAAAAGATTGTTGAATGTAGTAGTAGCAAAAGAGGTGTGTAAGTCAAGTTAGAAATGGCGCTCTATACTCTCTGCCTACCCTGTGAAAGACTTGGCGTGATGATATGTATGTATTTATCCATACAAATAGATGTGTGAAGTGTCTGTTGGTAAAGTCATGCCTAACCAAAATTAAAATCGGCCAAATAAGAGTTGAAACTTTACTTATCCGTTCGATCCCTAGACACGCCTATTGCATTGCACCAACCACAAAAGGCGTCAACAGAAATACACATACTGTGTTTTATACCAGGTATATCACTAACGAGTTGCCAATACTGTTGAGGATGAGGACTCACTGTGCTAGCAGCATTACTACTAGCGCAGCGAATCCTCGTGGAGTACTGGCAACCTTACTTACTGCAGAAACACAATTTCACTGGGGTCTATTGTAAGGCGGTGGTACAGTCCCCGGTCGGGCGACTCCAATATTTATAGGAAAATCCACGGGAGATCCTTATTCGCCCTACCTATCTTTTTTAGATCATGGTGTGATCGATCACTGTACTTAAACATAGAAAAACTCATTGGTACAGGCCGGGATTTGAACCTGGGCCCATCAGATAACAGGCCGTTGCTTCAACCACAAGGCCACCATGGCTTTCCAACTGTCTGGACTGGAAATTTCAAGGGATCGAACGGCAAAGTTTAGTTTATCATTTAACCTAGTTCATTTGTAGTACAATAGTGCGAGCATGAATAATTTGAGACGTTTTCGTATCGCCTCCAACTATTTTTTTATAAAAAATAAACAGCGCTGCCGCCGTGACAAGTGTAACAAAAAAATTGTATGATTGACAATTTTGTCATTTCGCGAGTTACGTTTTCGCTTACGTAGTCAAAAAATGTTCCTACCGGCACAGAACTCTCGGTGTGCGACTCCGACTCGCACTTGGCCGATACTTTTTGAAGTTTGAATCCTATATTTCGGAGCCCATTATAATAATTATATCTATTTGTTAATCTTATCAAAAATATCTCAAGTGGCATTTAATAATTTATTTGCGATAGTTTATTTGATAACGAAGCTCGGTTAGTCTGTTATGTTATCATGCGTCACACTGATATAGATAGTAGCTAATGATAGCACAACAGAGTGGTATAGGAGGACAGTGGAGTTGACAAGATAATATTCTCACTCGGCGTGGGGGCATACCATGCATGAAGAGATTCATTCTAAGGAATATTTGTGATCTGCCGTAGGTTTCTCATTAAAATTAGAGCCGTCCGACTGGGCACTGTACCTCCACCGTACAGAAGACCGCAGTCAAATAACACTACTTTCATATAGTGTTGAGTTTCTGCGGTAAGTGCTCCTCTTACGATACGCTGCGTCCTAATCAACAACAGGGTTGGCAACTCGTTAGTGATATCCCTGGTATTGCTAGCGCCTATAGGCTACGGTGACTGCTTACCATCAGGTGGGCCGTATGCCCCCGTAGTACCACGTATAAAAAAAGTCAATTAAAAATCAGCGCTATTTGACTAGCCTTCACGAATAAGTACTTTCAAATCATCAAAAACTACCACTGGATTCGGAAGGTTGTTCTAGGGTGAACAATGAACCCTTATAGTTTCCCCATGTCTCTTCTGTCTGTCTGTCTGTCTGTCCGCTGCTTAGCTCAGAGAATCTCAGCAATAGAACGCTGTGATTTGCCATGGATATACATATTAATCAGGCCGACAAATTACTGTCACAGTCGGACGGCTCCTATTTTGAACGGGAGATACCGTTTTGCCCTACCTCTCTTTCTATAAGAAGCTCTGGTGCCCTTACTCACCGCAGAACACAACACTACATCAGAGTAGTGTTATTTGGCTGCGATCTTCTGTAAGGTGGAGGAACTGTCCCAGTCGGGCTCTATGTTATTGACCATGTGGTGGTGGCGTGGGTGTGTAGCTTACCATGGTGGTGATGCCTGTCCTGGAGCAGAGGAACGCGGGCCTCTCCCATCGCCATCCCTCCTCGGATGTAGCTTACATCACCTCCTCTGTAGCAATAAAACGAGCCAGCCTTATAGCAGCCGCATAATAATTATGTAGCGTAACATCTGACCGCCAACTCTACCAGCGCGCAGAGCACTGGCAGAAAGCAAATACTACGGGCCCCCTGAGCACCACGCGGCTCAGTTTTCCATGAACGTTTATCGAGTTGGGGGTTGAGATTCTTCTTTGAGAAAGGTTACATTATTTTAAGCACACACACACAAAGTTTCAAAACGCGCAGACGCGTAGTTTTTGAGAAAAAGTATTGCAAATCAAATACTTTTGCTTTATTTACGAATAAATTGTTGATATTATACATGTACTAGCTTCTGCCCGCGACTACATTTGCGTTGATCGGATCTCAGAGGATCTTAACATTTTCCCGGGATAAAAAGTATCCTACGTGTTAACCATCTGTGTTCCAAATTTCATTCAAATCCGTAGAGTAGTTTTTGCGTGAAAGAGTAATAAAACAAACATCCATCCATCCATACTCACAAACTTTCGCATTTATAATATTAGTAGGATGGTGAACAAAATGTTCTAATTTGAGGTTATATTTTTATAATATAACTAGCATATATCTAGCGGCCCGCCCCGGCTTCGCACGGGTAGACATTGATATCAAATATTTTGTCTACCCGTGCAAAGCCAGGGCGGGCAGCTAGCCTATGTTACTCAGTGATAGTGTAGCTTTCTAACGGTAAAAGATTTTTTTGAAATCGGTTCAGTAGTTTCGGAGCCTATAGACATTTATCAAATATTTTGTCTACCCGAGCGAAGCCGGGGCGGGCAGCTAGTATAATATATAGCCTATGTTACTCAGTGATGATGTAGCTTTCTAATGAAAAAATAATTATTAAAATCGGTCTAGTACTTTTTGAGTTTATTCGTTACATACAAATATTTCCTCTTTATAATATAATATTAGTGTAGATTCAAAGGTGACTGACTGACATAGTGATCTATCAACGCACAGCCCAAACCACTGGACGGATCGGGCTGAAATTTGGCATGCAGGTAGATGTTATGACGTAGGCATCCGCTAAGAAAGGATTTTCATTAATTCTACCCTCAAGGGGGTAAAAAAGGGGTTGAAAGTTTGTATGAAAATCCGTCGTTTTTTAATTAAACGCATGAAAATTGGTATTTGGCTTTTCAGTTAAAAATAAATAAATACGTGTTTCAGGATTTTTGGAAATTTCACCCCTAAGGGGGGAAAATAGAGGATGACAGTTTGTATGAAAATCCGTATTTTTTAAAATTAAATTCATAACAATAGTTTGCAAGGGCAAAAAAAAAAAATTGTATGTATAGGTACATGTTTACTTATTCACTTTACCTCGCGTGCGAAGCCGCGAGCAAAAAAAACATTTTTATTAAGTTAAAACTGTAATATCTCTGGTGTGGAACCAGGGATTGCCCTCCCCACCCATCACTGTACGCAAGGTGGCAATGCACAACTAAGAGGGCCCCTTGATAGTTGCTACAGGCCCCGCGCTCACTTAATCCACCACTCACGGCGCGTGCTCAATGTGCTCATTTGTCAAATCAAATCGCGTGCTTCCCCGGCTTGCTGTAAGACACTAACGTCCCTTTTCCACTCCCACAGATTGCAGGAAAGAGAGAGGAAATATTTTACACTTCAAAAAGTTGTTCGTCACAGGCCGCCTCCCTGTGCGTTCGCATATGTACAGTATACGCGCGATAATAGATGTTTCACACCAAATAATTTTACTTGAGTTGCAAACAATGCATAGTACAGACACAGACTCCACATTAGGTACATACAACATGCAAGCTCCATGTTTTGTAACAGGTGTTTACAAACAAAACAAGCTGGCAGACTACCTACAGATTTCCATAAATAACTGCATAATCAACAACAATTCCTTGTTACATACACTTCCATACTAATGCCATAAATGAGAAAGCAACTCTGCTTGTTTGTATTATTCTATGTTTCTTAGTTTATTTGCTACCTTTTCACAACTAAATGGCTGAACGGATTGTAATGAAATTTTACAATGAGATAGTTATAACCTAGGGTAGGAGATAGGTTACCTTTATCTAGCACCAAGGGCGAAGCAGTGGATAAAACTAGTAATATTAAAATTCAGAAAATATTATCTGAAGTAAAAATCTATTCAAAAAAAGTTTATTCAATTTGGGCTGTAATATTAGGTATCTTTATAATATAACTTCACACCTTCCCACAAGGGTCTCCAAACTCCCCAAAGGGATAGGCAGAGGTACAAGTTTGACAGAAGATAATTTGTTGTGAATGCAACAGATGATGAGTCACTTAGGCACCACACACTTGAATTTCTACTCAGACATACGCAGGTTTCCTCACAATGTTTTGATTATTCACACTTATATGGAGGAAACAACTTTATAAGACTCATACTGTATTTATTAACACTATTACAAAACATGAATGTTAGTAGAAGAAGATATGGACAGCCAAGGCCTAACCTTCTAGATCCAGTTGATAAAATACTCAATGAGTGACAGGTAAAGAGTACTCAGTACCAGTGGGCATCTATGGTGAGATGGATGAATGGAAAAGCAAAAGAGGTGACGCTTCTCCATTCATTCAAGAGTGAAATGGCTCTATAATCTCTCTCTCTCTCTCCTTCCCTCTCTTTATTGAAAAAGACTCTGCCTACCGAAAAAAGTACTTCAAAACGACTGAATTGAGAGCAAGGATTGGAAAATGTATTCAATAAATAACTACTAAATAAACAGCAAAATAAGTATTTCAATATTTGAGTAGTTAGAGAATTATTAAAGTTAGCACACATTAGATTTAGCTAATAATCATTTTTCACACGACTTTTTTATTATTATTAGTCAGTAGCTTCTTGTCATTCAGCCAAAAACTAAACACAGTTTTTTTTCCATCGGATCTAAGTTCAAAGTCTAAAGTACGACCTTGAACAAGGTATTTTTAAGTGCGCCCACCGAAACTAAACTGGCCTATATTTAGATTAATAACCATGGAGCAACTATAATTTTTTACATTTCACACTTACGAAATTTTCGGGAACCATCCTGATTTCAAACTTTATTACAATATTTTTATAACACAGAGAAACACTTATCACCACGTATTTAAATTATAAATAGTAGATGTCGCTCCCTTAAAAGTTTTGTGTCACTATTTTATTGGAATTTTCACTCAGCTACGTTGGAAAATTCGGAAAACAACAAGCACGTAACAACTCCACACTTTTCGTTCATAACAAATGTCAAACTCAAATGACTATTTCGAAATTGACAGGTTGCACAGATTAAACAGTTTTTGTATAATTATACAGATAAAATAGGATAAATTAAAAGAGCGCCTTGTTCTTCTTCTTCCTAGCTAGAAACTGACCTACAAAAAGGATTTTGCCAGTGCTATAGCTCAATTTTAACTTGTATTGCATTCTAACGCTTATGGTGTTTCTTAACACATCCACGGCAATAGGCCTTTAGGTAAGTGGTAACTTATTGAACAAGATTACTTCACCCAAAAGCAATATTGCAGCATTATTTTAAATAAATCAGTCACTTAATAAAGCTTTGCTGCACATACAATACAATACAATACAAATACACTTTATTGCACACCACAAAGTAAAATAACAAGTTTAACAGAAATAAGCAGATACAGAGTAGTGAGGACAACAGGCGGTCTTATCGCTGGAGCGATCTCTTCCAGACAACCTTAGGGTACAGAAAAAGGTGAAAGGGAGACGAAATAATGACACCGAAAACGGTAAAGATCTCAACTCAAAAAGATAAAACAAAACCGAACCGCTCTGCCTTATTCACGCTAAGTCTTGATAGGTACTGAATCCTAGCGTAGAGATCCCGGTCTTTATATATTTTAAAATGTAGAGTATTATATACTTAGCTTAAAGTATCCATTCCTAAGGGCACCTTATTTACTCCACAATATTTAGCGTGGTTGTTTTATAAAGTCTGAAGCTCGACAGCGTTTCAGAGGATAATAAAACAAAAGAGTCAGGTTCAGTTAATAAAAATATTAATTTATTGTTAATTTTGCAACGATACAAGTTTAAATAAATAGAAAAAGACACTAGCGTAACTACCAATCACTACCAATTTTCATAGTTGCAACACTACGACATCTGTGGCAAATTCAAACTTACCACAAAAGCGTCAAGGTCATCATAAAATATTAGCACCATTCATACAAGCAGTTATACATTGCATTATTTGATTGTACAAGCGAACATACAAATATAATTTTCAGTTTAAAGGGCACTGTGGTACTGTGGCTAGTAAAATTACTGGCCATAAAAAAAATAGATGACAGCTCGACTGTGATTCAAAAACTCACTCAGAACTAGTTCTACCACCGCGACATTGTGGCAACCCCGCAGAAGCCACTCATAGAAAAAGTCAAAATCAATAGTGTCGATTCTGTTGTTCTAAAATTACTAAACTTAACTAATTTGACAGGTCTAAATGTATTCCCATCCTTATTTAACCTCGGACACGAGAAAGGGATAGCAAGACTTTTAGACCTGTCAAATTAGTTAAGTTTAGTGATTTTGTACAACACAATTGGCACCGTTATCGAAAGATTTTTAAATGTAGGCAGACGTGACGTCAGACGACATTTCGTTAGGTCTCCGCCTCGAACCGACACGAGAATACAGGTCCTCTAATTTGGTTAAAGGTAAAGTTATATTACAACATGAATACAAAGATATTCGATACATAATCTACATCTGGCAAACACTATCATACATGTATTATTACTGAACATGCATTCATTCACTCTTTCATTCAATATTGTTTTTCATTCACTCATTATATAGCCTTATCATTCATTCAATCGCTTTTTAGTGCAATCATTCATTCTCTCTAGCTCAAATCTTCATGCACGCACTCTTTAGCTCAAGCATTCATTCAATCAGTTCCACTCTCACGTGTATTCCCTAATAGACCGCCTAGTCACTGAAATCCTGGTCAGAATCGGAGTCATCCTTCCCCCGGATAGTTTTCTTCTTGTGAACGTGTACTGTGCGCTGCTTGCGGCCGTCCGCCGGCGGTGTGAGCAGGTCGCCCGAGTATTCTATCACTTCCGATCTGGAAACGAAAGGGACAACTATATATTTTTACCCGACTACGAGACGGTTAATATCTGTGGCGGCGTGATTGGGCTACGGCCCAGGCGTAAAATAAAAACAAATATCAGGAGGACAATATAGGAAAGAGCTGATATCTTTTGGAATAATCGAATTCAGGCCAAAGTTTCGGGTCGGTGTGTGGTCCGGGACAAAATATGCAAATGCAAGGGGCGATAACAGAAGCAATCTTCCGACTATCGAAGCCAAAGGTCTGTACGAAATAAAAAAAACCTTACAAATGGAGCCGATAGCAAAATTAGGTGTGGCACTCGGAGACTGCCGCGGTAAAGCTATTGCATAGCATTTTTTATCAACTTATGCAATTATAATTATTAAGCTATTGCATAGCTTTTATCGCGGGCCTTGAGCGTGGGGATCGAATCCAGAAATTCCGTAACGAAAAAAACCTAACACCCCCCACTCCGACCGGCACAGCGGTGATACTTTTTAGTTCCATCTATCGATAAATACCAGAAATTTTAATGACTTTTTGAAATATCACGCTTGTCTCTTTAGTTCAGCAACCCGCTTTTAGGTGGCATTGGTTGTATTGGAAAACTACCGTAATCAGCTGTTTGGGAGAAAGTATATAGGTATATAAAAAAATACTGCATTAATAAAATAAATAAATAATTATAATTGCATAAGTTGATAAAAAATGCTATGCAATAGCTTTACCGCGGCAGTCTCCGAGTGCCACACCAAATTTTTTGTCTAGTATGTATATGTATTAAATTGTTCCCGTCATTTTTATATACCACTAAGGTGGCAAACAAGCATACGGCCTACCTGATGGTAAGCGGTCACCGTAGCCTATGGATGCCTGAAACGTCATAGCATTACCTGGCTATCCTCCACTCGAGCATCTCAGTGGAGAAGTCGTCCCGGTTGCCGAGGTCAGTGAACCCGACGATGAAGTCCTTCGTCTTGTTGTCCTTCACGAGGCCGATGGTGGGGATCACGCGGATCTTCAGCCGGCCTGCATGAGTGGGAGACACCATCGTACTGGTCAATAACCAGTGTGTACAATGACTAGCTGATACCCTAGAGTCCGACTCGCACTTGGCCGATTTTTTTTATTCGTTGTCCGGAACCCTAATTATTTTCCCAAAATTTTAGTTAATTTTACTGGGCGTAACATATGCGACTTTTTAATTTAAAAAATAGGTTCCACACGCCTAATAAAGAACCCATAAAATTGTGAACAGCATCCGAATGGCGGGACTAATTTGAATAGGACTTTCACTGAAAGGTAGCTGATGCTATAAGCGTAACTTTGGCATAATTTATTTTGGATAAATAATTATGGTACGGTGCAATAAAAAATAAGCCAATGGAATTGTCAACAAAATTAATTCCACGCGTACGAAGCCGCGGGCACAGCTAGTCATTTATAAATTGTTTTCCGCTCATCAAGACCTTTCATTTGATCCTGTGGATGCCTGTGGCGGCCGCCATACTAGATTTAGAATGACGTCACTTTACTAACATTTGGTACTTATATCATGATCATAGTGCTTAATGTCGAAATTATAAATGGTCATCCTGCGGCGACCGCCATATTGCATTCAAAATGGCGGCAATAATTAATTATGCAGTCACGAAAGACCGAATGAAATGAACGACGACTCACCAGCGAGGAAGGGTGCCCGCTCAGCGTCTAACTTCACAAACCGCGTCTCCACATGCTTCTTCGCCAGCGTCTTGAGGTGCATGTCGACGATGCGGCAGCGCGGCGTGTCGTTGCGGTAGAAATGACACACCACATTCTCACTCTTATTGCAAACCGTGAAGAACTCTTTCTCATCGCTTATCTCCGTGTACTCGCCGTGACCCTGAGGACAATCCATACTAATATTATAAACTAGCGACCCGCCCCGGCTTCGCTCGGGAAGACAACATATTTGATAAATGTCTATAGGCTCCGAAACAACTGGACCGATTTCCAAAATTCTTTCACCGTTAGAAAGCTACATTATCACTGAGTAACATAGGCTATATATTATACTAGCTGCCCGCCCCGGCTTCGCACGGGTATAAAGAATATTTGATAAATGTCTACCCGTGCGAAGCCGGGGCAGGCCGCTAGTTATACATAAAAACCTTCATCTATATATTAAAAATAACTGCATCAAAATCCGCTGCATAGTTTTAAAGATCTAAGCATAAATACGGATAGACAGACAGCGGGAAGTGACTTTGTTATAAACTATGTAGTGATGATGCGAAAGTAACTTTGTTTTCTCATTAATATTGGAGCCCGACTGGGGACTGTACCTGCACCTTACAGAAGACCACTGTCAAATAACACTACTTCGATGTACTGTTATTTGACTGAACGGATTGTGTTAAAATTTGACAAGGAGATAGATTATATCGTGGGGAATGACATAGCCTATCTTTTGTCTTGAAACAAATGCAGACGACTTTGCAGGTAACTGTTATATAATAATTCTTCTGTGTCTTAACCACACTTGTCAATGTCACTTGTCACTTCACCCTAAGCTTATAATTGCTTACCAGGAGCCTATATTGAAGGTTTGGCGACCAGGGCCTTAGGGGTTACGGCACCAAACAAAGCGAAAATAAAGTCTTTTCTATTTTAATACTTTTTTGTGAAATTATGTTTGTTTAAAATATTTGTATTGGAACTGGAGACGGCCACCACGGCCATGGAGACTAAAAGCCTAAGCTGTGATTTAGTGTTCTTTGAAGTATGTTTACTGTGACCACTGCAACACTCACAATAGCCAGCCACTCCTGTTTCTTCTTGGCCCGCAGCTTCATCTCGGCAATGCGCTGCTGCCGGATGCTCTCCAAGTCACCATTGTCCAGGGCGTCCAGTCTAAGGTCACACCATATTATAAAGTACCAGCATAGAACATCATCCATTTTGGTCCAAATCTGAAAGTGCCAGCCAACACATTTTTTGTATATTCTGTTAGAGCTTGCCCATCTGATTTTTACTGTGGCACCAAACCTGTAGAGCCATTGTAGTTGATTTTATTTGAGTTCGAAAATCTGAATTTTCAAAATTTTTTGTTGAAAATATTAATTCAAAATAACTAAAACATAATGTCCTGTAATGTCCAAATTTGGTGCCATAGTAATAAATGCTCAGTTGGACATGCTCTAACAGAATATGCCATAAAAATGTGCTGTCCACCACTTTCAGATTTGGACTAAATCTCTATGAAACATGGATGATATCCTTTGGCACATCCTTATAAATTTGAAAGTAGCTCTGTTTGTTTGTTTGCTAGCTTTTCACAACTAAAAAACTGAACTGATTGTAATGAAATTTGGCAATGAAATAAGAGTATAACCTAGGGCTAGAACACTCGGGCGAAGCGGCGGGTAAAAACTAGTATATGCATAGTTTATAGCCTGTATTAACATTTATATATTTTATATCCTGGGAAAATGGTATTGTAAACTTAATGCAGACGAAGTCGCTGACAGAAGCTAGTATAGTAATATGTCATCAGATTACCTCTCAATCTCATTATCCAGCTGCTTCTCCATGGTCTGAGCCACATGCTTCAACATTTGATCCATGGCACTGGTTCCTTTGTTATCTGAAACATTATTTATATGCTTTTCTTCAGGTTGACACCATTGACATTAACCCCAGCAGTGCCGTCTTTACCATAAGGGCACATGGGGTCCCAGGCCCCGACCTCACGGGGGCCATAGAAAGCTCAACAATTTTTTATTTTTCCTGTGAACTTTTCTAAATTGATATACCTATCATAATACAAGCAGGGCCACCGCAGACGTAAACATTTTTTCAAAGGGACCCCAAATCCCTTGAGACAAAGGGCCCCCTGACCTGCCCTTAGAGAACATAATTCCGAGAAATGAAAACATATTGACGTATATCCAACCCATTTGCAAGGTGCATCAGTATATTATCAAAGGGTGCATCCATGGCAGTGTAGTCTTTGACTATAAGAGTGTAGTATAGGCATGGTAGTGTTGATAACTTTCGAAATATCTGCGCTCTTATTAAATCTTCATTAGAGATCGATGACCTCACCCGTAGGCATGGTACAATAATCTAATATTTTACAAATACTAACCTTGCTCAACTCAAATGGGTTACACCAATGGATAGTAAATATAGTAACTGAAACAATAAATATGCTTCTAAGAATGTTACACCCTATTTCATAAGGAAATTTAGGAAAACTACGATTGGAAATACAAACTGAATGTTATTGTCTTTCTGACAGTTGAGAGAGGTGTTGCCGTGTCAAAATCTAAAAACAAAATAACGTAATTCAAATATTTTATTCTTCTTTTTATTAACAGGAATTGTAATTCATATTGTAGTCTTTGACAGGAAGCAGGCAAAGCCGATGAGTTTTATTTCAGTGCCTCTATTTTTTTTGCATTTCATTACAACACAGCATATGTACTATTGAAAAACTTGATTTTCTCTAATACACTCGACACTGGCAAAAATGGTCCTTGAAGAGGATTGATTGTCATAGTTAGGAAGAAGAAGAACCAAATCAATCAAACTTACCATGCGTGAAAAAAAAAACCATATAAGAGCGTGCGCGCACTGCGTTGCGATGGCAAAAGTTGCTGTAGTTCACGGTGGGTTGGAACTATGGCAGTTCTGGGGTCCGCGCACTGCGGCCAGTGCAGGCAAGTTTAGGGATGTAACATCGCTCATTAAAACCGATTCCGAGTCTTCTTCTTCTTCTTCCTAAGTATGGCAATCAATCCCTTCAGAGATTATTTTTGCCAGTGTAGTGTCAGAGAATTTTCAAGTTTAAAAATTTCTCATGTTTGCCGCATTAAAAGGCCTAGTGTCATGTATTGAATCATCATCATCAATGGCCACAGCATCTTGACAGATGATTGTTGCAGTGCTTGCGCGTAGTGTGGCAGAAGTAAAGTTATGTAATTATCTCGGTATGTTGCAGCTTCTTTTGTGACTACGGAGCCCAATAGCAGCCCGAGTCCTCCTACCGCATCTGTCGCAGATGAACCGCGAATTTGGGGAGGCGGCGGAGGAGGTTCGACGTACTCTTTTTTGGTTTAGTTTGTCAAACCATGCTTCATCATGCTTTGTCATCCCGGCAGTCACGACACGACGCCATTCTGATCTCACTCTGGCGCATGCTTCCCATGTTTTACTGTTTATTGAGAAGCTTTTGATGTCTCGCTTGCAATAGTCCTTAAATCTGAGCATGGGTCGACCAACGGGTCTCTTTGCATCGGTAATCTGTCCGAGCATGACTTCACGTGGTAATCTGTCAGGCTCCATTCGATAAATGTGTCCCAACCACTGGAGTCGTCTCTGTTTCAGTATCGCCGTTACACTGTTGCAATTTGTCTTTGAAAGGACAGTTTTGTTGGTCATACGGTCCCTCCAAGTAACTCCCAGGATGGTTCGTAGTTCGTGATCTTCTGTATGCTGATGATGCTGCACTTGTCACTAACTCGGAAGAAGGGCTACGGGAATTCGTAACGAAGTTCGGTGACGCATGCAAATTATTTTCAATGAGTGTAAATGTCAAAAAAACTGTCATCATGGCTCAAGGTGCAGATCCTCCGCCCAACATTACTCTCGACGGAGCAACTCTTCAGTCCGTGGAAAGCTTTTGTTACCTTGGATCTACGACTACCTCGTATTGAATCACAATGTAACTTTAGAATTTAGATACATGTAAAGTTTGTAATCTATATAAGTGTATTATCTATGTAATTCTCTTGCATCTTGGAGCCAAGAGAATACAGCCCATAGATAATACACTTACATAGGATACACCGCTATCTTGGAGTTTATCTCAAAACTAGCTTTAGTTATTATTCTGAGAGTTGTTATGCCCGCTTTGGTACGGTACAATGACGCACTTTTTGATCTAGAGTAAAAAACCATCAAATTAAAAGTATTTTTATATTTGTAACAATACAATACAGCTAGTCGGCAGGTACGCTCGCGCAGTGCCTTTTGATCACAACATATTAAAACTATAATCGTTAGTATAAATACAATAATTAAGTATGTAGCGGTCCTTATGACAATAATTATGTATTCACAAGGACCATAGTAGAATCAAGCTACACTTTGCTCTAGTCCATTAAAAACTAGGAACAAGTGCTGCCATCTAGGTATTTACGGATAGAAAACGAGAGAAGCAATAAGACGGTCGAGAGAATTAAACATTTTCACTACATAGTATAAATCAAAAACGCTTCCCGCTGTCTGTCTGTCACTATGTATGCTTAGATCTTTAAAATTACGCAACGGAATTTGATGCGGTTTTTCAATAGATAGTGTTAAAAAAATGGTTTCTATGTATATTTGTATATCCATTTGTGTTTTGTAGGTATCAAGCATATACGTTGAACGCTAGTACTGTATGAATAAAATAATTTTGATATTTACGCAATAAAATATTTGGGGAAATGTATTGTCACTATATTTACGCAAAGTGTCGCTGGATTGTATTAGAATGGATGTCCTGCAGCGAGCAAGATCTCGATGGTGGCAGCAGAGGAACTGCTTCTTCCTCTATACTCCCCATCTCCTCGTGGTACAACAAGGGTACAACAATGGGCTTGGTCAAATTAATGCACATAGGACTAGTGTTGCGATACTATTCTAATTCGCGCAATTCTTTAACCCTAATCTCCTACGGATCCTAAACGGGTGGACCGACTTTCACGCTTGTTTGGCGCATAAAAGCCCATGAGATGGCGTTGTAAACAAAAACCGATTTCACCCAAAGTCGCGGGCAATATAATAACAATAAACGCACAAAAATAAACACAATTTAAAAGAAAATTCCTTACAAAACTAATTTCTCATTTGTACAAAGAAATCATCAAACTAAACACTTAAGCGGGCTACTCACATTCAGTTTTAACTGTACAGTCGAACTGTGCAATTAAATCTGAACGTGTGTAGCCCGCTTTAAAGAGGTAGATTATACCAATCATCTGCTGCCCTAGTCTCAACCCTAAATGCCCCTTTATACAAAACAAAAATTTCTTGACCAGAGACAGAATGTTCCTCTTAGACCTCAATCAATTTCAATTAAATTTGGCTCCATTACAATCCACAAGCTTAAAAAAATATTGTCTGTAAAAATAAATTTAACAAATGTTCAGTCACTGGAATATTAAATACTTGTCAATTAGTTTACATTCAAAAATGCCTCACTACCATTTACAAAAGCAGGTAAATCTGTTACGTTTACACTTGGTATGATGGTCAGGCAGAGTCAGGGTAACTCATTATATATATATATATATATACACCACACAGTCTGTTTCTTTGCTCATCTTGTGAATGGCTGAATCATTTATGACGATATTTTCACTGAAATGAACGAAACTTTACAAGGAATGGTGACACTTTACGGCCAACTCTAAATTAGAAACCCCTGTAACGACATTTAGCCTGGTCAGCTTATATCGCGGTACATGTGCACTCGTATATGAGCTGACGCGGCAAGCGCGGCCCGGTCGCCGGCCGCGGCGCCCCCGGCCCCCAGTCACTACTGGGGCCTGTAGCTTGTAACATCTTCCTAGTTTAATATACATAGTACAGCAAGGTCCTCTTTTACTTATGAATCCCGAATTAGGCCCATCCCAGTAGTGCACTCAACATTGGTGACCCCGCGTTTTTTAATTGAGTTAAATAGTTTGCCTTGCTGTTTAGTTTTGTGTTATTTGGACTGTAGATTTTTATTAAACGTGTAGTGATTGCGTAACATGCCGGACGAGGACAATACGAGTAAAAGTGCTCCAACAGCCAACCTACATCTGGAAAACATCGTGGTTCCACAGACGCCTGAAATAATGTCGGTTGCGGTCTCCAGTAGGATCCCGGAGTTTTGGGTGGACCAGCCGCGCGTCTGGTTTATCCGTGCCGAGGCAGTGCTGACTCAGCAGCGGATCGGCGACGAGGCGAAGTTCGACATGGTTGTGTCAAAACTGCCCAAAGAGGTGATAGTGAGGATCACCGATTTCCTCACCAACCCTCCGACCACTCACAAGTTCGATGCGCTTAAACATAAGCTACTTACAATGCTCGAAGACTCGAAAAACCGCCAGGTTGAGAAAGTGCTAGGTGATATGGATCTGGGGGACGCGAAGCCATCTCAACTATTACAGCGAATGCGGGTTACGGCGAAGGACAGTTTCCCCGATGACACCTTACGCATCATGTGGCAAAACCGTTTACCAACGACGGTCCGCGCAGTGCTAGTAGCATCCAGGGAAACGGACTTGGACACATTGGCCAGTATAGCCGACGACGTGGCTGAGGCTACCGGGGCACGTCACATATCCGAGGTCACAACGCGACGACCTCCAACGCGTGCGGATTCGCCGCCTAACTCCAGGTCGGCTGATACGGCGATGATCTTGGCGGAGATAGCCAAGCTGAGCGTCCGGATGATGGACATGGAGCGCTCGAGATCCAGCCGACGAGGTAACGGACGCAATTTCCGTCGGGGCCGGTCGCAGTCGCGAGGTAGGAGTGCGTCAAATTCGCGCCGCGGTGGCGCCGGTGTAGGTAACCCGAACTGGTTATGCTTCTACCATTATCGTTTCGGACCGAACGCGGAAAAGTGCGTGAAACCGTGCGCATGGGAAACAAAGTCGGGAAACCAGTAAGGGCGGCACAGGATGCGGCGGAAATCTGTGCCATAGCCCCCGGACGTCGTTTACGAGTGACAGACCTAAATAGTGGACTATGTTTTTTGGTGGACACAGGTGCGAATATTTCAGTTTTACCAGCGACAAGAAAACAGTGTACGGGTGAGTGTTCTGACTTTAAACTTTTCGCTGCAAACGGGACGGAAATTAAAACGTATGGTTCAAAGTCGATGATTTTAGATTTTAAGTTACGTAGAGCATTTCGATGGGAATTTGTGATAGCCAATGTCAAACAACCGATACTCGGAGCCGATTTTTTAATACACCACAAATTGTTGGTCGATTTAAGTGCTCATAAGTTGGTAGATCAGGTGACAGAGCTAAACGTAATAGCACAAGTAGTGAGTAGCAATCAGCCTACCGTTAATACCGTCGACGACAACCACCCTTACCATGATTTGTTATCCCAATTCCCGAGCATTACGAAGCCTCCTACTTATAGGAATTCTCAAGTACATAACACTGTGCATCATATTGAGACAACTGGACTGCCTGTATACGCACGGGCAAGGCCATTGCCACCCGATAGGTATAAGAAAGTCAAGGAAGAATTTCGTCTAATGCAAGAGTTAGGTATTTGCCGGCCGTCTAAAAGTGCGTGGGCCAGTCCTTTACACGTCGTAACAAAGAAAAATGGCGATCTTCGTCCTTGTGGAGATTATCGCGCATTAAATGCACAAACGAAGTCGGATAGGTACCCGATACCGCGCTTACATGACTTTACTTATATTTTAGCGGGAAAGAAATATTTTTCTAAATTAGATATTAACAGGGCATATCACTGCATACCCGTCGCGAAGGAGGACATAGAAAAGACTGCGATAATTACCCCTGTAGGTCTATTTGAGTTCCCGCGTATGAGTTTTGGCCTTCGTAATGCTGCGCAGACCTTCCAGCGGTTCATGAATAATTCAGTACTGGCAGGTCTAGATTTTTTGTTTAATTACCTAGATGATGTGCTTATCGCGAGCGATAATGAGTCGCAGCATAAGGAACATCTAAGGCAGGTTTTCGAGCGTTTTGACAAATTTGGAATAACAATTAATTTGGCAAAATGTAGTTTTGGACAATCAAGGCTGGAGTTTCTAGGACATGAGGTTAGTACCGCAGGAATTCGACCTTTAGACGAAAAGGTTCAGGCAATCGTAGACTATCCCAGACCCCAAACCGTGGAGCAATTGCGTAGGTTTTTGGGTATGTTGAATTTTTATAGGTCGCATTTACCAGGAGCGGCACAGAGTCAAGCTGAGCTGGATAAATACTTAGTGGGGGCTAAGAAAAAAGATAAAACACCAATAGTGTGGACGCCTGAGACGATACACGCTTTCGCTCAGTGCAAAGAGAGCCTAAAAAAAGCAGTTACGTTGGCACACCCTCGCCCCGATGCTCAGCTAGCTCTCATGACGGACGCGTCAGACAGCTGCGTCGGAGGAGTTTTACATCAACTGGTGGATAACGTGTGGGAACCGTTAGGGTTTTATTCGAAAAAACTAACGAACGCACAGACGGGTTATTCCGCTTATGATAGAGAACTATTAGCTATATATCAGTGTATAAAGTTTTTCCGTAAGTTGTTTGAAGGACGACCTTTGATAGTGTATACGGATCACAAGCCCTTGTGTCATGCATTCGACAAAATAGGCGGTAAAAACAGCGAAACGCCACAGCGTACAAGTCAACTATCATATATAAGTCAATTCACTACGGACATAAGGCACATAAGCGGAAAAGAGAACATAGTAGCTGACACATTATCCCGCATAGAGACCATTGTTTGGCCCACGGTACTCGACTTCTCGGAACTTGCCACTGAGCAAGCGAAAGACAAGTACTTAGAACAAATGACGCAATCGGGCCAATGCGCCGAAAGGACTAAAAATAACATTACATTTAAATTATTTTCAATTCCAAACTGCAAGGAACCCATTTATTGTGAAATTTCAAGTAAAGAGGTGAGACCGTATATTCCAGAAAAATTCAGGCGGTTAGCTTTCAAAAGTGTACATAATTTGAGTCACCCCGGTACACGTACTTCACGCAAGATGATATGTAAAAAGTTTTTCTGGCCTAGCATGAACAAGGACGTAGGACTTTGGGCGAGGTCGTGTATACAATGTCAGAGGTCGAAGGTCAATCGACATACTATTGCTAAACTACAGGCTTTCGAGGATGCTGGGCGAATGGAGCATATCCACGTAGACCTGGTCGGGCCCCTCCCGACATCTCCACGTGGTAACCGGTATTTAGTAACGATCGTAGATAGGTGTACAAGCTGGCCTGAAGCTTTTCCAATAGAGGAGATGTCTGCCGAAGTTGTAGCCAAAACTATATTTGACGGGTGGATCGTGCGTTACGGTTGTCCAGTTAAGTTGACAAGCGACCAGGGTCGTCAATTTGAAAGCAATCTATTTACAGAGTTAATGAAGTTATTAGGTATTAAAAAATGTAGAACCACGGCGTACCATCCCCAAAGCAACGGCAAGGTCGAACGTTTTCATAGGTCCTTGAAAGCTGCCCTTATGGCCAGGATCCAGGATAGCTCGTGGGAAGACGAACTACCAACCGTCATGCTAGGATTGCGCGCGGCGAGTCGGTGTGACAGCGGAATTAGCGCCGCTGAGATGACATTCGGTCGTACCTTACGTTTACCCGGTGATTTTTTGAATAGTTCCCATAGTTCAGAGACGGGGGACCCGTTTAGTCTAGTGAATAACATAAGAAATAGGATAAGTAAACTTAAACCGGTAGCAATAGGTGCTCGAGACTCACGTACGACTTTTGTGCATAAAGATCTGTTTACATGCGATTCAGTTTTCGTTAGAGACGACTCGGTACGCAAGTCATTGCAACCACCATACAACGGACCCTTTACGGTGCTAGAACGGGGCGAGAAGGTATTTTTAATTCAATTTCCGAACAAGCAAGCTCGTATCTCAATCGATAGATTGAAACCAGCTTACTTATGGAATGATAATGATGTCACGAATACGCGGGCGAGTGCTGCGGTAGGTGATGCTATTACGCCGACGCCCACTGCGACGCGAAGCGAAAGCGAAGCTAACGCGCAACCGTGTATTCCACGTACCACTAGGAGTGGTAGAATAGTAAAGAGACCAGTTAGGTTTGCGGACAGCTATCGGATTTAGTTTTTAAATTTTTGATACTACAGAATTAGTACTAGGGCAATAATATTATAGCATAGCGTCGCATCGCGACAACGGTGACTAGTACTGGTTGATTGACATTAGCTAATATGATTATTGCGAAAATGCGAAATATAGAGGTTTAATGTAGAAATATAATTAATTAGCAATAATGTTGTGTTAACATTTTAAGTTTACAATAAGAAATTGTGTAATTTTATTTAAAAATTAATGTAACTAGGTTGCAGTGTCATTATACCTAGTCTTTGTACTAAACATTAGTAGCAAGCAATTTTAAAGAAATCGAAATTGTTTAATTGCGTCACAGTCAGCGCTAAACTGATGTGACATCAATAAATAATTTGCATTTAAGATCACTTGTTTTCGGAAACAAATCATCATTTCACTGCTCACACGCATCGCGTAGCAACGTTATAAAGTTTCCATATAAATGGGTCTCGGACAAAGTAAAGAGGAAGGATCGCACAACATTGCCATTGCCGAGGTCCACAGCGTCACTGGCCAAGTGGACGCTAAGTTAAACTACTTTGGGATAGTACTGGGAGTAATCTCTGTAATTTTGGTGTTGTTCCTCTTATATTTCATCCAAGTCAAATGCAGGCAGTGCATACGGAGCTGGCTACAGAAGGCTGTAGCTAGAGTTCAGCCTACAGCCGTGGTGGTACACCACGAGCAGGCGCCGCCCCAGTCTAAGCAGCAAAATGTGATCTATTAGTGAAGTGTATTTTAAACTGCATCAACCTTCTTCTTGTTTTAAAATTGCATGTGCTATAAATAGAATGAATTGTTTTGTTCATATAATGAATTACAAAGTACCCTGTAGGTACGCAAGTCGCCAAGTCAGCGTAACGCGCACCTGCATGATACACGAGTAGCTACACTATTTAACTGTAAGTATTGATGTGTGTTATGTTTATGTCACAGTAATCAATAGTGTTACGGTTAAATCTCAAATGTGGCTAACAACCACATTAATTAGTACATGGATCCCGTAAGAGAGATCAGTGTAGTAAATATAAGTTTTCGTAGTAACCTATATCGTTTTTTTTTGTTTTTGATAAAAGGGGGAAATTGTGTAACGACATTTAGCCTGGTCAGCTTATATCGCGGTACATGTGCACTCGTATATGAGCTGACGCGGCAAGCGCGGCCCGGTCGCCGGCCGCGGCGCCCCCGGCCCCCAGTCACTACTGGGGCCTGTAGCTTGTAACATCTTCCTAGTTTAATATACATAGTACAGCAAGGTCCTCTTTTACTTATGAATCCCGAATTAGGCCCATCCCAGTAGTGCACTCAACACCCCTAATAATTGGTATTTAAACAAACTTTTCTCTTTTTACATTACACAGTAAATACGATATTACATAAATAACCTACAGCAGCTCATAATATCATGAGTTAGTGGTGACTGCTTTATAGAGCCTCAGCCGAGAGTCCGACAGCACTCCTAATACAGTGTTGCCATTTAACTGTACAGGACACACATCTAGAGCAGGCTCAGCAGCCGGTAGGGACATAGTCCTGGCCCCTTCAATACCGTGGAGATACAACGTGGAATCGCTCTCAGAGTGTGCGGCCACCCACGCCGCTCCCGGGGCGCGCACCCACGCAGCCCGAGACATAAGCGTCGACCGCGCGGACCCTAATATTGTCTCTTCTAGATCAAACAAAACATCCCCGGAAGGTACACTGTACTTCAATTTACACAACATAAGTCTTGAACGTTCCAGGCCTGAAGCACTAGGTCTGCACGATATCAACGCTTTGTGGGACTCGCTGTCGTAACACAGGGACATGAACGATCCTTCCACTGGCAAAGGCTTCGGTTCCCACCGCCTCATATTCGACACCCACAGTCGACACGAATTCAACTGACACGATAGCAGTCCGTAACCGGTTGAGCTTAAAGACACTACAGGGGACAAGTCTCCAGGGGTCGACAGGGTATGCAGTGCGGTGCCAGGGTTCCTCACATCGTACTGGTGGATAACTCCTCCCACTCCTCCAACATAGAACTCATTCCCTCGCATGTAGTCCCAAGAGCACGACCACAATGGTACACCAGCGTTGATAGTAGTACAGGGTATACCTCTTTCCACTATCCTCGCTGTACTATCAAGCCCCACACTCAGTAAGAGATCTCTAGGCTGGGAGTAAGTTATATCTCTTATCGGTTTCGGGTGCAGGAACACAAACTGACCCAGCTTATAATCCAGACAATTGACTTTTCTGATCCCATACCCTGGGAAAAGGTTGTTTGTGCTTTTCTGAGAGACATACACCTCATACGTCCTGCAATTGTATGTTAGGACTCTGCAGCCTCCATCCCTGTGCACCTCTAAGTTCTTTTCCAAGAAAAACCTCCAAGTCTTCCTCAGGACCGGTTCTTTAGTCACTTGAGACTTCATCAGAGTGCTGCGGAGGACTTCCAGCTGGAGCGCACAGGCTCTGTGTGCTATTTTGGACTTCTGCAACTCTAGTTCTGTTCTATTCCTATCTGCCTGGAGGTCTTGCAGTTGTTTCTGCAAGCCTGTGATCTGAGAGGTGTCGGCCGCGACGAGACGTCGCGCGTATATGTACCTTAAGTCTTTTAACGCAGCTCTGGTTTTGCAAGTGGGGCATGATCTGTCTTTTGCCGCTCGGCCTTTAAGCCATTTCTCCACACACTGGAAACCGAACAGGTGGCCACATTTTAAAGCTACTAGCCTGTGGTTACCAGAGTTTCCCCAGGATTCGAGACAGATGGGGCACGTCTCCCCGTCTACGTCCTCTTGGGAGTCGTTCAGCTTCCTCACCTTCGCAGGAGGTTCCTCGTCGTGATCTGCATGGCTCTTCCTCACATGAGTTTCTGGAAGACAAATTGAGCTTGAGTCAGGACAGTGGTTGGTAGACACTAGACAGTACAGTAGCCCTAGGAACAAGAATAAACAGCACAAAAGATCCCAAGGGTCGACGTGCGTCTGGGGTAGCCTGGACCCAACAAAAGATCCCAAGGGTCGACGTGCGTCTGGGGTAGCCTGGACCCAACAAAAGATCCCAAGGGTCGACGTGCGTCTGGGGTAGCCTAGACCCAACAAAAGCCCAACTATAATATAGGAACAATAACTTTCGAGTAGGTATTCTACGCCTTCATGTAATACCAGTGGCTAGCGCTTATTTATTTAGATTAATTTTGGTTACTTCTCGCTCTTTACAACCATTATTATTATGTTTTTGAAGGCTATTTAATTATTATTTTCTATTTTATTATTGACACTAGCTTTTACCCCCGGTTTCGCCCGCGTGGTTCTAGATAAAGATAGCCTATAGTCCTTCCCCAAGTTACCTATATAATCTATCTCATTGCCAAATTTTATTACTATCCGCTCAGCCGTTTAGTCGTAAAAGGGTAGCAAGGAAACAAACAAACAAACAGAGTTACTTTCGGATTTATAATATTAGTATTGAATAGTATTGAATTATGGATCGATTATTGTCTACCGGAGTCTGTCTGTCTATATGATTGTTGTCTACCGGAGTCTGTCTGTCAAGAATTTTTATCTCAAGAACGCGTGGAGCTATCAAATTGAAATTAATATGAAATACTCGGGTCTATGGTCTCTTTTGGCTGTAAAATAATCAAACCTGTAAGTCATTATGAAGAAAAGATATGACCGTTTATGTCGCAAATTTTCGCATATTTTACGATTTCACAAGGGAATCAAAACCTACAGGGTACTTCCCGTTGACCTAGAACCATGAAATTTGGCAGGAAGCAGTGTCTTACAGCACTAGTAATGGATAAAATCTGAAAACCGTAAATAAGTAGTAACTCTAAAAAAATATTCCTGTTTCGCGCTGTTGAGAGGTACCGTCGAATAATGACCTCATTTGAAGTTCGCCTACTTTTAATCTTGCCTACAACTTACAAGTGTGTACGGAACCCTAAGTGCGGGAGTCCGACTCGCACTTGGCCGGTTTTTAATATTAGTAGGAAGAATGATAATTACTGTCAGTATTATGTTCCGGAGGAGTGTATGTAGCGGAGTCCTGTAACTCAGGGTCCGGGACGCTGCCCGTGGAGTCCTCGTCGAGGATGCTGGGGCTGCCGGGAGAGGGGGGCTCTGCCATCCTCCGGCATGGACATTACCTGCAGCAGGACAGGTACATATCAATATGTATTCAATACAAAGAGCTTCCTCCCGCGCACAATTAAACTGTGTAATAAACTCCCCGCCGTGGTTTTCCCAAAGGAGTACAGCATGGGGTTCTTCAAGAAGGGTGTGAAGAGATTTTTGAAGGGTCGGCAACGCGCGAGTGATACCCCCGGTGTTGCAAGCGTCCATAGGCTGCGGTAACTGCTTACCATCAGGCGGGACGTATGCTTGTTTGCCACCTTAGTGGTATAAAAAAAAAAAATCTCAAAGAGAAAATAGTTATTACTAGTGGCCCGCCCCGGCTACGCACGGGCAGACATTTATCAAATATAGATGACCCCGTGAACTTCTTATCACCATTCATCAAATGTTTGACAGGTAAGAACAGTTTGTACAGGAAAATAAATTTGTCGTTTTTAGTGTTTTACTTGCAATTTTTCCATATTTTCTCACCGTTTAAACCTTTCCTGGACTTCCACGAATATTTCAAAACTAAAATTAGCCAAATCGGTTCTCGAGTTTTAGCGAGACTAAGTACAAACGAACAGCATTTGATTTTTATATATATAGATTATCTTAAGAATGGATCTTTATGCCGTCGCACAAGGGTCCCCAAAGGGGTAGGCAGAGGTGATACAAGTATAACACCCACTTTTCACTAAAGATAATTTGGTGCCAACATTAACTGATCAGTCAGTCATGAGTCAGTCGTCATCGCCATCACGTACGCACTATATACATCCTTAAATTTCTTCTCAGATGTATGCAGGTTGACTTATAACTATACTTTAGTTATAAAAAATCATTAGTACAGACCGGTGGGATTGGAATGCATCGCTAATCGCTAGAATAGCAGGCAATGTTTTATACCAAACAGAGACAACCACTCCATAGCAGAGAAAATAGTTGTGTACAAATTTCACTTGTATTTGCTTCAGAAGCAAATTCTGCCAACAGGCAGTTACATTGGGTTACATCTAGCGCATCATGACACAAGTTAAGACATGTATGAAACTATTTATTTACATTAAATAGAACTTAAAGTAACTACTTAGAGTTACAACATTATGACCCAAGCCGGAATCGACTGGGAGAGTGCTAAGAATGCTGGCATTGCCACTCTGGATAGCAATTCTAATTCTCTGAGTGAGATATTATGTTCCAGCAAGTGACTGTATATGTTTTGTGATTACAGTTTTAGCAAGATTCCATGTAATTATTTATTTTCGGAATTTAAATAAAGTAGGGCATATACATATTATATTAGTACGTGACAGGCACTCTATGGTATTTAAATTCTGAATTTTGACCAAAAACTATGGATAATATACATCATGCTGAACACACATCCAAAATTATTAGAGACGCAATTATCTTTATCAAATTAAGACCAGTTGATATTATGAGAGGTAGGGCATAACGGGATCCCCCAGAGATTATCCCCATAAAATTGGAGCTGCCTGGCTGGGGACTGTACCTCCACCTTCAGAAGGCCAGTCAAATAACACTACTTTAATGTAGTGTTGTGTTTCTGTGGTTGGTTGCCACTGTGGTATAACCCTTGTATTGCTAGCGGCTATAGGCTATGGTGACTGCTTACCATCAGGTGGGCCGTATGTTTGTGTGCCACCTTAGTGGTATAAAAAAGAGCGAACCCTGTAGTTGCACTTGCAACCATAAGTCCTTGTATATAACACTAGTGATGCATTACACCATGTAAACCATCATACATATGGAGGCATGAGTGGGGACCATCAATATGGTATTAGTAACTGAAAAAAAACTGTGATTATTGTGATCATCCTGGTCTGAGAATTTTTACGGTTTAGTAGGATATTCACTATTGCACGGTATGTACTACATTTGCTTGTTTGTAGTTAATTAAACAACTAGAATACTAAGTAATTGTAGGGATCTACCTCCAACCAATCGTCTAAATTCAAACTGAAACTTACGCAAAGTAATATTACAAAAATAAATTAAATACAATACCAGATAGACCTTATATTACGATATATTTTTTATTTATTACCTTAACGATTTGGCTTTCTTTCACGAGGGATTTATTATTTTTTTCCAAAATTCATAAAAATAAGCCAAACATGTCGTTAGAACTGAGTGTCAAACAAAGAGAAACGTCAAAAATATAAGCAAACCAAAAGCAATATCCATTGTATCAGTCAATAAAACGTCAAGCTGAGAGAAGTTTTGTAAGCATGGAACACTTGAACATATTTGCCTATTAGGCGAAATCTTTGAATAGGTGATTAATCGACGTGTTATCATTGATTTACGCCACGTTTTAAGGTGTTGAAAAACACATAATATTTTATAACTTGGCTAGACTGTAGAATTAATGTGAAAATGAAATGAAGTTTCCCGTAAAATTTGGAACGGAATGAATGTGGCAGCACCGAACAAATTTGACAGACAGACAGACATGTCAAGTCAAAAAGTACAAATCTCTGTCTGCAAAAAGGACGGATCGAGAAAACATAACGGGTCATAGGAGTTCCTGTTTTTAACATTTTTTTTATCGATGATCTTGAATTCGTGACTTATTTGTGTAAAATTATTATAAGTGTTTATTAATAAGTGTGTGCCGTGAATATTTAACCGTGAGTGTCGTTTAGTGAGCTGTGTATTGGTGTTTTACACGCAGGCCTACCTTGTTGACACTTGATAATGGCGGAATAGAATGCTAATATACACAATGTTTATACGAATTCTTTGAGAAAGCTAACTAGGTACAGTCCTGTGATGAGCGCAGTCGGTGGTATGTACCATTTCTACCATAACTTCAGTTAAAACGCTACGTGCATAAATATATAAGTAACATTCCGTCCGCTTTGATATTCTTACGCATTGGGTCATTTCGGATTGGTAAATAGTATTTCTGCGGCGTTATGTGTATTTGTTGGTGATTGCTAGCTTTATTTCGCTTTTGGCGAGAGGTGTTGACATTTTAATCATGTTGCAAGTTGGTATCTAGGTCATATTGTTGGTTGCGTGCGCGCGCAGCGACGTCACGGATGTAGGGGTGTTTACGCACCCCCATTCACTTTCGCACCCTTTCTGGAAAGCAGGTCAAGTCATGTAGGTAGCCTTGTTACTGGGAAATGAGGATAATATGGCCTATCATCCACCACTGTCTATTTATACTGTTTGTTGTTTAGTTTCAACACAGATTTGGTTTTACAAATTCAAATTAAATAACATCTTTAATTAACTTTCAAAACAACAGAAACTACCACAGTATTTGAAGGATAGTTTTGCTGAGTAGAATTTGGCAAGAAATTCAGCAATTACTCTTTTCAAAATATAAAAAAACTTACATACTCAAGTCATCAAAGCCAAAAAAATTGTGAATCCTAGTAATCTGCCATGTCAGGGAACCAGGTTATTTAACAGAAAGGCCTACAATACCTATTTTACCTAATAATTGTACTTTAATAGTTTTTATATTTTTCTTTCATAAATGTTTGCTACCTCATTCATGTTTGCTACCTCATTACAAGGATGTCATTATGCTCAACTACTGGCTTCAAAAAATGTCAAGTTGAAAAATAAATAAAATGTTTGTCCTTCCGCGAATTAGGTAGGAATGTAATATTCTGCATAGTTTACTCTTTATTTTACTGAAATAGGGTTTGCACATCAGGAAAAATACTATTTTTTTTTATGAGGGTTCTGTACCTTAAAAGGCAAAAAAGATCCCTTATAGGATCACTTTGTTGTCCGTCTGTCAAGAATTTTTATCACAAGGACGTGTGGAGCTATTAAATTGAAATTAATATGAAATACCTGGGTCTGTGGTCCCTTTCTTCAAACCTGTAACTCAATATGAAGTAAAGATATAACTGTTTATGTCAAAATCTTTTCACATATTTTGCGATTTCACAAGGGAATCAAAACCTACAGGGTACTTCCCGTTGACCTAGAACCATGAAATTTGGCAGAAAGCAGTGTCTTACAGCACAAGTATCGGAAAAATATAAAAACTGTAGATATGTAGTAATTTTTTTATTTGATGCATAGTTACTAAAAATAATCTTGTTTCGCACTGTTGGGAGTCACTGACGTATAATGACCTAATTTGAAGTTCACTTACTTTTAACCTTACCTACAAGTTTGTACGGAACCCTCGGTGCGCGAGTCCGACTCACACGTGGCCGGTTTTTAGATTGTTATAGATAGAGTGATTCAAGAGGAAGGTTTGTATGTGTATAATCCATCTAGGTTTTGTGTAACT
Source organism: Falcaria lacertinaria (assembly GCA_951449985.1). Classification (NCBI taxonomy): domain Eukaryota; kingdom Metazoa; phylum Arthropoda; class Insecta; order Lepidoptera; family Drepanidae; genus Falcaria; species Falcaria lacertinaria. Next base: position 353,420 of record OX602139.1, read on the forward strand.
CTTGAGAAGCCGGTGGGGGTCGCTAGTAGGTATGTGTAATGTGTTAGGTATTGAGTGTGTTGTTGTGTGCAGGTGCGGGTGTGTCGGTGCGGCGGGCGCGGTGATGGCGGCGCGCGCCCCATGAGCCTGCTCTGCTGCCTGCGCGCCCGCCCAGACATGGGCGCCGCGCTCTCGCACCCACTGGTGACACTGACACACACACACACACACACACACACACACACACACACACACACACACACACACACACACACACACACACACACACACACACACACACACACGTTGCGTTTATCTGCCGCACATTCTGTGAAGTATTTAGCTCTTAGTCACTCTTGAATATGTATGAACCCTTACACATGACGCCGCGGCAGCGTGTCGCTGTAGCTGCGGCGTTATTTGTAAAGTCCCTAACAGAGAGACACAGAACCACACAAAATTCTCACATGGGTATCACTCGCGCATTGCCGACCCTTCAGAAATCTCTTCACACCATTCTTGAAGAACCCCATGCTGTACTCCTTTGGGAAAACCACGGCGGGGAGCTCATTCCACAGTTTAATTGTGCGCGGGAGGAAGCTCTTTTATGATTTATCTCTTTGTTTATTCTTTGATATTCAAGCCGTGGAAGTGCGCGCTATTTGATTCACCAATGAGCGCCCGCCGTTATAGAATTTGTTGTCAGGTGGTGTTACACATAATATGCATTAACTGTAAGGCTATACTCTAATGGTATAATTTTAGGGTTCCATAACCGAATTGTAACCAACGGAAACCTATTATTAAGACTCCGCTGTCTGCTGACCGTCCGTCCATCTTGTCTGACAGCGGGCTTTACCTCATGATCCGTAATAGGTAGACAGTTGACATTTTCACAGAATGCGTATTTCTGTTACCGCTATAACAATAATTAATAATAAATTAAAAATTAATGGGGGGTCCCATACTAGAAACATGATTTTTAGCTATTTTAACAGATAACAAATTAAAATTCAGTTATTCAGTTTAAGCCCTAATAAGGCACTTATGAAGGTATTAATTACCACCGGTATAAGAATAAATAATACTGGGTAGAACGGAATCTCCTTTGTCAGAGCCCAAAACGCCGCCATTTATATACCTACTTCCCCCTTCACGTCGTTACGCCCCTCTGTCGTCCGGGCGTGCTGTTAGGGTTGCTTACTCTTAAATATTGCTACGTCTATAGACATTGGTACCATGCTCTAGTGTACCTACCTACATAGGAGTAGATAGGTTACGTATTGTGGATTGGAATAACCGAATTAGGTACGCCACTCCACCACCGCCGCGAACGTGAGCCCACGAGTAAAGTAAAAGAATTGTTTAGGTAGTACCTAGGTAATTTAACTAAATTTTACCATTGGCTGTTGCTTTACCAATGTCCTTTTGATTAATTAGGCATGAAAACGAAATAATAATTATAAAATATTACTTATCTCTCTTCATCTTTGGGCAAACTAAAAAAGCTTAGTATGGCGTCGTCTTTGTATTATTTTTACATCCAAAAACATCACAATAATATGGCGCCATTGCTGTTTGTTTATAATACGTACGGAACGCACAAACTTATAACGCGCGAGCGGCGACGCCGGCCGTGACAGCCCGACTGAAATATACCGTTTAACTAAGTTGTTCGGTGTAGGCTAATATCGCGACTGTGAGCCCGTACCGAGCGGGAGTTTCCTTTCTACCCAGTATTATTTATTCTTATGTCACCTGTCTTGGGGGAAAATAAGCTAAAGGATAGTCCCAATACGGCAGCCCTACTCTTAAGCTAAGGGGTCCTACATCACTTGAGAGCTATACGTTTGTGTTTGTTGGTAATGTTGTTTGTGTTACAGGAAGGCGAGGCGGTCGACGGCGCCATCGTGCCGGCCGCGCCTCCCACCATGGCGGACGTCATACGGTAACCATTATTTTACTCATCAGAGGTAAGGCGAATTGGGATCTCCCGTGGGTTTTACCATTTAAATTGGAGCCGCCCGGCTGGGGACTACCTCCACCTTACAGAAGGCTGCACTCAAATAACACTATGTTGATGTAGTGTTGTGTTTCTGCGGTAAGTAAAGTCGCCAGTGCTCCACGAGGATACGCTGCGCAGTAGTAATGCTGTAAGCGCAGTGAGTCCTCATCATTAACAGGGTTGGCAACTCGGTAAAATAGGGTACGGTGACTGCTTGCTTACCATCAGGTTGGCCGTTTGCTTATGTGCCACCTTAGAGACGGCTTGTTTCAAATTTATAGTTTAGGTTAGTTATTGCATTGTACGTGTTGTCAAACACTTGTGTTATGTGTGATGTAGGGTGAACAAACTGCTCAAGGAATATAACTTCAATACTTCAACATTGTCCAGTGTTGAGGATTTAGCTTACTTTATTCCAGGTTTTGATACACAAATAACAAGAGATTTTTATATAAACTAATTATATTATTGTGACGTGTGATGTAGGGAGAGGAAGAAGAAGGCCGGGGGCGCTGGGTTGGCGACGCTGCGACGGAGGATCGCGGCGGCCGCACGCAGGCCGAGAGACAACCGACCTGATAGAGGTGAAGCTTAGACACTACATACTGCTCACGACCATGCACTGACATACTGACGGTTATTTCGTTTAACCATAGATGGCGCTGATTATAGCATTGACAATTTGTGAAACGCGCAGTTGAGGTTCCCACTACGCATACTCCACACACTAAACACCGTACAGTTGTCGTTACTTAACCATAGATGGCGCTGGCTATTCGTGAATCATGCAGTTGAGATTCCCACTGCGCATACACACCACACTCTGTTGAATGTTGTCGTCACCTAACCATAGATGGCGCTGACCATGTGCTTGATTATTCGTGAATCGCGCGTGTGGTCTGTCGTAGTGCATTGGGTATGTTTAGAGTGACCGTGTATAATATATTATGTGCAGGGTGGCTGTTTAACGCCCCAGTTAACCGAAGCGGGATAGGGTGGGCCTGCTACTTCCCATTTTACCATCGGTTCGCGCGCACGCCGCTTACCCCTGACCGCCACCATTTTGTATTCTATTTTGAACATCTATTATATAGTCCACTCGCCTATTTCTTCTTGCATCTGAGCTACACCACCTACAGTGGCCGCGTGTAACGTGTGTGTCTGTGTAGGCCTTTTTAATTTTATACGCGGAATCTGTTTATTACCCGTTATTATTTATTTCTCTACATACAAGGTATACAAGGTATGTCTATAAAATAATATTAATAAGATTTCGGGGAGCGTTGGGTATAATTTTGGGGTGACCGTGTATAGCGTGATGTGTGAAGGGTGACCGCGTATAACATGTTGTATGTAGAGTGACCGTGTAAAACACGTTGTGTGTAGGGAGACCGTGTATATCATTTTGTAAGTAGGGTGACCGCGTATAACATTTTGTTTGTAGCGTGGCCGTGTATAACATATTGTGTGTAGGGAGTGTATGTATATTATGTTGTGTGTAGGGTGCGAGCACGCGCGGCTCGTGCGCTCGGTGGTGTGGTCGTGGCGCGTGGGCGAGGTGTTCCTGGTGGCGGCGGAGCTGGAGGCGGGCGCGGCGCTGCGCGACCTGCTGGTGCAGGCCGAGCTGGCGCGCGAGCCCGCCAGCCAGCTGCAGCGGGACCTGCAGCTCATGCTCAAGGACAGGTTACCACTCGCCTCTTTTATACCAATAAGGTGGCAAACAAGCATAAGGCCCGCCTGATGGTAAGCGGTTATCAAAAGCCAGGGGTATCACTCGCGCTTTGCCGACCCTAAAGTTCCTTCTTCAGTCGGTCAGTCTTTAAGAAGTGTTTTTGCCAGTGTCGAGTGTTAGAGAATACTCAAGCTTAATTTTGTATTTTTTTTTTTGCTTTGTTGCATTAAATACCTTGCCTTCTTATGCTTATGGGAGTTTCTGGAGACAATCCGCGGTAGTATCAGTTGGCCACACACCGGTTGCGATCTGTTTCTACCGTGGATTGCCTTCAGAAATCGGTCATATGTGTGTGTGTATAGATGGCGCTGTGACGTGGAGCTGGTAGGCAGCGGGTGGTCGCTGGCCGCGCACCGCGCCATCCTCGCCGCGCGCTGTACATACTTCCGCGACCTGCTGCAGCGGTACCCGCCGTGAGTCACACCCGCCACACCGCTACACACAGGCAACACACTCTAAACACCCGCGCCCCACTACAAGACACACTTGCCCCACAACTAAACACACTGGTCCCACCACAAAACACACTTGCCCCACATCTAAACACACTTGCCCCACAACTAAACACACGTGCCCCACAACTTAACACTCTTGTCTCACCACAAGACACAGTTGCCCCACTATAGCACACACTTGCCCCACCACAAGACACACTTGCCCCATCATAACACACACATACCCCACTCTAACACACGTCCCATAACAAGGCACACTCGCCCTACTCTAAAACACAATTGTCCCACCACAATACACACTTGCCTCCCATTGTACTTGACATTACTGACTTTGTTGCAATGCCCTTGACCTTGGTAACAGTTATGTCACGACCTTCAGTCCTTCTTAGTGCGTTTGTATGGTAACCATAGCAATATCAACATTGGTGCTATGCACTTGACCTTTACTTTATACCTTGAATTTTGTTATATGACCTTGCCTTTGGTACCACGACATTATCTTTGATGCCATAGCCTTGACTTTGATTCAGAGATTGAAGTTGGTGATATGACATTGACTTCAATCAGGTTATTGTCGCGTGTTGTGCGAGAGAGCTAGGAGCATGACCTTGACCTTGAGCATCGACCACCTCAGTGAGCTTGTTGGTCCGTGTTGCGGGGGGACGGTGTCTTGACCTTGAGCAGCGACGACCTCAGCGACCTTGTGGGTTGTGGTGCAGGTCGTGGTGCCGCGTGCCGCTGGAGGGCGCGGCGGCGGGCCTGTCCCGCGCGGAGGGTCAGGCCTGCCTGCTGGTGCTGTACGGCGGCGGGCCCCCGCGCCCGAGGTGCCCGCTCTGCACCAGTCAGTACCACTTTACTACTATTGATCATTTCTTATACCACTAAGGTGGCAAACGGCTCACCTGATGGTAAGCGGTTACCGTAGCTTATGGACGCTTGCGACACCAGGGGTATCATTCGCGCGTTGCTTGGATAATTGTAGATAAGATTATTCAGGGTCGGTTTGTTATCTTACCTAGTTTGTTTGTAGAACCGAACCCTCGATGTTCGAGTCCAACTCGCACATGGCTGATTTTATGCAATTAATTTGGTTTTTGTGTAAGCCCGTGCGAAGCCAGGGCGGGTCGCTAGTGTTTGTTTGTAACAGTACCGATACTAAGAACACCTTTTGACAACGTAGCTCAAAATGTCAAAATTTTCATATGAATATGTAGTTCCACTTTTCGCCGGTGCAGCGCTGTTCATTCTCCCATACATATATAAATATAGTCGATAGCAATACGAATAGGAAGTGTAAAGTTTTTGTTGCTAAGGCTAGTGTCATTGTGTTGCAGAGTGGGAGAACGCTGACACGCCGGGAGGCAGTCTCGACATCATCAGCTCTGAGAACACGGCCAGTAAGTACTCGTATCAAACTACCAGCTGTGCCCGCCTGCCGACTTCGTACGCGTCGGATCCGATTTATTTTATCTTCTTCTTTTTTCTACGTTCTGTACTAAGCAGACACCTAAATCACACCTCTGATAAATAAATGAAATCGCAAAATATGCGAATTTTTGCGACATAAACGGTCATATATTTTTCTTCATATTGACTTACAGGTTTGATTAATTAACAGCCGAAAGTGACCACAGACCCGGGACCCGGGTATTTCATATTAATTTCAATTTGATAACTCCACGCGTTCTTGAGATAAAAATTCTTGACAGACAGACAGACAACAAAGTGATCCTATAAGGGTTCATTTTTTCCTTTTATGGTAAGGAACCCTAAAAACAATGAATGAAATCTGACAACACATTTTGTCTTTCATCCCCTCTCCCAAAGGAACCGCGCAGTATTTTGGAATAAAAAGTGTCCTATGTTACTTCGTAGTATCAATTTAAAACCTTACAAGTTTTATTTGTACCCGTTCAGTAGTTTCGTGATGCGCGGCCAAGAAACAGGCATACAGACAGACAAAAGAAAAAGTTTTGGGTTAATTATCGAATATAGATTGACCCTTCAAAACTTTTTACTATCTAAATTATTAGGTCCTTACATATGAAATTGGCGTTTTTCGTACTGGCCACTTTAATCACGAATTTCTCCTCTTTGGTAAGGAATTCCAAATTCAAATTTGTACAGCTATAGACTCATGTATTTGTGCTTCGATGATCGTCATTCATTTGTTTTTTTTCTTCTGTTTTTTTCTGTTTGCGTCACTCATTTTACAAAATGGAAAACCTTAAATATCGCATTATTTACGAGTACGAGTTCCGCCGTGGCACTAGTGCTGCGGAAACAACTCGAAGGGTGAATGATGTGTATGGCGGTCGTGTTGCAAAAGAAAACACAGTTCGTTTTTGGTTCCAACGTTTTCGTTCTGGAAATTTCGACCTGCAGAACAAGCCCCGTGGACGGCCTGAGACTCAAGTTGATAATGAAGAGTTGAAGGCTATTGTGGAAGCGGATCCATCGCAAACCACGTCCGAGTTAGCTGCAGGCTGCAATGTTAGTGATAAAACTGTTTTAATTCACTTGAAGCAAATTGGGAAGATTAAAAAGCTTGAAAGGTGGGTACCTCACGAATTGACTGAAACAAACCGGCAAACGCGCGTCGACTGCTGCGTTACATTACTAAACCGGCACAATAATGAAGGTATTTTAAACCGAATCATTACCTGTGATGAAAAATGGGTTCTTTACGATAATCGGAAGCGCTCAGCGCAATGGTTAGATCCTGGCCAGCCAGCCAAATCCTGCCCCAAGCGAAAATTAACCCCAAAAAAGTTACTTGTAAGCGTTTGGTGGACTAGTGCCGGTATTGTTCATTACAGTTTTTTCAAATCTGGCCAGACTATTACGGCTGATGTCTATTGTCAGGAATTGCAAACCATGATGGAAAAGCTAGCGGCTAAACAACCTAGGCTGGTCAATCGCTCCACGCCACTGCTGCTTCACGACAACGCTAGACCACACACTGCGCTACAGATGGCTACTAAATTAGAAGAGCTTCAATTGGAAAGTCTAAGACATCCTCCGTACTCCCCGGACCTTGCTCCAACAGATTACCATTTTTTTCGAAATTTGGATAACTTCTTGCAAGGGAAAAAATTCAACTCCGATGGGGCAGTCCAAATCGCCTTCAAAGATTTTATTGATTCCCGTCCGACTGGTTTTTTTAGTAAAGGGATCAATGAACTACCTATGAGATGGCAAAAGTGCATAGAAAATAATGGTTCATACTTTGATTAATTAAATATATTATATTAAAAAATATTCGACTTTTTGTTCCTCCCATACAAAACGCCAATTTCATATGTAAGGACCTAATATTAAAATAAATGTTTTATTTTATAATATTAGTGTAGATGTGTGGTAATGGTCGTTGTGTCGCAGCGTGGGGCTCGGCTGGGGCCGGGGCGGGGGCCGGGGTCGGGGCCGGGGTTGGGGCCGGTACGGGGTCCGGGGTCGGGGTCGGGGCCGGGTGGTGCGGCTGCGTGCGGCGACTGGGCGCTCTGCTGGGGTTCCAGCCCCACACACTACACCAGGATCTTCGATACCTACTCGACTCTGGTATCTATACACTAATCAACTACTGCATAACATCTTCTGCTCTCCTCCCACGCAAAGAGAAGGCTATATACGGCACTCATGTACAAGACAAGGACACAGCTATACTATTTTTTCTCCCTTAACGCGTTTCTTCACGTTTCGTAAAATACTTTACGTAACTTAACAGCTAAGCGGGAGTAGTCACTTGTGTGTCAGCACTTTACGCACACGGAGGCACACATTGATAACTATCTCCATCACTGTCTAGGGCACGCGGTACATTCGTATATTAGATACTCAGTATACGATTATTTATGCCCCTAATGATTGTATGTACATTGATAATAACAGTGTTTTAACGCGGCCCTAACAAGGACATCTTCCGAGTAGGTGTTCGATAACGTTACTCTCCAAATGTCAAAATGTTCATACCAATGTTTTAGTTCCACTATCCGCCAGTGCTGTTCATTTCCCGCCAACAAAAATAATCCAAAGCCATACAAATGCGTAGTCGAAATTTGTTCTTGCTAAACCTGCTGGTATAACAACTGTGACAACCGGTTGTGAAATTTAATTTATCACTCACTCCAGTTGAGTAACAAGAACAGAATAAAGTCTGGCAACAGTTTTTGTTGCCAGATTTTTTTGACAACCGGTTGTGAAGCTCAATTGTCCTCTACGCTGGACGCTCACATGCTTAACAACTGTGACAATCGGTTGTCAGGTGTAGGGACATGTGTGTGTGGTGGTTGTGAAACATGATCAGAATATCGCCTTTGGCAACTGATTTTGTAGCAAGTTTCTTTGACAACCGGTTGTGAAACTCAATTGTCCTCTACTCTGAACGCTCACCGTGCTTTACAACTGTGACAACCGGTTGTGGAGGTCGTTGTCCGGTGTAGTGACATGTGTGTGTGTGTCAGGCGAGATGTGTGACGCCCGTCTGGTGTTCCGTCTGGAGGGCGGCGGCGCAGCGTACGGGTTCCGCTCCGCGCTAGAGTTGCCATGTCACAAGCTACTACTGGCTGCGCGCTCACGCTTTTTCAGGTAACAACTATACCCTTACCCCCCACCCGTTCCTCTCTTCTTTACGGCACCTTCTCCCCCCTCTCCTTACCTCCACCCACAAGACCCTTCTTCTTCTCTTCTTCTTCAAGTGCCTCTTCAATTCTGAAGGTTGGTCACAAGACCCACAACCCCCAGATTTTTGTTATACCACTAAGGTGGCACACATGCATACGGCCCACCTGATAGAGTCACCGTAGCCTATAGCCGCTAGGAATACCAGGGGTATCACTAAAGCGTTGCCAACCCTGTTGTTGGGGTGGACTCACTGTGCTAGCAGCATTACTACTAGCCCAGCGTATCCTCGTGGAGCACTGGTAACTTTACTTAAAATACCGCAGAAACACAACACCACATCAAAGTGCTGTTATTTGACTGCGATCTTCTGTAAGGTGGAGGTAGTCCCCAGTCGGGAGACTCCAATTTTAAATGGGAAAACCCACGGGAGATCCCAATTCGCCCTACCTCTCTTATTTGAGCTCATGGTGTGATATATGTGTGTGTGTGTGTGTGAGTGTAGGAGTGTGCTGTCTCGCGGTGCTACGGGCCCGGCGGTGTGTGTGGACGAGAAGGTCCTGCCGCGGAGGTTCGCTCGAGCATTACTACACGCCGCGTATACTGACCAGGTGAGCGGGGGGCAATGACCTTGTGTGGGGTGATACACGCTGTCTACACCTACCAAAGTTGGGGCCAATGACCTTTGGAGGGGGGCACTGATCAGAGAAGGGGACGATACTCACCGGGAAGGGGGTTCACTGTGTCTAGGGCTTGTCTAAGGTTTTTGGCGTATTATGTACAGACTTTGGGGTCTGGTATACTGACCTTGGGGTCTTGTGTACTGAACTTGGGGTCTTGTGTACTGACCTTCGATTCTTGTGTACTGAACTTGGGGTCTGGTATACTGACATCAAGTTCTGATGGTTATGAATTGACCTTGGGTTCTTATGAGGTTTTGTATACTGGCCTTGTATCTTGTGTACTGACCTTGTGAGGTCTTGTATACTCACCTTGAACAAGTCTCGATCCTCACCTCCAACATTATTGTATGATGTGATTTATCGTTAGACAATCATGCATACCCCTGGATTATCGAATATTGATCACATATTACCGACTTTACGTGTAAGTATATAAGAGTGACATTACCCTGTGTCCCGCAGGTGGACTTGAGCCTCATTGGGCGCAACTCGTCGTCTCCGTCTTCAACTAACAGCTCGAGTAGTGGCGGCTCGGTGAGTTGCATTTATCTATTTATCTCTATATATATAAAAATTAATCCCTATTTCCCTTGGTCACGGCATCACGCGTGATCGGCTGGACCGATTTTGCTAATTCTTTTGTATTTGTTATTGTCAGAAGGTTCTTATGAGAAGAGAAATTGAAAAAAAAACCAGACCCTTTTATTTAGCGACTAGCGGCCCGCCCCGGCTTCGCACGGGTAGACATTTATATCAAATATTTTGTCTACCCGTGCAAAGCCGGGGCGGGCAGCTAGCCTATGGTAATCAGTGATAGTGTAGCTTTCTAACGGTGAAAGAATTTTTGAAATCGGTCCAGTAGTTTCGGAGCCTATAGACATTTATCAAATATTTTGTCTACCCGCTAGCTAGTATAATATATAGCCTATGTTACTCAGTGATGATGTAGCTTTCTAACGGTGATAGAATTTTTGAAATCGGTCCACTAGTTTCGGAGCCTATTCAATACAAACAAAAATACAAATCTTTCCTCTATATAATATTAGTATAGATAAACTAAAGGTCTTTTTTGCAATGGTGTATTTGATAGTAATAGCTAAGGCAGGGCTTCGTCTGTCGGGACAGCTAGTTATTCGTATTTATACATGTACCTTACTATTCATAGTTCCGCTATCGATACATATCCTTGACCATAACAATCATTTTGGATTTCAAAAGTATCGAAATCGAACTATGAATATTTTTTTAAATTACGGAATTTATACAATCTTTCATCCCCTTCTTATTATTCGGAAACCCTTCCTTATTACATGTCTACGTCATTAAAGGTACCTACTGTCATTTTACAAGTCTGTAACCCCACTGGTTGCACACTTAACACGGTGTGTAGCTTTACATAGATGTGTGTGTGTGTGTGTGTGTGTGTCAGGGCTGGCCGGGCGTGGCGCGCAGCGGAGGCCGGCCCGCCTCCACCGCGGGCCTGGACGACGCCTTCCAACTGTACGAGATAGCCAGGTACCGTATTATATATATGTCACCGGAAGATAACAAGAACCGCAAATTTATAAATTTCCTAGGAAATTTTAGGAAATTTATCAATCTTCGTAGGATTCTAAACGACAGACTAATTGTATTAATTTACGTTCACCGTTTGTAACATTGTAGTCCGACATGGCCGTGATAGGTTAGAAGGCCAAGGCGGGTGCGAAGCGTAGCGGAGCACCCGCCTTAGATCCGACGTTGGTTGTTTTTTTTGTTCGGTAAGTTTATTAATTTGCGAAAATGTGGGCGTAAATTAATACAATTAATCTCTCGTTTAGAATCCTACGAAGGTTGATAAATTTTCTAGAAAATTTATAAATTTGCGGTTCTTGTTATCTTCCGGTGACATATATACTGTTACATTACACATACTGTAATATTAACATCAAATTAGGAGCCGCCCGACTGGGGCAGTACCTGTCGTAATGTACCAGTAATGCTGCTAGCACAGTGAGTCTTCATCAACAACACGGTTGGCAACGCTTTAGTGATACCCCTGGTATTGCTAGCGGCTATAGGCTACGGTGACTGCCTCACATTAGTTTGTGTGCCACCTTAGTCGTATAAAAAAAGTAGCCATTACATGACCACAATCAGCTCCAGTGTCTTATTTGGCCACCCTGCCTGACACCACAGCCCCCAATTGTAGGAAAACTAAAATATGTCGCGTGGCGTCAGGTTCCTGGAGATGGCGATAGTGATGCAGGGCTGCGAGGACGCCATCGTGCTGGCGCTCAGCGCCGACACTCTGCCGCACGTGCTGCGCTGGGCCGCCGCGCCGCACGCCAGCCAGTGGGTCCACAGGTACACACACAACACACAATACACACGCACAATACACACACTATATATACACACACACACACACACACACACAACACACATTTTACTAAATTTCTTTTGCATTTTGATTAATAATAATTAAGACTTTATTTCAGAACATCGTGTACATTTTGTTAATAACTGATTTTTCAACATGTTTTACGTTAGTAAAACATGTTGAAAAATCATTTATTCAGTTTAGGCCCTAAGGCACTTATGAAGGTCTAAATTACCACCGGTTCGGAAAAAAATGCAACCTGAGAAGAACCGGCAAGAAACTCAGTGCTCTCTTATTTTTCATGTAACAATGATATAACAATTTGTAAGTAAATTGTTCTAGACATTGGTATAGCATTACAAATGTGTATCGTTGGCGTCGTGTCAGGCAAGCGATGCGGTACCTGCGCGACGAGTTCCCGGCCATCATGTCCCACGCGGGCTCCGCGCGCCTCAGCCGCGCCTCGCTAGCCGCCGTGCTCGCCTCGCCCTTCCTGCAGGCCAGCGAGCCGCAACTGGTGCGCGCTCTGCTGCGGTGGAGCGAGCGCTCGCAGCCGCCCGAGCCCAACCTGGTGACCACACACACCACACTACACACTACACACAGCGTGGTCGCCTACTACACGATAGACCACACTACATACTACTTGTTGTGTATGCGTCTCTGACCATATATGCATCCTTAATAGTAGGCAGGCAAGTGCAATGTTCGTTGTGATTCGAATAAACGACAGTACGTCACAGGCTGCGTTGTTTAACTGACGTCTCCCCGCTCCCGTCCGTCACAGGAATCAAACATTACTACACAGTATCTAATATATAAAATTCTCGTGTCACAGTTTTCGTTGCCATACTCCTCCGAAACGGCTTGACCGATTTTGATGAAATTTTTTGTGTTTATCCGGTATCTATGAGAATCGGCCAACATCTATTTTTCATCCCCATAAATGCAAAAAAAAATTGTCCACACGAGCGAAGCCGGGGCGGGCAGCTAGTCTACTATATAAAAATAAGTCGGGTTTTCCTTCCTGACGCTATAACTCCAGAACGCACGAACCGATTTCCACGGTTTCGCATTCGTTGGAAAGGTATCGGGCTCCGTGAGGTTTATAGCAAAGAAAATTCAGGAAAAATTCGCACGGTTAGACAGAATAAATGTCTACCCGTGCGAAGCCGGGGCGGGCCGCTAGTAGTAATATATGTGTGTGTGTGTCGCAGGTGTGGCACACGGGGGGCGGGCGACGCGGGGCGCGCGGGCCGCCGGCGGACCCGGCGCTGCGGGACCTGCTGCCGCTCGTGCGGCTCGAGCACCTGCCGCCCGACCACGACCTGCTGCACCAGGTCACCACACTCATACATGTTATAAAGCTACTCACTATGGGTGGATGTTTGTTACTCTTTCATGTAAAAACTACTGAATGTATTTGGGTGAAATTTGTAACACAGATAGATTATAATATGGATTATTACAAAGGATACTTTTTATCCCGGGAAAATGGTAGGTTTCTCTCAAATTGAAACTAACTCTGTTTGTTTGTTACCATTTCACGACTAAACGGCTATACGGATCGTAACGAAATTCGGCAATGAGATAGATTATACCACAACCTGAGCAAGGACATAGGCCATCTGTATCTAAAACCACGCGGGCGAATCCGGGGGAACAGCTAGTATTACATACATCACCACTTGTAACTCACGGTTCGTATGAAATTTGTAATTATTTGAAAACGCTGCAGTGTGTGTGTGTGTAGCTGGTGCGGCGTGGTCTGGTGGAGAGCGCGGCGCTGCCGGCGGCGGGGGGCTCGGCCGCCGCGTGGCTCGGCCGCGGCACTCACCGCCCCGCGCGCTGCTTCCTGCCGTACCTCGACGAGCTCAAGGTACGGCTCGAAGGACCAATTGCACGGCTCAAAGGACCAACTATATGGGTCGAAGGACCAATTATGATTCGAAGGACCAAATATATGACTCGAAGGACCAACTACTCCACCGTTTTTATACTATTAAAGTAGCGAGTAAACGTATAGCTCGGCTGATGCTAAGCGATCTCAGTTACCTATAGACACTTAAAATATCACAAGTGCGTTGCCAACCATATTGTTGAGCACTCACTGTACTAGCACATCGTATCCTGAGCTCTGGTGCGCTTACTCACCGCAGGAACACAACACTACATCAGAGTAGTGTTATATGGCTGCGATCTTCTGTAAGGTGAAGGTACTGTCCCAGACGGGCGGCAATCATTACGCGCCCTCACCTCTCCATTATATGTCTAGTGTATATTTGTGTGTCTGTGTGTGTGTAGGCTTTGCTTGAAGGGCAGACGGTGCCGGAAGCAGAGTTGGCTCGCTTGAGGCGGGCGCCGCCCAGGCAGCGGATACCGGACACACTCTACATGGTAATATACATATGTACTTACCCACTATTCGTCGTCGTCCCTCCTACTTGTTTTGAAACAAATTAATGGTCGAACGGTCGGACGTAATGTTTGTTACCTAAGTGGGTTAAAAAAGCGGGTGATTCTTTTTTCTGGGATGATTAGTATCCTGTGTCTCTCTTGACTCAAGTCATTACTACTATCACTAAAGGGTCGCCCATTAAATCAAAATCAAAATTAAAAAAACATTTATCCAGTTCAGGCCCTAATAAGGCACTTATGAATTTAGGTAGGAATCACGTGACGTGATTCCTACCACACGCCCCTCATTAGTTGTGTGTGTGTGTGTGTCAGGTGGCGGCGGCTCGCGGCAACGAGGTGCAGGAGAGCAGTAGCGCGGTGGACGCGGCGGCCAGCGCGTGCGTCTCCCCGCGGCTGAGGGCGGCGCTCCGCGCGCGCGTCCGGGAGCTGGCCGCCGCGCCGCCCGCACTGCGCGCACTCGCCGCGCACACCACCGACCACACCACCGTCTACCGCCAGGTACACACACACCACCGACCACACCACCGTCTACCGCCAGGTACACACACACCACCGACCACACCACCGTCTACCGCCAGGTACACACACACCACCGACCACACCACCGTCTACCGCCAGGTACACACACACCACCGACCACACCACCGTCTACCGCCAGGTACACACACACCACCGACCACACCACCGTCTACCGCCAGGTACACACACACCACCGACCACACCACCGTCTACCGCCAGGTACACACACACCACCGACCACACCACCGTCTACCGCCAGGTACACACACACAGTGGGTCAAATTTAACTTGCAAGGTTTGATCACACACACACAGGACAAAAGAGATAATAGTTGTCATATTTTGCGGCTAGTTACAACTCGCTCGTTTTGTTCTCAGATCGCATTACGGGCCGTCCGAGAGATGTCGCTACCTGACGCATGCGCGGAACTACTGCTCACAGATATCGAGACCGATAGGTAAGTCCCGTTTAATTTGTGATAGCTAGCAGTCTGTCCGCGATTCCATCTGACCGAACGCAATAAATTCAAAAAGTACTGAACGGATATTCATAAGGTGTTCACCAAGTAATTGATTGCTCGGGAAGGCATACAATAATTTGATTACTTTTTACTGAAATCATCAACTGAAACGATCATGCTTCGATGATAAAAAAATGTTCTACCCGCGCGAAGCCGGGGCGGGTCGCTAGTATACTGTACTATATGTATAGGTATTTTTAATTGTTGTGTTGTGTGTCCAGGGCGTGTGAGGAGGAGTGGCCCTCCCCGGGGCCCGAGCGACGCTCCCTCGAGGGCGGAGCCCCGCGCAACGACTGCTGCCGGTACACACACACACACACACACACACACAATACACACCCTCACAAACAATACACGTATACAAATACGGGTAAATTTTTGTATGGAAAATGAACGGCGCTGCGGCAGCGAAATGTGGATAAATATTCTTATGAAAATGTTAACATTTTGAGAATTACGTTTTCGAATACGTAGTCGGATGATGGTCTTGCTACCGGTACTCATATCGAGCATCGGTCGTCGACTACACGACACACAAACGTTGTGTTCTGTGTGTGTGTCCGTGTGTCTCTCCGTGTAGTGACGGTGTGCCTGTCTGTTGCAGCCCGCTGAGCGGCAGTGGCTCGCTCCGCTGCCCGTCCGCCGCCAGCCTCCGCTCCGGACCCTCGCTGCACATCCCTATCGGTGAGGACACTATATTAACTGACACTAGTGTAGGCGACAGTGATGATGTAGCTTTCTAACGGTGAAAGAATTTTTGAAATCGGCCTAAAAAATTTTAAAAAAAATTTTGTGGTGGACTACCCCTAACATTTAGGGGGATGAAAAAAGATGTTGCCCGATTCTCATAGATACCGGATAAGCACAAAAAATTTCATCAAAATCGGTCAAGCCGTTTCGGAGGAGTATGGCAACGAAAACTGTGACACGAGAATTTTATATATTCGATTTATCTATTTACCTTGTTGATTCTTATACATGTTTCTAGATACTTATACAGTGCCTTAATTAACGCATTCTTCCATTTTGGACAATCAGAGTTTCGGATTTTTAATCTATATCCTACAACTAGTATTCAGCTACTACTAGGAGCCTATGGTGTCGATTCTCTTGTCCAAAATCACTAAACTTAACTAATTTGACAGGTCTAAAAGTCTTGCTATCCCTTTCTCATGTGCGGAGTTAGATAAGGATGTCAATATTTTTTAGACCTGTCAAATTAGTTAAGTTTAGTGATTTGGAACAACAGAATTGGCACCATTGTCCTTCCTCAGGTTTTAATTTATCTCCTTGTCAAACATCATCCATGTTTCATAGAGATTTAGTCCAAATCTGAAAGTGTCGGTCAACGCATTGTTTTTGTATATTCTGTTAGAGCTTGTCTGTCTGAGCATTTATTACTATGGCACCAAAGTTGGACATTACAGGACATTTCATTTGTTTTGGGTCATTTTGAATTCCTGTTTTCAACAAAAAATTATGAAAGTACAGATTTTGTAAATAAAATCAACTAGAATGGTCCTACAGGTTTGGTGCCACAGTTCCAAATGATCAGACGGGCAAGCTCTAACAAGAAAATTGTGTTGGCCGGCACTTTCAGATTTGGACCAAAATGGATGATTCCTTTTATTACGATCCGTTCAGCCGTTTACTCCTGAAAAGCTAGCAAACAGAGTTACTTTCGCATTTATAATATTACTAGAGACCCGTCCCGGCTTCGCACTTCGCACTTCGCACAAAAAACGTATAAAACACAAATGAATTATACATAAAAACCTTCCTCTTGAATCATTCTATCTATTAAAACAACCGCATCAAAATCCGTTGCGTAGTAGGTATAGCATAGCATACACAGACAGATAGCGGGGAGCGATTTTGTCTTATACTATGTAGTGATTTGTATGGATTGCAACGCGGGCGAAGTCGTGAGAATAAATTTATTTTAAAATAGTTGACAATACATGCGCTCTGTTACAGATAATTCAAGATCGGGTACCTGTCGGCGAGATGTGAACTGTTCAGCCGAGAATGCTCAGAATAGGTGAGACGAATAGTAATAATAAACTTTACTTCAGGCGTTCAAAATACAAAATATAAAAATTAAAGTACACACAAATACACTAAAAACAAAACAACGAAGATGAATACAGCCCTTAGCTTTTTTACACCACTAAGGTGTCAAGTAACGACCTGTCTGATGGTAAGTAGTCAAATAACACTACTCTGATGTAGTGTTGTGTTTCTGGGGTGAATAAGGTTGCCAGTGACGAGGATACGCTGGGATAGTAGTAATGCTGCTAGCAGTAAGTCTTCATCAACAACATGGTTGGCATTCCGTTAGTGATATCCCTGGTATTGCTAGCGGCTATAGGCTACGGTGACTGCTTACCATCAGGTGGGACTTACGGTTGTTTGCCACTTTAATGGTATAAAAAACTGTGTTATAAAGGAATTGATTTTTTTTAAAGTTTTAGTGTCACCTGTCCGGTGTGTGTGTGTGGAATCAAATCTTGTCATCAAGTTAAATTGGACCTAAAAGCCGCTATTTTTAATCCAATATGGCGGACGTAACAAAATCAAGATTTATCCCTCCCACAGTAACCCCTACGATATGGATATCAAATGTGCTTGATGACCGAATAAATATTTGTATAACAGAATCTTTTTGAACGTACTAGTATGTCAGTTTGTCCAGCTGTGGGAGTGTGGGCCGCGGGCGCGGGGGCAGACTGTCGGCCGCCGTGCCGGACGTGGCCATGGCACCCAACGGGAACACACATCTACTCACCGCCAGGGACTACTGCCGGCACCCACCGCACCCAGCCTCCGGTATACACACTACACACACTGCCCGCACCCACCGCACCCAGCCTCCGGTATACACACTACACACACTGCCCGCACCCACCGCACCCAGCCTCCGGTATACACACTACACACACTGCCCGCACCCACCGCACCCAGCCTCCGGTATACACACTACACACACTGCCCGCACCCACCGCACCCAGCCTCCGGTATACACACTACACACACTGCCCGCACCCACCGCACCCAGCCTCCGGTATACACACTACACACACTGCCCGCACCCACCGCACCCAGCCTCCGGTATACACACTACACACACTGCCCGCACCCACCGCACCCAGCCTCCGGTATACACACTGCCCGCACCCACCGCACCCAGCCTCCGGTATACACACTGCCCGCACCCACCGCACCCAGCCTCCGGTATACACACTACACACACTGCCCGCACCCACCGCACCCAGCCTCCGGTATACACACTACACACACTGCCCGCACCCACCGCACCCAGCCTCCGGTATACACACTACACACACTGCCCGCACCCACCGCACCCAGCCTCCGGTATACACACTACACACACTGCCCGCACCCACCGCACCCAGCCTCCGGTATACACACTGCCCGCACCCACCGCACCCAGCCTCCGGTATACACACTGCCCGCACCCACCGCACCCAGCCTCCGGTATACACACTGCCCGCACCCACCGCACCCAGCCTCCGGTATACACACTGCCCGCACCCACCGCACCCAGCCTCCGGTATACACACTGCCCGCACCCACCGCACCCAGCCTCCGGTATACACACTGCCCGCACCCACCGCACCCAGCCTCCGGTATACACACTGCCCGCACCCACCGCACCCAGCCTCCGGTATACACACTACACACACTGCCCGCACCCACCGCACCCAGCCTCCGGTATACACACTACACACACTGCCCGCACCCACCGCACCCAGCCTCCGGTATACACACTACACACACTGCCCGCACCCACCGCACCCAGCCTCCGGTATACACACTACACACACTGCCCGCACCCACCGCACCCAGCCTCCGGTATACACACTACACACACTGCCCGCACCCACCGCACCCAGCCTCCGGTATACACACTACACACACTGCCCGCACCCACCGCACCCAGCCTCCGGTATACACACTACACACACTGCCCGCACCCACCGCACCCAGCCTCCGGTATACACACTACACACACTACCCGCACCCACCGCACCCAGCCTCCGGTATACACACTACACACACTGCCCGCACCCACCGCACCCAGCCTCCGGTATACACACTACACACACTGCCCGCACCCACCGCACCCAGCCTCCGGTATACACACTACACACACTGCCCGCACCCACCGCACCCAGCCTCCGGTATACACACTGCCCGCACCCACCGCACCCAGCCTCCGGTATACACACTGCCCGCACCCACCGCACCCAGCCTCCGGTATACACACTGCCCGCACCCACCGCACCCAGCCTCCGGTATACACACTGCCCGCACCCACCGCACCCAGCCTCCGGTATACACACTGCCCGCACCCACCGCACCCAGCCTCCGGTATACACACTACACACACTGCCCGCACCCACCGCACCCAGCCTCCGGTATACACACTGCCCGCACCCACCGCACCCAGCCTCCGGTATACACACTACACACACTGCCCGCACCCACCGCACCCAGCCTCCGGTATACACACTACACACACTGCCCGCACCCACCGCACCCAGCCTCCGGTATACACACTACACACACTGCCCGCACCCACCGCACCCAGCCTCCGGTATACACACTGCCCGCACCCACCGCACCCAGCCTCCGGTATACACACTGCCCGCACCCACCGCACCCAGCCTCCGGTATACACACTGCCCGCACCCACCGCACCCAGCCTCCGGTATACACACTGCCCGCACCCACCGCACCCAGCCTCCGGTATACACACTGCCCGCACCCACCGCACCCAGCCTCCGGTATACACACTGCCCGCACCCACCGCACCCAGCCTCCGGTATACACACTACACACACTGCCCGCACCCACCGCACCCAGCCTCCGGTATACACACTGCCCGCACCCACCGCACCCAGCCTCCGGTATACACACTACACACACTGCCCGCACCCACCGCACCCAGCCTCCGGTATACACACTACACACACTGCCCGCACCCACCGCACCCAGCCTCCGGTATACACACTACGTTGTTGTAATTATGTTGCAGAGTATAGCGCAGTGGGTGTACTTCAGTTGGATTTGGGTGACGGCGCGACGCACACACCCAGACCTGGTAAGTATAATACATGTTAAATTTATAAATGTACATTATATGTTTTGCTAGCTTCAACCAGCGGTTTTGCCCGCATATGGACGCTTGCAACATCAGGGGTATCACTCGCGCTTTGCCGATCCTCAATATAAAATATTTAGTTTGATTTTACGTATGGGGTTACATCAAATATAAGTGATGAGACAGTGTTCGTTCTTCAACTCAGTGCCGGTAGCATGAACATTTTTCGACAACGTATTCGAATACGTAACTCGCGTAATGTCAAATTTGTCATAAAAAATTTTGGTTCCACTTTTCACCGCCGCAGCGCTGTTCATTTTTCAATACAAAAATAGTCGAAGGCGATACGAAAACGTTGTTGCAAATTATTAATGCTCTCGCGCTACTGTATATAGTATAGTATAGTAATGTATTATTGTGTGTTCGTGCAGGATCGCGTGCCCAGCGAGCCGGGGCCGCGCATACCAGACACAGGGACCACACACAGGTATACACACACACACACACACAGACACACACACACAGACACACACAGACAGACACACATACACACACAGAGACATAAACACATACAGACACATGCAGACACATACACAGGCACACACAGAGACGCACGGTTACATACAGACACAGCACACACAGACAGATACAGACACATAGATACAGAAACAGACACACACACACATACTCGGCAGACACACGTTTGAGTTGATATTTTTCCCCAACATGCTGGTCCAATAAGTACAGCGGTCAGACTTTAACCACTGTCTGTCACCCACAGTGCAGTGTGTGTAGCACCCATTGCACCCACAGTGCAGTGTGTGTAGCACCCATTGCACCCACAGTGCAGTGTGTGTAGCACCCATTGTGTGTGTGTGTGTGTGTGTGCAGGCGATGTCGTGTCTCCGCACGCGGCCTGAAGACGACGAGCTGCGAGCCGCCATAGAGCTGTCCGTCATCAGAGGTGGGCTCACTGTACTCACTACTAGTTGTGCCCGCGACTTTATACAACTGGATCTTTATTTTCAAACTAGCTGTCCCGACAGGCGATGTCCTGTCTTAGCTATGAATTCATATGGCAAACACACCATAGCAAAAAGGACCTTTAGTTTATCGCGAAATTATAAAGGTTCCGGTTTTTTTCGCAATTTTTTTTTCATAAGAACCTTCTCCTGACAATAACACACAAAAAATAATTAGCTAAATCGGTCCAGCGTGATGCCGTGATGCCGTGATCAAGGTAAATAGGGATTCATCTCTCATTGACAAATTTCATTACGATCCGTTCAGCCGTTTAGTCGTGAAAACATAACAAACAAACAGAGTTACTTTCGCATTTATATTATTAGAATGGATGGATATATTTTCATATGCATTTAGTATCTTTATTATTATGAAATTACAAACAGAAATATTTCATTTATTTGTATAGATGTATTATAGACGGTGTAATATTGTGTATAGCATATTCGTCAATGGCGGCGCGTGCGGCCAACCTGTCGAGCGGGGGCCCCAGCAGTGGGGGCCCCAGCAGCGGGGGGCCCGGTGCGGGCGGCGGGGGGCCCACTGGGGGGCCCTCGCACTCCGCCTCCCTCCCACACTATCGCCCCGACCTGCCCTCTGGTAATTGGTGGTATTCTTGTTATTACGACACGCATTACACACACACAGAAAATATGGGGGAAGGTTTTTTTTTTCAGTCGGGAGCTAGTTTAATGATTCAACTGTACCGATATGTGTGACTAGCTTTTATCCTCGGCTTCGCCCGAATCTTATACCACTACCTACGGTGGCACACAAGCATACGGCCCACCTGATGGTAAGCAGTCACTGTAGCCTATAGCCGTTAGCAATACCAGGGGCAATATCACTAACGAGTTGACAACCATGTTGTTGATGATGACTCACTGTGCTAGCAGCATTACTACTAGCGCAGCGTATCCTCGTGAAACGCTGGCAACCTTACTTACCGCAGAAACACAACACTACATCAAGTAGTGTTATTTCACTGCGGTCTTCTGTACGGTGGAGGTACAGTCCCCAGTCGGGCGGCTCCGATTGTAATGGGAAATCCCATTTCGCCCTACCTCTACAACTGTACCTATATGTGTGATTGGTGGCTGTAAATAAACAATTGATAATAGCGTATATCCCGCCTAGTTTCAGCGCCCCCCCCTCGCTCCCCGGCGCCCCCCACTCGCCGTGCGCCCCTTTCCACCCCGCCGCCCCTGCTCTCACGTGAGTATAAACAGATCAATACACATTTCTAACACACGCCACTCTAAACGCATAGCTAAGAACACTCTCTATTAAGTCTCCTTTGTAACAAAACTAACTAAATCAAAATCGGTCCATCCGTTTATGAGCTACGATGTCACAGACAGACACACAGATACACACTACGGTTACTGATTACGACAACTATTACTGATGGATCCAACCCAAACTTCAGCTTCGGACAAAATGATAAAACTGTACCTATTTGTGTAATTCAAAAACGACGGCGTTTCATCCCCTATTTTACCCGCTTAGGGGTGGAATTTCCAAAAACCCTTCCTTATTTTATGTCTTCGTCATAAAAGGTACGTACTGTCAAAATTTCAAGTCTGTAACCCCAGCCGATTAGGCTGTGCGTTGATATGTCAGTCAGTCGGTCAGTTTCTTCTTTTATATATACAGACTAGCTGTCCCGACAGATGTTATCCTGTTTTAGCTATGAATTCATCTGACAAATACACCACCGAACAAAGTTCTTTAGTTTATCCATTACAAACACAAAAAAAGAATTAATAAAATCGGTCCAGCCGTTCACTCGTGATGCCGTGACCAAGGGAAATAGGGATTCATTTTTATATATATAGATATATAATAATCATTCTTGCATGTGCATATTTTTTTCTGTAAACTGAAAAGAGTTGTTTCCAAGTGTTACTGCTAGAGCAGCCCCGAAGTGTTTGTGTTATTGTGTGCTCCCCCAGTGGGCGGCGCGGCCCCCAGTCGCTCGCCGTCCCCCCCGCGGCCGCGCGCGCGGCACGACTACACGCTCTACACACACCGCGACTACAGGTACACACTATGTGTATATATACACTAGCGGCCCGCCCCGGCTTCGCACGGATAGGTATTTATCAAATATTTTGTCTACCCGTGCGAAGCCGGGGCGGGCAGCTAGTATAATATATAGCCTATGTTACTCAGTGAAAATGTAGCTTTCTAAAGGTGAAAGAATTTTTGTAATCGGCCCTGTACGTTTTGAGTTTATTCGTTACATACAAAAATACAAATCTTTCCTCTTTATAATATTAGTACAGATGTAGATTAAGTATAGATTATAATATTAGTATAGATATTTTCAACGTTAAATGTGTGATACTCGTGTCAATTCTGTTGTACGCTATCATTAAACTTAACTAATTTGACAAGACTACAAGTATTGGCATCCCCTTCTCATGTGCGGGGCTAAATAAGGGTGGAAATATATTAAGTCCTGTCAAATTAGTTTTTCACTCTTCATGCTCATAAAGTCCGTCTTTGTAGCGTACCAGAGCGGGGAAAAAATAGATTATCCTGTTCTAGGGAAAAACGTTTAATTTTGAGGGTTCCGTACCTCAAATGAAACCCTAATAGATCAATTGTGTGCCACCTTAGTGGTATAAACAATATCTGAAGCTATTACATGTTTAATTGTATTTGACGACGCATCAAACAGTTACGAGGACTTTCAAACTTTTAATGTCGTTTCATGTATATGTATGTGCAGGGTGGATGGTGCGTACCGGAGCTCGTCCCCGGCGGCCCGCGGACCCAGCCCCCACTACGCGTGAGGCCGGCCCCGCCAGCCCCCGCACGTGAGGACTACACTAGCCACGCTATGAGACACACTACACTACACACTAGTCACGCTGTGAGACACACTACACTACACACTAGTCACGCTATGAGACACACTACACTACACACTAGTCACGCTGTGAGACACACTACACTACACACTAGTCACGCTATGAGACACACTACACTACACACTAGTCACGCTATGAGACACACTACACTACACACTAGTCACGCTATGAGACACACTACACTACACACTAGTCACGCTATGAGATACACTACACTACACTACACACTAGTCACGCTATGAGACACACTACACTACACACTAGTCACGCTGTGAGACACACTACACTACACACTAGTCACGCTATGAGACACACTACACTACACACTAGTCACGCTATGAGACACACTACACTACACACTAGTCACGCTATGAGATACACTACACTACACACTAGTCACGCTATGAGACACACTACACTACACACTAGTCACGCTGTGAGACACACTACACTACACACTAGTCACGCTATGAGACACACTACACTACACACTAGTCACGCTATGAGACACACTACACTACACACTAGTCACGCTATGAGACACACTACACTACACACTAGTCACGCTATGAGACACACTACACTACACACTAGTCACGCTATGAGACACACTACACTACACACTAGTCACGCTATGAGACACACTACACTACACACTAGTCACGCTATGAGACACACTACACTACACACTAGTCACGCTGTGAGACACACTACACTACACACTAGTCACGCTATGAGACACACTACACTACACACTAGTCACGCTATGAGACACACTACACTACACACTAGTCACGCTATGAGACACACTACACTACACACTAGTCACGCTATGAGATACACTACACTACACACTAGTCACGCTATGAGACACACTACACTACACACTAGTCACGCTATGAGACACACTACACTGCACACTAGTCACGCTATGAGACACACTACACTACACACTAGTCACGCTATGAGACACACTACACTGCACACTAGTCACGCTATGAGACACACTACACTACACACTAGTCACGCTATGAGACACACTACACTACACACTAGTCACGCTGTGAGACACACTACACTGCACACTAGTCACGCTATGAGACACACTACACTACACACTAGTGACGCTATGAGACACACTACACTACACACTAGTCACGCTATGAGACACACTACACTACACACTAGTCACGCTATGAGACACACTACACTACACACTAGTGACGTGTACCGCACAATGGTGTCAATTCTCTTGTTCATATGATCAGATTAAAACTCAACTCCAATATGTAGCCTATTGTATTAACAAATAAAATATTAAGGACCTTTTCGTGTTTGAAGTCAGTGAAGTAACTTGTATGTCATATATTACATGTATTGTAGTTGTGTGAGATATTGTATCATGTTGTGTCTCTCGCAGATACAGTACGGGTCGCTGAAACTGTGCCGCGAGCGAATCCGGGTGAAGTCACAAGCGAGCGAGGCACGGTTCTAGGGGGCTGGATGATCTCAGATGTTGTATGAACAGTGTATGACTCACACATAGTGTTGTTATATTGGTTCGGGAGAGAGGTGGGGGTTGCTCCGAATAAAAAAAATATAAAAAAACTGCCATATTTAAAAAGCTTGCTCAAGGTGTTGAATTTCTTGAAACTAGATTTGAGTGGAGATAAATGACTATACACTTGATGTATAGATTATATCCACAAGTAATGATCCTGCGCCCATTCTACATCTGGTAGAAAAATCAAAGTTACAAAGGTCATCCATTATGGTCCAAATCTGAAAGTGCCGCCAACGCATTCTTTTGTATATTCTGTTAGAGCTTGTCCGTCGTCCACCGAAGATGGACCATTGACGTTGATTTTATTTGAGTTCAAAAATCTGAGGCTTCATACGTTATTGTTGCAATAGGATTTCTAAATAACCAAAACAAATTAAATGTACATCTTCGGTGCCATAGTAATACCTGTTCAGACGGGTAAGCTCTAAGGGAATATTAAAAAAAAAAATCTTGGTCGGCGCTTTCGAATTTGGACCAAATCTCTATGAATTATGGAGGTTGTCCTTTGTTACCCGCTTTGATACCGATATTCACGGTTACCAATATCGATATTGAAACCAAATATCGGTTAGATACTCGTTGCCAGAAATAGCTGAAGGCATGCCTACACACTAGCCTAAATTATAGGTCTGTGCCGTCAAAATTAAGAGAGCTAGGGCGATTTGGGATTTCCCGTAGGTTATCCCATTTAAATTGGAGCCGCCCGACTGGGGACTGTACCTCCACCTTACAGAAGACCGCACTCAAATAACACTACTTGATGTAGTGTTGTGTTTCTGCGGTAAGTAAGGTTGCCAGTGCTCCACGAGGATACGCTGAGCTAGTAGTATTGCTGCTAGCACAGTGAGTACTCATCAACAACATGGTTGGCACCCCGTTAGTGATACCCCTGGTATTGTTAAAGGCTATAGGCTACGGTGACTGCTTACCATCAGGTGGGCCGTAAGCTTGTGTGCCACCTTAGAGGACTTAAAAAATAAAAAAAAGATAAATTATATGTAGTTTCAATCAACCACAGAATAGTTTCATTATTTCAATCGGCAACGCGCGAGTTTTACCCCTGGTGTTGCAAGCGTCCATAGGCTGCGGTAACCGCTTACCATCAGGTGGACCGTATGCTTGTTTGCCACATTAGGCGTTTAAAAAAAATCTAGTCATGAAAGATAATTCTTTGATACAATTAATTTACATAACTCCAATGTAGTTCCGATTACAACGATAGAACATCCGTGCGCAAACAGAACACTTAAGAACTTGGTTTCATTTAGTTTTATGGCAAGCATTAAAAACATGATTTATCTTAATAAGTAACTACCCTTGTATAGGATTACCCTGCCTCGCCAACCGAACTGTTTGTTATTAGACATGAAGAAAGTGTACATATATAAAACGGTTATGTATATAATGTGTTGTCTGTGTGTCGCTGAATGTGCGGACTGCTCTAGGGATAAGTCTTGAGATAGCAGTGAAGACAGAATACAACATTGCAATTTACAGTATACAGTGCAGTGTACAGTATACAGTGCAATGTACAGTATACAGTGCAATGTACAGTATACAGTGCAATGTACAGTATACAGTGCAATGTACAGTATACAGTGCAGTGTACCGTATACAGTGCAGTAGGCAGTATACAGTGCAGTGTACAGTATACAGTGCAGTGTACCGTATACCGGGCAGTAGGCAGTATACAGTGCAGTGTACAGTATACAGTGCAGTGTACAGTATACAGTGCAGTGTACAGTATACAGTGCAATGTACAGTATACAGTGCAGTGTACAGTATACAGTGCAGTGTACAGTATACAGTGCAGTGTACAGTATACAGTGCAGTGTACAGTATACAGTGCAATGTACAGTATACAGTGCAATGTACAGTATACAGTGCAATGTACAGTATACAGTGCAATGTACAGTATACAGTGCAATGTACAGTATACAGTGCAATGTACAGTATACAGTGCAGTGTACCGTATACAGTGCAGTAGGCAGTATACAGTGCAGTGTACAGTATACAGTGCAGTGTACCGTATACCGGGCAGTAGGCAGTGTACAGTATACAGTGCAGTGTACAGTATACAGTGCAGTGTACAGTATACAGTGCAGTGTACAGTATACAGTGCAATGTACAGTATACAGTGCAGTGTACAGTATACAGTGCAGTGTACAGTATACAGTGCAGTGTACAGTATACAGTGCAGTGTACAGTATACAGTGCAGTGTACAGTATAGAGTGCAGTGTACAGTATACAGTGCAGTGTACATTATACAGTGCAGTATACATTGCAATGTACAGTATACAGTGCAGTATACAGTGCAGTGTACAGTATACCGTGCAATGTACAGTATACAGTGCAGTGTACAGTATACAGCGCAGTGTACAGTATTTTATATGTAAATCCCTTCAGTCCGATATTCAGTGCCCCACACTATTTGTTTCCGTGTCGTTTAAGACTAGATACACAGTTCACAATAGTGTTATAGTGTCATATATACTTAATATATATATAATATTGTAGTTAGTATATAATATACTATAGTGCAGGGTGTTGCGGATGTGTTCTAGCGAGTGGGGTTTATGTTTTTAGGGGCACTTGGTGATTCAAAATAAAAAATGTTAATGCAGTTGAGGCCCTAATAATGTGCAGTACATCATTATCGGTACAGAATAAGCCACCTGAGAAGAATCGGTAAGAAACTTAGTGCTCTGTCTCTCTTTTCATGTATACCTAATATGTTATGTTATAATAATGTTTTAACGTCATTGTCAGTGACTTCAAGACTACTGATTATTTTGATAATGTCAATACAATAATTTCATAACTTTATCCTAATATCCTGACTAAGATCCCCAGGATAAATATATGTGAAGTGTGATTATTAAACTAGTAAAGGACATCATCCATGTTTCATAGAGATTTGGACCAAATCTTAAAGTGCCGGCCAACGCTTTTGTTTTTGTATATTCTGTCAGAGCTTGTCTGTCTGAGCATTTATTACTATGATTTTGATTCCACGCGTAGGTATAATATAGGAAGATAGAACACACCCGCTACATTCTGTAGAATACGTTTCTCACAGCGAGAGCGACCAATTTAAAGCCCAGTACGAACTGAAATTGTGTAATATAATAATAATAATAAATTATATTGTTCTCACAGACGTGGACTGTAGCTTCAATAATGTACGTATTGTGACATTGTAGAATATTTGGAGACATACTTTTGGGGTCTGGTTTTAGAATCGAGTTTTCTTAGAATTAATTTGACGTCACTACCCCCAAAAATATGAATATATACATGGTAATTCTCCTGCCTTTATCTCATATTCCCATGTTATTTATCTTCACCGCAATATATGTTCCTCTTCCATTCCTCTCTATCAGTTGTCTCTGTATTCTCTTCCTCTCCAGCCATGTCATCTCTCACACAGTCCATACATCTTAGATTTGTCTCGACCGCCGTGTCCATCCACATTCATACACAAGCACCTACCATGACAAGCGCTTGTTCTTTAACTTTCCCCCAAAAATATGATGAAATTAACTTGTTATGTTCTGTATAATACTTATATGAATGAAATAATTCAAGTTGTTGAATTGAACAATACAGATGTACTGTTTTATTTGTGTTCAGTCTACGATATATACTGACGAGCGAAATTAAGGGTTGCTTAAAAAAAAAACTAATATAATGAAGTGTCTTAATTTTTTTGCTATTTTTACAATGAAATTGGTTAAAAAATTTACGAAAAAAACAGAAATTAAGCTATGTACTTATAGATGCAAGTAATAAAAATATATAGATGTTATGTTCTTGGGTGTAGAACTATCCGAGCTGCGACGGGTTGCCATACGAACGGCTCAGTGGCGACCGTAGTATATAGTCTTTGCCAGACCGTACAAGCTTTGCTTGGTTTGGGACAGATGGCGCCATGTGATTATGTCCAAGTGTTACAGTCAATAATGATTTATAACACTCTTTTATTGTGTAATTATTATTTTTACAATATTCATAAAAAATACACTGCTCAATATTATTGTGTAACTTTATATTTTCGCTCCTCAGTAGGATTAATTCGACATTGGTGCAAATTCTGTTGTACAAAATTACTAAATTCATTTGACAGTTCTTAGTCTTGCTATCCCTTTCTCGTGTGCGGGGTTAAATAAGGATAGCAATACCTTTAGAACTGTCAAATTAGTTTAGTTTTGTACAACGGAGTTGGCACCATTGTAATCGTTGTGTATATGTTGCTCACGCCACGTCTATTAGATATATTGAAATATGTACATAGGTATATATATGTGACGTCACAACAGTAAAAATGCAATAATTTTGACTGTGACAAATCACTGCAGCGTAAAATCAAAATCGTTCATTCAGTTTAGGCCCTTATAAGGCACTTATGAAGGTCTCAATTACCAGTGTTTTGTTAAGATTGTATCAAAGGTGAACATTATATTGTAAGCGTACCGCGGTACCGCTACTACTTAACTGCCAGTAAAGGGAGCATCCAATATTAATGACCAATTGTTTTTATTTTAATTAACACCCCTCCACCCGTTTGTGAGATAATGGTCTTATTTAAAAACATATATTAAGCGCGGCTTCGCTCACATGGTTCTAGATAAAGAGTCTCTTTGTCAAACTTTAATAGATGGCGGTGACAAAAAAGGTAAAAAAAACTGCAATAATAATTTAATAGTTATATTTCATCCTTAGAGTACACCTAGCACCGCCCCCTCCCTCTGTATTTACATACAACTTCATGCAAACAATCATGAGACACGTATAGTGCAGGAAACGTGAATATTTATCTAACACTGCAATAATACTTATCTTTATGATATCAATTTTACTTTAGTGGTATTTTTGACCGATATTTATGCGAGCGTAGTCGCGGGAGAAAGCTATAGTCTATTTATTCATGACAGTTAAAAATGCACCAATGTTG
The DNA here is from genome assembly GCA_951449985.1 of Falcaria lacertinaria. Classification (NCBI taxonomy): domain Eukaryota; kingdom Metazoa; phylum Arthropoda; class Insecta; order Lepidoptera; family Drepanidae; genus Falcaria; species Falcaria lacertinaria. The sequence goes on from OX602139.1 coordinate 384,260, forward strand.
CCACACGTTGTCTAGTGATATTTGTATCGATATTTTAAGTAGTTTACGACCTTGGAAACTTGTCTTTTGAGAATATTTATGAATTTATAACAAAAAAATGAAAAACAGTTTTTAACAATCTTAAATTTCTATATGAACTATCGACAGTTACCCGTGACTATTTATATCTTTGCCTCTTCTTCTTCAAGTTAATGGCGACAAGCTTTTAATACAGCTATCCCGTCAATTTCACGTGGTAGGCACAGAGTACATAACATGGCGGCATTACGTAAATCTATCAAAGTAATGTCACAATCATTTATCTAATTAAGATTATAATCTATAGTACAGTCTGCAATAGGAGGGGGTTCTCATATGGCATGAAGCATCTATAGTAGTTCAGTGCCGGTAGCAGGAACATTGTCGACAACGTTTTCGTAACGCCTTCGTAAAATTTTGTATTGGAAAATGAACAGCGCTGCGGCGGTAAAAAGTGGAACTAAAAATGAGTATGACAATTTTGACATTTCGCGAGTTACGTTTTTGAATACGTTGTCGACAATGTTCCTGCTACCGGCATACTTAACATCTATGATACGGTTTCAGAATAACATTGGTGGGAAATCTTATTGACAGTTTCCAAGCTGACAGTCGCGAGCAGAGCTACAAGAATTAAAAAAAGAGTGGAATGTTTTTAAAACTTTTACTAAATACATAATTGCATTAAAACGCTAACGTATCATCCTTAAATGTTCTGTAGCCTTAAGAATAATTGGTGACTCATATTCGTATCACTTTCGACTATGGGTAAATGAACAGCGCTATGACGGTGAAAAGCGGAAACATTTTTACATTTTGAGTTACATTTTCGAATACGTGGTCGAATGATGTTCTTGCTGCCAGTAGAGTAGGGCTAGCATGAATAATTTGCGACAACGTTTTCGTATCGCCTTCGACTATTTTTGTATTGAAAAATGAACAGCGCTGCGGCGGTGAAAAGTGGAACTAAAAATAGTATGACAATTTTGACATTTCGCGAGTTACGTTTTCGAATACGTTGTCGAAAAAGTTCGTGCTACCGGCACAGGAGACGATCTAAAGCAATATAAATAGTAACAACTTGATAATAATAGACTTCCTTTCCCACCAATATCATTCATCAAAACCCTTAAACATGAATATTTTAGTAAAATTATTAATTGATATTTAAAACAAAGCAACCTCTCTTTCTCTCATAGCACGCAAGACAAAGATGTCTCATCTTTCCAACCATTTAGTTGACCAAATAAAAACATTAATTTTCTAAATCTTTCAAGCAAACAATTGTAATATAATGTGACAAAATAGCTTTCTTTAATTTGTTTGTAACTCCACGTCATTTGTCTGTTTAAATTGATTTATATAGGACAGATATATCTCTTCAATACACTGGACTGGCTCGCTACACTACTGAGTAACTATTTATGACAATTCGAAGCATTGCCATCAAGTTTTGAGGGAATTAATTGTACATTTATTTATAGTACATACATTAAGAATGATAAGCGCTCGTTATAAGGTATACAGTGCAGTGTACAGTATACATTGCAGTGTACAGTATACAGTGAAGTGTACAGTATACAGATCAGTGTACAGTATACATTGCAGTGTACAGTTTACAGTGCAGTGTACAGTATACAGTACAGTGTACAGTATACAATGCAGTGTACAATATACAATGCAGTGTACAGTATACATTGCAGTGTACAGTATACAGAGCAGTGTACAGTATACATTGCAGTGTGCAGTATACAATGCAGTGTACAGTATACAGTGCAGTGTACAGTATGCATTGCAGTGTACAGTATGCAGCGCACTGAGCCCTTACATCAAGGCATCACCTTGTACCATTTACCACACAACTGTGTTTCGGTTTACACACGACAGTGTCGAGTCAGTCCAGTGAACGGAAACTAATTTGTAAACATCTTGTTATTCCTATGTTAAATACTCAATATATAACTCTCTATACAATATAATGTTATATATGTATATTCTACAATAATACAACCAAGTAGGTACTTGGATGTTTAAACATTTTTTTTTACAAATGGAAGAGTAAGTTACCTACTAGCAAGGAGGAAATATACAGTATTATTGAAACTATATACAAAGACATCAACCATTGATTAACATTACAATCTTGTGAACAAATCATTGAAGTCATTATTAAAGTGTTCTATTGTATTCCCAAATGATTATGTATACAAACAAATTTAGGATATTTTACTGAACAACTTTTTTTAAATTAAATATGCGACTTCATCTGCAAAGACAAAAGTAGCCCATTTCCTTCTCCTGGATATAGTCTCCTTGTAAAGTTTTATTACGATCCGTTCAGCCGTTTTGTCCTGATTTCATGAAAGGGTAGCAAACGAACTGAGTTATTTTCGCATTTATAATATAAGTATGGATAAGAATGTTTGTCTGTGTGTCTGTACCCTTTGTACGCCTCAACGGCTGAATTGATTAGTATTATATTTGTAATGAAAGTAGCTTAAAAGCTGGATTATCATATAGGATAATTATGTGGTTAAAACTGTGCGAGTTTGCCTATAGTTTCATTAATACTACACGAAGGATACATAGGAAGAGAAATATTAAGATTATTGAAGCCTCTTTATTTCTACGTTCTTTGAGATTCCTATTATTTTGTTAATTTAACTTAGCTGCTGAATAACATTGATCGTGATGTATGTGTATATTGAATACGCAGTGTAACAAACTAACATGGCCATATTTGAAGAGATTGAAAATGTTGGATAATGCATGTTCTCTTCTCAAACTTCATACGAATGATTACATTAATTAAGGACATCATCCATTTTGGTCCAAATCTGAAAGTGCCGGCCAACGCATTTTTTTGTATATTCTGTTAGAGCTTGTCCGTCTGAGCATATATGTATTATATAATGCATATACTGAGCATTTATTGCTACGGCACCAAAGCTGTAGGACCTTTGTCCTCGATTTTATTTGAGTTCGAAAAACAGTATTTCAAATTTTTGTTGAAAATAGGAAATTAAATTAATGAAAACAAATGAAATGTCCAACTTTGGTGCCATAGTAATAAATGCTCAGACGGACAAGCTCCAACAAAATATACAAAAAAAAGCGTTGGCCGGCACTTTCAGATTTGGACCAAATCTCTATGAAACATGGATGATGTCTTTAACATTTTGTATGAAAAATTGCAAAAACAAATGCGTTTTTTTTCAGGGTTCGCTTGGAATTGTCTACGATAATTTATCATTAGAATATCATCAAGTTCCCCATTATGTATGTTTATTTACTCGATAAGTAAATAAACAATTTAATATCGCGTATAACACCCGTTTTCATGTTCTGTTCATGTCATTGATACGTGTTAGATCGAGAAATTATGTTTTTTTTTCCCACAAATATGGTTGGTTTGTTACAATGTGTATGTAGATGTATGTATGTTAAAGGTCGGTCTCGGAGGCCTGTGTGTCGAGCCAGTGCCGGCGGCGGCGCCCCGAGTCACTCTGCGGATCATACATACATTATTTCAAAATTTTCATAAAAATATCAAGATGTAGGGCGAATTGGGATCTCCCGTGGGTTTTCCCATTCATATTGCACCCGACTGGGGACTGTACCTCCGCCTTACAGAAGACCGCAGTCAAATAACACTACTTTAATAATAATAATAATAATAATAATAAACACGTTTATTGCTTTTTAAATACATTAAACATTAAAGTAATTAGAAAACATAATATTGCTGACTAAATTCTAATTTATAGCTAAATTAATGTGAAATAATTAAAAGCAAAGGGGCATGGCTCAGCTTCTGCTGCCCGGAATGTGAACTCCTGGTAGCGCTGATTTTCAGCCACTCCCATACCCTTCAGATGTTGTGTGGGAACATGGTAATGAGGGCCACGACCGTAAATTATATAAATGTAAATAGTAATTAAGAAGCAGGAATAATAATATAAATAAAATCTTAAAAATGGGCAATTAATATAATTAAAAAATTATAAGGTAAGTAAATAATGTGCATGAAATAACTTGGAGTCTTTATAGCTCTCATCTCTCTCTCTGTGTGTGTGAGTGTGAGTGAGTGAGTGTGTGAGTGTGTGTGTGAGTGAGTGTGTGTGTGTGTGTGTGTGTGTGAGTTTGATAACTGAATTCAATAATCAGCGTTCGGGTTATTAACTAAAATAGTTTCTTAATTTCAGGTTTTTTACATAGGCACGTCGTAAATTCTCTGCAGCAAGTTGTCTTTTCAGCAGAGCTGACTTATACTTTAACTTGAAAGTGGTGGTACTAATTTTATTTCTTAAAGGAGGAGGTAAGTCATTCCATATACTTGCTGCTGAGTACTTGAAGCAACCTCTGTACCGCGCAGAGCTGTGAGCAGGGATCCTAAGAAGGTTTCTCGTGGAGGAGCGAATATTTCTTAAGGTGGTATTTTTAATCCAAAACAGTTTTTCAAATAGATATTCAGGCTTTTTGTTATAAATAACTCTGTGAAGTGTGCATGCAAATTGTAACTCTCTTCTGGCCTTCATGTTTAAAATACCGAGTTTATTTAGATAAGGAGTAATAAATTCTCTCTTAGGCACTTGAAATGAGAATCTTATGCAGGCGTTTTGTACTCGTTGAATTGCGTTTTCGGAGTTAAGATTAAGCTTAGGGCCATACACTGCACTGCAGAAGTTGAAATGTGAAAGAACCAGTGCTTCTGTTAGACGATGTCGGAGCTCCTCTTTAATATATGGTCTTATTTTATAAAGGGTTTTTAGTTTAAAGTAAGCTGTTCTTATTTTATTATTAACATGTTGTATGAATTTTTGTTCACCGTCTAAAGTGAGCCCTAAATTTCTAGCCGATTTTACTTGTTCTATAGCCGTATTATTTATTTTAATCTTTTCTTCACAATCCAATACGTATTTTATTTGTCGTTTAGTTCCGAGTATTAGCATTTGTGATTTAGATGGATTTATTTTTAAGCAGTTATTTTTTGACCAGGTGTTAATATTATTTAAATCTTGGTTTATTTTTGTGATTGCTGCTTTAACATCTACACCTCGAAAGGAATAGTATAATTGTGTATCGTCAGCATATAAGTGGTATTTACAGGTGTTGAGACATAGAGGTAAGTCAGCAGTAAATAATGAAAATAAAATTGGACTTAACAAAGAGCCTTGCGGAACACCTTGCAGCATAGGCAGGGGTGACGAGTACTTCTTCTGACCGTCCTTGTTTTCCGTTACTACCGTTTGTTCTCTGTTAGTTAAAAAGGTTTGAAACCAGTTGCAAGTATTTTTGGAGAAACCATAGTGCTCTAGTTTAGCTAATAGTAGCTCTGGGAGTATACAGTCAAATGCTCTAGAATAGTCTAGTAGTACCAAAATACTTGTCAGTCCTTTATCTGTAGCCTCTGTCAAATCATCAGTTATATGAAGAAGAGCAGTTTCTGTACCATGACCTTTACGGAAACCTGACTGGTATTTAGGTATTATGTTTTTATTGTCTAAATAATTTAAAACTTGATTTAACACCACTTTTTCCAGAACCTTTGACAGTATCGGCAAGATAGAGATCGGTCGCAAATCACTTAGATGGTCAATAGTACCTTTCTTAGGTATGGGTGTTACTAAAGCACTCTTCCAGCTTGACGGAAAGGTATGCGTGGAGATCGACTTATTTATAATTTTTGTAATGGCAGGAAGAGTTACATCTAGAGTTAAGAGAATCATATTTATATTCAAACTATCATGTCCAGCAGCTTTGGTTTTAATATTATTAATTATCTTTCTAACCTCTTCTTCTGTCGTAAATTTTAATTCAAAATGTTCTCGGTTTAGATCTCTATTTATTTTAATTTTTTCTATGTCACAATTATTGAAAGGGGGCACATTACTAAAGTGTTTGTTAATTTTATCGGGATCATTAAGGTGATCTGGTAAAGAGGTTGCCGGTCTGTCATTGATTAATGTAGTACTTTTAATGTTTTTCCATAATAAAGCTGGTTTGTTAATATTGCTATTAATAGAATGATTAAAAAAAGCCTTTTTCTCTCTCTCCCTGGTAGCTGTCACAAGGTTTCTAAGAGTACGGTAGTACTCTTTAGAGCTGTCTGTTTTAGAAGCTTGTGCTTTGACTAACGCTTCGTCCCGTAACTGCATCATAAATTTTAACATGCTAGTGATCCATGGCTTAGGTAAGTCTCTAGTGATTGTTTTTTTAACAGGCGAATGTAAATCAAAAAGATCAATTATATTATTGTTAAAGAACTCAACCATTTGGTCGACATTATCCATATTTTCAATAGATTGCCAAGGAATTGAATTTAGATCGGTCAAAAATGATGTGTAATCGATGTCTTGTAAAAATCTCTTGAATTTGACAAACTTGGTAAACTTGGGCTTCTTTATGTTAAAGTCTACAAGAATCATTGCATGGTCACTTAAGTCTTTGTTGTGAACAACATGAATTTTCTGGCATTTTAAGGGGCAATCAGTAAAAACAATATCAATAAGCGTTTCCGAACTGTCAGTTATTCTGGTTGGTTCTTTGACTAATTGATGCAAGTTGTGTTGGTAACAAAACGATATAAAATCTTTTGTATGTGACAATTCATTATTTATGAGGTTAATGTTGAGGTCTCCAAGAAAACAGATATAATTGCAGTGTCCCATTAAATTAACAGATTGGCTAAGAGCATCTAAAGCATCGCGAACACTAACGCTTTCAGGTCTGTAGGCAGTGCCGACAGCCATCTTAGCGCCTGGTAAGCTAACTTCAATCCACATTTGTTCTAGAATAGAATTGGGTAGTCGTTTTACTTGTGTATCTATTCCATGTCTTATATAGAATCCGACTCCCCCGCCTCTCCTCTTCCCAGGTCGAGCTTTGTGTACAAATTTATAGTTGGTCACTGATGGGGCAAGGATCTCTTCCCCTTCTCTAATCCATGTTTCGTTGACAGCAAGAATATCGGGCTTATAATTTGAGAAACTTTCCAAAAGTTCGTCCGAGCCGGTGTTAAGTGATCTCGCGTTTAGTAACCCTAATGTCAAACTGTTTTTTGATGGCTTAGTCATTGTCATAAAATATTAAATGAATTTTGGATTTTAAAAATATACTTTTAAAATGTGATTGTGTGTATGTTAGTGAGTGGGTGAGTAGATATGTGTTGCTTAGTTTACAGAGTTTAAGTGTTATTAAAGTGCGATGAGAGTATAACAAGAAAACATGCTTACCATTATAGGAACTAATACATTTAGTTTGCCGAAGCAATTTATAGCGAATGAGATCAAATGTTATATTTTTCCAAAAACCCGCAGCAGGTCACTTTCCAGGCACAGCCTATGTCGCTCTTTTCCTTGCTCTTGTCGAACATAGACTTTACCATCGCGTGTCCATACATAATTAAAATTACATTCACGGGCTAACACACGAGCTTTTTGGAAAATAAATCTGTTGTGTTTGGTGAGGCGCTCGTTTATATAGAGCGGGCACACAGGTTCCGGTCCCGGCAGCTGCAGTCCGTCGGTGTTGAGTCCGCGGCGCACGCGGGCGGCGCGCAGCAGCGCATCCCTTGGTTCGCGGCGCGCAAGTCGCACGGCTATTGGGCGCGGCCGGTTCGGCGTATCGTCTTTCTGACCTACTCGCTTCGGTCCCACTCGCTCCACGCTGACGACGTCCTTATCATCGAGCATCACGCCTAATTTATGTGCCACTGCGATGGTAAGGTGTAAAGAATTTTCATTAGCAGTTTCCGGGCATCCCGATATCTCTATGTCATTAGCCAGAGAGGCTTGCTCTTGTTCGGATATTTTTGCGTTCAGCTTCGCTATAGTATCCTCAACCGCTGATGTACTCTGTGGAGATTTATTTTCGAATTCTAAGACTCGGGCTTCCAACTGTTGTATACGTGAGTTCTGTGCCTTTATAGTGTCAGTCATTGATGTAATGGCCTCTCGGATGCCCGACATTTGGGTGTGAAATAAATCACTCAGGTGTTGTTTCAGCTCGTCCAACATGAAGTCACGCGATCGCTCTGGAGAGGTTTTATCTTCCCTTGTTGTAAAGCTTGGTGACCGTACGGGAGCTTTCACTGGTAACTGCATGGAATTTTTTGCGCGTTGAGTTATATTGCTATCAGTATTAGGTATTTTGGTCGTGTTGGCGTCTAACTCTTGACTGTCACTCACAATTATGTTCGTGCTGCGAATTGGCGTGTTGATATTACCCTTTTTTGGTCTTTTATTTAGGCATTCGGGACAGTTCCACTGTTCCTTTCGATCAAAGGTACTAAATACTTTGTGTGTTATGTTCGCACAATCTAGGTCATACTTCCCTTTGCAATTAACACATCTTAGGAACTCCTTTTTTGGGAGGGTGTTTTGACACCCAGAGCACTTCTGAGTATTCATAATTTTGGAGTGTGGTGGGCTCTCTATTTTGTGAAATTAATGATATAATAACGTAAGTCAATACGATGGCTAGTTAGTTCGAGCAATAATTTCTAGATGGCACTGTTACTATTTTTTGACGAGCAAAAATGCAAGTCATGTAGACAAATACTGTGAAATGTGATTGTTGTTATTTAACATAGTTTCATTTCACTTGTATTATAGCTTGTTTTAGTTTTACACTAATACACACCACTTTGTCAAAGAACTAGTACGTTTTCTGTAATTTTTTCACTAGTAGTTCCACTCAATTGTTATTATTAAGTTATTTCACTAAATACGTCATAAATCACTTAGTCCCCACGTTAGGATATGAATTGGATAGTAAATTACATTTTAAACATAACATTCGGTTAAAAACTTTACTCAAATCAATTAAAAATAAATAAAAGTACGGAGCTGATGTAAACTCGCGGAAGTGGCGCCCTCTTCCTCCTCCTTCCTTTAATGTTGTTTTGTGTTTGTGCGGCTACTAAGGTTGCCAGTGGATACTCTGCGCTAGTGGTAATACTGCCAGCAAAGTGAGTCCTCATCAACAACAGGGTAAGCAACTCGTTAGTGATACCCCTGGTATTGCAAGCGGCTATAGACTACGGTGACTGCTTATCATCAGGTGTTACTTGTGTGCCACCTAAGTGGTATAAAGAAAAAGCCCCGAATCCAAATCCACAAAAAATCTCAGCTAAAACACTCGATTAAATCACCTTTGGAACGGATAAAACTGAATCAAAATCGGTCCATCCGTTTAGGTGCTACGATCTCACAAACAGACAGACATATACACGTTAAACTTATTTGAAAACGTTTACGGGTGGTGTGTTGTGTGCTTACCTTGTGTGAGAGATCGCGGGGTGTGATGGGTGCGCGCGGGGGCTCCGGCCGGGAGCATAGCGCCTCCTAGGACATCACATAGACACTCTCGTCAAAAGAGTTTTGATAAATAAAGCCTATTATAAAATTATTGATTATGTAAATGATAAAAATGCTTGGAATATATAGACTCACTCTGCACAAGTGGCTCCCCGCTCCTGGTAATTGTAATAGTTGGAATATGTATTTCATGAAAGCAGTGACAACAATATTGTGACGGCCACATAAGGAAATCATTATCTATACTAATATTATAAAGAGGAAAGATTTGTATTGAATAGGCTCCGAAACTACTGGACCGATTTCAATATAAATATAATAGGCTATATATTATACTAGCTTCCCGCCCCGGCTTCGCTCGGGTAGACAAAATATTTGATAAATGTCTATAGGCTCCGAAACTACTGGACCGATTTCAATATAAATATAATAGGCTATATATTATACTAGCTTCCCGCCCCGGCTTCGCTCGGGTAGACAAAATATTTGATAAATGTCTATAGGCTCCGAAACTACTGGACCGATTTCAAAAATTCTTTCACCGTTAGAAAGCTACACTATCACTGAATAACATAGGCTAGCTGCCCGCCCCGGCTTTGCACGGGTAGACAAAATATTTGATATGTCTACCCGTGCGAAGCCGGGGCGGGCCGCTATTGAGTATATTTTTTCCTTAAGCGTTACCTAGAGCCAACGACAAGGACGTAAATAGTTTCGTAGCTCCACTTTTAAATTTATTTTTTTATTTTCCTATCGGCGCTCCACCCCAAAATCTGGCGCCCTAGGCCGTCGTCCCATCTCGCCCCCCACCTAAAGCCGGCAGTACGTAACCGTCTACTATCAGGCCAGTCATATGCTTGTTTGCCACCTTAGTGGTATAAAAAAAAAGCTATAATATCACTGAGTAACATAGGCTATACATTATATTGCTAAGCGGGCGAAGTCGCGGGAAAAAAAGCTAGTATATGTGTAGTTACCTGCATCATGACGGCTTCCTCCATCTCAGCCATGCTGAAGGTGGCAGATGACTTCGGCAAATCTTCCTCGTCAATATCTGAAAACATTATTTACGCGTTGCCAGTCAATTTGTTGTTACTGGGGACAAGTTACACTGGCACATCGTAACTGCTAGCACAGTGAGTCCTCATCAACAACAGGGTTGGCAACTGGTTAGTGATACCCCTGGTATTACTAGCGGCTATAGGCTACGGTAACCGCTTACCATCATCAGGTGGGCCGTATTTTTTGTATAACACTAAGGTGGCTGTGTGGCAGCATACGGCCCACCTGATGGTAAGCAGTCACCGTAGCCTATAGCTGCTAGCAATACCAGGGGTATCACTAACGAATTGCCAACCATTTTGTTGATGGGGACGATGGAGGTACAGTCCCCAGTCGGGCTCCAATTTAAATGTGATAACCCACGGGAAATCCCAAATCGCTCTACCTTTCTTTTTAAAGCCTCATGATGTGATTAATCACTGTACTTAAGCTTAGAAAAAGTCATTGGTACAGGCCGGGATTCAAACCTGGGCCCACCAGAAGACAGGCCGTTGCTTCAACCACAAGGCCACCACGGCTTGTTTGTGTATGCTTGTGTGGCACATAAGGGGTATAACAAAATGTATGTGTGTCTGACCGTGGTAGGAGAAGAGTCGTGGCGGCGGGTGGTGCGCGCGCAGGGCCACGGTCTCCGCCTTCAGCCGCGCCGCGTGCGCGCGCAGCTCCGCCTCGCACGCGGCCTCCCACCCCCCACCACACGACCTACACACACACACACACTCACACACACACACTCCCGCCACTACATCGTACAATGTCACTCATTATTGCTTTATGTACCGGTAATAAAGTTATACATCATTTTTGGATCGGCAACGCGCGAGTGATACCCCTGGTGTTGCAAGCGTCCATAGGCTACGGTGACCGCTTACCATCAGGTGGGCCGTATGCTTGTTTGCCACCTTATGGGATAAAAAAAAGTAACATAAGTACCTAAATTGAATAAATTATTTTGATTTGAATTACATGACGAACATCGCAATGTAATATACAGTGCACAGTATACGGTGCAGTGTACAGTAAAGTGTACAGTATACAATACAGTGTACAGACAGTATACAATACAGTGCAGTGTAGAGTATACACTTTAGTGTACAGTTTACAGTGCACAGTATACAATGTACAGTACAGTGTGTAGAGTAGCGTGCAGTGTAATGTAATATTGTGTAAATTATAGTGCCGGTAGCATCAACATTTTTCGACAACGTATTCGAAAACGTATCTCGCGAAATCAAAATTGTCATACTAATTAGTTGTTCCACTTTTCACCGCCGCAGCGCTTTTCATTTTTCAATACAAAAATAGTCTATGGCGATACGAGAACGTTGTCGCCAATGATGAATGTTTCCAGTATAGTAGTGAGTGGTGTCCTCACAGATGGCGGTGCTGCAGCCAGGGCCCGGGCGCCAGCAGCGGCTCCCCGAGCGCCGCGCCCGCGCGCTCCGCCCGCAGCCGGCCCAGCAGCTGCCGGCCCACCAGCTCGGCCGCCGCGCGCTGCAACACTGCCTCTTACTACATCACACTAAGGGCTATATTCCACCGGGACACCATGGCCGCCACCAACAAAATGTATACAGCTCTATAGAGAGTTACTCACCTGGTGTCCGTTTGGTTGCGCAACCAATTTGGCGGCGCGACCAACTCGGACGCGTGCATAACACTCCCATCGGCCGGAAACTAATAATAATAATGCTTGGACATCATCACTCAGCGCCATCTGGCCTCAAACTAAGCCAAGCTTGCACTATGGCACTATGGGGACCAGCAGCTGATACAATACATACTGATATTATAAATACTTACTCTGTTTGTTTGTTATCTTTTCACGACTAAACGGCTGATCGAATCGTAATGAAATTTGGCAGTGAGATAGATTATAACCTGGGGAAGGACTTTCTAGAACCACACCGGCGACGCCGCGGTAAAAGCTAGTAGACCGTTTTATAACGACACTATGTTCTTTTTCTACACTTATTTTCCCTTAGGCCACAACTGCTAAAACTTACGTCCCTACAATACCCCCCTTACCTGGTCTCCCCCTCACTTGGTGCTCCACCTTTCACCTGGTCCCCCTCACCTGCCCCCCCCTCACCTGGCTCCCCCCTCAACTGACTCCCCCCCTCACCTATATCCTTCCTCCCCCTCACCTGTTCCCCCCCCTGCTGCGTCTCGGCCAGCGCCAGCAGCACGTCGTACACCTCGAGCGCGCGGTCCGCCGCCCGCAGCGCGCAGCACAGCGACACCGCGCACGACTCTTGCACAGAACACGACGTGTACAGCCTGCACACACGCGACACACACCACTGGTGGAACACACACCACACACACACATGTCGGAATACACAAAGTAAACAGAGTCTGCAAACTTGTGTACGGCATTAACACGTCAAAAATTTGTACAACTGTTATCCGACAGCGGAAAAAATGGCGTGATATCGGTAGACTCCTATTATTAGTAGGAGCGCTCATGAAGCTGGGGGATATATTGGATTTTTACCTGAAAACAGTGAAGCTAAACGTGGCGTTATGATTGGAGCGGTATGCATAATATAATGTCATCTGAACTAATATTATGAGGAAAGTATTGTATTCTTGTTTGTGTGTATGTTTGTATTGAATAGGCTCCAATACTACTGGACCGATTTCAAAAATTTTTTTACCGTTAAAAAGCTACATTATGACTTAGTAACATAGGCTATATATTATATTGATACGCGGGCTCAGTCGCGGGGAAACAGCATACATTACCTATGCGCAGTATCGGAGGCCCTCGCCAGCGCACAGCGCAACACTCGCCGCTCCGCCTGCAGCCGCACACACCGCGCGCGCCACGCCGCCACACCACCTACACACACACACACACACACACACACACTATACATACACACACACACACACACTATACATACACACACTCCACGAAATACACGCACGGAACAAACACATTTGTGTTTGTTTGTTTAACAAAGTAAATCGAAAGGCTATAGATATATAACAAAGAATCCTACTCGATAATGAAACCGTACAACAATTCAACATGAAAATCGACTTGTAACATTACTTTTGACTGTACAACCAGTCCCCGTTCCAAGTCTCAAAATCATAATATATCCCCAGTCCCCAGTCGCAAGTACTCATCGATCCCCAGTATTCACCTGTCCCCAGTCTCCAAGCCACATCTGCCCCAGTACCCATCTATCCTGTCCCCAGTCTCCAAGCCACATCTGCCCCAGTACCCATCTATCCTGTCCCCAAGCCATATCTGTCCCCAGTCCCCAGTCCTCATCTGTCGCCAGTCCCTAATACTCATCTGCTCCCATGTCCATCCCCAGTCCCCGTCCCCAGTAGTAACGTCCCCAGTCCCCTCACCGTGGTGTGTGTCTGCGGCGAGCGCCTCCCTGTAGTCGGCCTGAGCGCGCACGTCGCCCGCCAGCCTCTCGGCCGCCGCGCACCACGCCTGACACACACAATACACTATACAATACATATTAACTGGGATATCCTTTATAAAGAAAACAAGTTACATCATTTAAGGGAGGTAGGGCGAATTGCAATCTCCCGTAGGTAATCCCATTAATATAGGAGCCGCCCCACTGGGGACTGTACCTCCGCCTTACAGAAGACCGCACTCAAATAACACTACTTGATGTAGTGTTCTGCGGTAAGTAAGGTTGCCAGTGCTCCACGAGGATACGCTGAGCTAGTAGTAACGCTGCTAGCACAGTTAGTCCTCAACACCAACAGGGTTGGCAACCCGTTAGTGATATCCCTGATATTGCTAGCGGCTATAGGCTACGGTGACTGCTTACCATCAGGAGGGCCGTACGCTTGTGTGCCACAAGTGTATATTTGAGTGCTAATTAAGTAGTAATTTAGACCTTAATAAGTGCCTTATTAAGGCCTAAGCTGAATAAATGATTTTTGAATTTGATTTTGCTATTTACAATAGTGCAGTGCCGGTTACCTCTTCATCGGAGTGCTCGTTGGAGTCCGTGTCTTCAGTGCGTCTCAGTCGCACACGAGACGCCATTTTCGCTTGACGCGACTCACACCGACCTACACACAGCATGACATCACACTTATATTATAAATGTGGAAGTTTGTGTAAGTGTGTGTGTTTGTAGTCTCTTCACGCCTCAACGGCTGAATGGATTTGTATGAAATCTGGAATGGAGGTAACTTATAAGCTTGATTAACATATGGGATACTTTTTAGCCCAGATAATTAAGTGGTTTCCGAGGGATAGAAAAAACAAAAAATACTCGACATCGGCTGAAAGGATGCGAATAAAATTTGGAATGGAAGTAGTTTATTATTTTGCTTATGTAATGGTTCCATGATGGTGTGTTTATTTTTTCCTGTAGATATATGTTAACCACCAGGACACTAGCTTGATGTAGTATTGTATGTATGTATTAGTGTATTAGTGTGTGTATGGTGTGTGGTGGTGGTTACCGGGCGAGGCGGGGTAGAGGGCGGGTCCCTCGGGCGAGCCGCGCTCCCGCTCGCAGCTGCCCGCACTGCACACACCCGCGCGACCCGACACACCACACCTACACACACTGTACATTACACCAGTACCACAACATCTACACACACACACTGTACATTACACCAGTACTACAACATCTACACACACACACACACACACAGTACATAACACCAGTATCACAACATCTACACACACACACACACCTACACACACTGTACATTACACCAGGATCACAACATCTACACACACACACACACACACACAGTACATTACACCAGTACACAACATCTACACACACACACACACACACAGTACATTACACCAGTATCACAACATCTACACACACACACACACCTACGCACACTGTACATTACACCAGGATCACAACATCTACACACACACACACACACACACAGTACATTACACCAGTACCACAACATCTACACACACACACACACAGTACATTACACCAGTACCACAACATCTACACACACACACACACACAGTACAGTACACCAGTACCACAACATCTACACACACACACACACACACAGTACATTACACCAGTACCACAACATCTACACACACACACACACACACACACAGTACATTACACCAGTACCACAACATCTACACACACACACACACACAGTACATTACACCAGTAACACAACAACTACAGCGTACAGTATACAGTGCAGTGTACAGTATACATATATGGGGACATGCACATGCGTCGGCGGCTGCAGTCATCTGAGAGAGCCGCGGGCGCCGCGCTCAGTATTTACGCAAGCGTTGGAGCGAGATGGAAGATGGCTCTCGCTCACTTGTTAGTTGGAAGTGTAGGGTATAGCAGAATCGCTGTATTCCTAACTACCCGATACATCCATGTTTATGTTAAATGTAGTCTGTCTCATGTTTTGTATATGTCCATCTCATGTGCTGTAAATAGAATATAAGGAGATCGATTTGATAAATAAATGTTCATTATTACACTGCTACCGACTCTGAAATATCTCCTGAACAGTCCTACAATTGGTGACCCCGCGACGCAACTGAACTATCAAGAAAATGTCTGAAAACGAAGATGGAAAGCAAGAAAATCCTCGCCAAGAACCAAGCTACGATCTCGCCGGAATATCCATCCAGTCCAGAATATTACCTTTTTGGAGAGAGCATCCTCGTTTATGGTTTGCGCAGTTCGAAGCCCTCGTTGAATCACTGAAGACAAGCGATGACCAGAAATTTCGTTACGCCCTCGGCGTGATGCAAGCAACGGATATTCAACAAGTTAGTGACATAATTCTGAAACCACCGCCCACCGGCAAGTACAACGCGCTAAAGACTCGGCTCCTCTCAGTTTATGAAGAATCTGAAACCAGGCAGTTTCAGAAGCTCATCAGCGGTCTTGAATTGGGAGATCAAAAGCCCACGCAGCTGTTAAGGCGGATGCGAGAATTGGGGAACAACTTGGTGCCAGACGACGGTTTGAAGGTCATGTGGATGAACCGGCTTCCAGTACAAGTACGCGCGGTCCTTTCGGTCAACACGGAGTCATCCCTGGACATCCTAGTGGCCATGGCGGACAAGATGCTGGAACACACCGAACCATCTGAGAGAGCCGCGGGCGCCGCGCTCAGTATTTACGCAAGCGTTGGAGCGAGATGGAAGATGGCTCTCGCTCACTTGTTAGTTGGAAGTGTAGAGTATAGCAGAATCGCTGTATTCCTAACTACCCGATACATCCATGTTTATGTTAAATGTAGTCTGTCTCATGTTTTGTATATGTCCATCTCATGTGCTGTAAATAGAATATAAGGAGATCGATTTGATAAATAAATGTTCATTATTACACTGCTACCGACTCTGAAATATCTCCTGAACAGTCCTACACATATATTATTGACATCTTTTGTATATTTCTAAGTAAATTGTATATTATTGATTTGTTAACACCCTGGACGGTCGCTCCATCACGCCCCCTAACGTCTATAGCCGGCACTGTCTGCCTGTGAGGTACCGACCTGGGAATGGCGAGGCAGAGATCGGAGTCCCTCTCGGACAGGTCGAGACTGGTGTCGCAGTTGTCGGCGGAGGGCGGCCGGGGAGGGGTCACCTGCACTGTCGGCTGGGCTGTGCTGTAACAAGTGGCCTTTCAAATTGAACAAAAACCTCGCTCACACATTGCCTAACATCGGAGAACAAGAAAAGTCAGTGTAACAACGTACTTTTTAGGGTTCCGTACCTTAAAAAAAAGCAACCCTTATAGGATCACTTTGTGGTCCGTCTGTCCGACGGTCGGTCAACCTTTTTTCTCAAAAATGCGTGCAGTTTCTATCAAATTAATATGAAATACCTGGGCAAGTGGTCGCTATCAGCTGTAAAATAATCAAACCTGTAAGTCAATATGAGAAGAAATTATGACCGTTTATGTCGCAATATTTCGCATATTTTGTGATTTCACATCAATCATGAAATTTGGCAAGAAGCAGTGTCTTACAGCACATGTAGAGGGAAAAATCTGATACCGTAAATTAGCAGTTTAGAAAAAAAAAGTTACTATAACAATCTTATAAAAATATAATTTCTTCTATTCGACACTAGATGGCGCAGCGTGTGCTTACAGAACGTATTTACTTTTGACAGACAGATGGTCAACAAAGTGGTCCTATAAGGGTTCCTTTTGAGGCACGGAAACCTAAAAATGTGTAAAATGTTTTGTCTCACCCGTGTCCTTCAAGTGAACTGTGGCTGGTGTCATCAGGTAAGTCTGGAGGCACCTTCGGCTCGCGAGGAGTGGGCAGGTCCGCCGGACTCAGCATAGAGGAGCTATCGTTCTGGAACAGACCACTGAATTTCTTACCGGTTCTTCTCAGGCTTATTCTGTACCGATAGTGAAATACACATTACCTAAAGGCAGTGGGTGGACGGGTCACTGTTAAATTTCTTGATCAGGCGTCCACCCACTAGTGGGAGAAATAAGTGGGTGGACGGGTAACGACCCATTCGTAAGTACATTATTAGGGCCTCAACTAAAATAACATTTTATCAATTTACTAGCTGTGCCTGCGACTATGTACGCGTGAAGTTAATTTCGTTTAAAATGTGTTATGGGTAATATTTATTAGTCAAATATTTTTTGTAAAATAAAAGAAGCCTATGTTACGGTTTCGGACCAACAGACAGACAGACACAAATTTTAATAACAGATTTTTGTTATAAATGCCTTTCATACGCATTTAGTAAAAAGCTGTTATTTTGACATAACAAACAGGCAATTAAATTTTGTTAATATTTGGAGAATCGAACCTAAAATACAATAAGTTTATTCACATAAAAGGTCTTGTATGTAATGGCTGCCTACCGTACCTGATCGGTCCTAGACCGGTCTGCGTCATTCTCCAGTTCTCCGGCCGGCTGGGTCGTGGATTCACACTCGTCTGGAAATAACATAAATAATAGCCCATATTTAGTTTTCCATCTCTATGAAATACTCTCTGTACTTGGCGAGGTTCATCCGCGGGTGCACCACTATGCATTCCGTATGTATCTCGCAAGCCTAGATAAAGGACCGAACCTTATAAGGCTCCGTGAATATAAGAGAAACATAAATAAGAGAGGTAGGGCGAATTGGGATCTCCCGTAGGTTTTCCCATTAATATTGGAGCCGCCAGACTGGGAACTTTACCTCCACCTTACAGAAGACCGCAGTGAATTAACACTACATTAATTAAGTGTTGTCGTTCTACGGTAAGTAAGGTTGCCAGTGCTCCACGAGCATACACTGGGCTAGTAGTAATGCTGCTAGCACAGTTAGTCCTATTCAACAACATGGTTGGCAATTCGTTAGTGATACCCCTGGTATTGCTAGCGGCTGTAGGCTACGGCGACTGCTTACCATAAGGTGGGCCGTTTGCTAGTGTGCCCCCATAGTGGTATAAAAAAAAGCAATACTTCAAGGTCGGACGAGCAGAAACAGCGGAATACTAAAGTTTTTCTAGATCAAATTACCAAAGAACTCACACACACATATCATCACGCCAAGTCTCCCACGGGGTAGGCAGACAGGTACCAAAGGCAGGCATATATTAATAAATGTAGAAGAAGCAGAAGCGTGCAAGTGTCTAGTGAAAGCGAGTGTAGAGTGCTACACTCTCTGCCTACCGCGTGAGGACTTGTGTGTCCTTGACTATACAATAATTTCTAACTTCATCCTAATATCCTGACCTGGATCATTAGGATAACTACATTTTGAAGCTTGTTTTTTGTTACCTGATAGTTCCTCCTCCGGTATGGCAGCAGCGTGCTTGTCCTGTTCGCGGCGTCGCAGCAGCTCGGCGATGACTCCGTGCAGCTCGGCCAGCCGCGCGTCGTGGGCACGCGCAGCCGCAGCCGCCCGCTGCCTTTCGGCGGCTAGCGCTAACGCGAGCGAATCGCGCTCTGCTCGTAGCTCGGGCACTGACTCGCGACCGCTGCTCGGAGTAGCCACCTACACACACAATATCTTAAAGACGAGATGTCATGATCTCAAGTTCACCGATAATAGTGAAGGTCGGAAATGGTATAGAAATCATTTTTACTTCTTTAGACTTTGCAGTTTTTCAAATCGTCTGAATTTACCGCTGATAAAGATATTTAATACTGAGTATCTCATTAAGTTCATAATTAATTTCAAATCATTAAGTTCAAATCGCACAGCAAAGACAATAAGACCTGCAAGCAACCAATGAAACCCACCAAAGTCAATCCATTCTGGCCGGGCACAGGCGGCGCAGTCACAGGCCTCAGGCTGGAATATCTCCACGAGGACTCCCTGGATATCTCCTCATCAGCTATATTGGGACAGCATAGATACCAGCTCCTACTCCTCCTCACTCCTGAGTTACTTTCTAGCTGAGTCAAAGGCAATCTTCCAACCAACTCTAGTTCTGCTAAAAGAGGCTCCTTTTCCTTAGGTTCAGGCATTGGAAACGTGCCAGCTGTGGAGTACGTCTCTTCAGGTTTTCTGTTTTCAGGAGTGTTGTACTCCGGAAGACTCCACTGTCTGACCCGATCCCGTAGAGGTGGCACTTCTCTAATCGCCCCATCGTTAATGACTTCATTCGCTTCAACATATTCGCTTAGCTCGACCTCACCTCGGGGTACTACCAGATCCTGATCCTGGTCGTTCTGGCCATTTTTACGTTTGATACGTTCGAGATCGGCGTAGTAATACGCGGTGGAGCGCGGTGGCTCACCGCTTAGAGTCCGAGTGCCCGCCAGGGTTTGTATACGCATTACATATCTGGATGATATTGTGCTTGGCTCGGTTTCGTTTACGTCGATGACGTCGTACCCGATCACACTTTTGAATGGTTCACATTTTCACACAGAATCCGGCTAATTACGACTAATAAAAGAAAAGTTGGAAGAAATTTTGTATTAATTTTCGATTATCATATTTCTGACCGGTAGTCAGAAGTATGTTAATCTGAAAGAAGGTTAGCGTGTCTATGTTCATCGGTAAACATCAAACAATAAGATAAATATGACGACTAAATTGCCAAAACAGATTGGTCGAGTGATTTTTCAATTCCAACAACGGCATTTTATTTCAGTAATTGTAAGCAATTTTCGTTTAAGTGGTCACTTCACAAGGCGTTGACCCGTAGAGATCATATCACCTCATTCAAATGAATCTCGTTTGAATGATGAACCATGAGAAAAAATAATATTCAATATAAATTATAGTTGTTTATTACTTTTGTTATAAGTTAACTACGGGTTGACCACGGGTTGGAGGTTTGTGAACTCCCGATATTTCGAAGATTTTTAAACAGACAATTTTCAACGTCTATATTGAATTGATTCAGGTGTTACTTTGCGGAAATTCATATTTATCATTTTCAGCGTCGTTTGAATGTTGGGTGTTGACTAAACCTCCTAAACTAACACAATCTTCAAACTCAAAATGCGCATGCGCCTATATCAAAAGGCAGTATAAGACATGAACGACGAGTCCTTAGACATATTAGTAACAGTGTTATGAATGTGCCGCGTTATTAATTTTACTTAGATTATTAATTAGCTCTGACAAAAGTTGTTTAGTCGACTACATACATTAAATGAGTACATAGTCGTTTCATGTATTTATTGCTCGTAGAGACCGACTTGCGCTAATGGATGTCCTAACATCCATTTACGCCATTCGTTATGTGCAGCATCCGGATACAAAGTTGAAACAATGGATCACATATTAGGTTGTATTGTTATCGGTCACGTATTGGTGACGAATTTGTAATTGGTTTACAGTCAGCCCGCTTATGATATAAAAACATCTGGACGAACAAACTTATAAAAAAAAATAACCGGCCAAGTGCGAGTCGGACTCGCGCACCGAGGGTTCCGTATACACTTGCAGGTAAGGTAAAAGTAGGCAACTTCAAGGTTTTGTGGTTATTATTCATCGGTGACTCTCAACAGCGAGATTCAGGATTTTTTTAAGTAAATTCGCATTTTTTAAAAATTAAACTACATATTTATTGTTTTCAGATTTTTCCTTAACTTGTGCTATAAGACACTGCTTTTTGGCAAATTTCATGATCCTAGGTCAACGGGAAGTATATATTCCGTTGTAAATTCGCAAAATATGCAACATAAACGGTCAAATTTTTTATTCATATTGACTTTTTCACGGCTGGATGAACGGATCGTAATTAACTTTGGCAATGAGATAGATTATAACCTATGGAAGGACATAGGCTATCTTTATCTAGAAGCACGCGGGCGAAGCCGCGGGCAAAAGCTTGTTCTCTATATATTAGTTCCGGTGCTTATTGCTTACTTCATTCAATGAAACTAAACCAAAAAAATCCAACCAAACACAACTAACAAAGATACAGCAATCCAGTGCCAAATTTTTACTCGGACTAGTTGTAATCGACCTCGCGTCGAACGAAATAGGGTTTACTATGACTCAATGCAGTGCATCGTTTATTGGTCGGTTAAATGGTTAATAATGATATGTTATAGGTTAATTAACACATTCAGGACTCATGTCAAGAGACACGAGTACCTACTAAAATCATTGTCCATGCATAGCATCACGCCGAGTTACATTCGGGGTGAGCATTTCAAGCTTGAATTGCACACCAATTGTTTTGTTTCTTCAACATTCCTCAATCTCTTCATACATGCCCGCCGGTTCCGAGTACTCTTTAAGCGGTGATGGCCTTGTGGTTGGAGCAACGGCCTGTAATCTGATGGGTCCAGGTTCAAACTCCGGTCTGTACCAATGAGTTTTTCGAAGCTTAAGTACAGTGATAAATCACACCATGAGCTTTTAAAAAGTGAGGTAGGGCGATTTAGGATTTTCCGTGGGTTTTCCCATTTAAATTGGAGCCGCCCGACTGGGGACTGTATCTCCACCTTCCAGAAGACCGCAGTGCAATAGCACTACTTGACGTAGTGTTGTGTTTCTGCGGTAAGTAAAGTTGCTAGTACTCTACGAGGATACGCTGCGCTAGAAGTAATGCTGCTAGTACAGTACTTTGAGTACTTTGGTAAATGGTCCTGCCTCGGCTTCTTCCACTCACATTTGCTCTGAGCGGATACGCTATCCTGACAGCTAGGAGACGCGCTGCTAGTTGTTATGGCGCTTGTAATAGTATGCGTACATGATTATTATTATTTACATTCCCACATTCCTAGCTCAGTGCAGTTAAATTAAAAGGCTACCGTCTGACGGATGTGAGCTGGCATCCCGCCAGCGGTCAACGCACCGATTCATTAGTCAATGATCCTGCTCATCAGGATTGTTTGATTTCAATTATTGAACATTCTTGTTTTATATACCACTGAAAGACAGGTTCTTTTTTATACCACTAAGGTGTCACAAAAGCATACGGCCCACCTGATGGTAAGCAGTCACTGCAGCCGAGAGCCGCTAGCAATACCAGAGGTATCACTAACGGGGTGCCAACCATGTTGTTGATGAGGACTCATTGTGCTAGCAGCAATACTACTAGTCCAGCGTATCCTCGTGCAGTACTGGCAACCTTACTTACCGATAACACAACCCGTATACATGTTTGCCACTTTAAGCGGGCTACACACGTTCAGTTTTAACTGTACAGTCGAACTGTGCAGTTAAATCGTACGTGTGTTGGCAAAACAGGCCACTGTGCAGTTGAACTGATGATCTAAACTGAATGTGTGTAGACACTAGGGCCGTCAGTTATAACTACACAGTTCGACTGTACAGTTAAACTGAACGTGTGAAGCCCGCTTTAGTGGTATAAAATAATAATTGCCCATTTCCACGTGAACGAAGCAGCAAGCAAAATCTAAACCGTCAATAAAAACGTGACAAGGTAACCGCAGCACACAAGGTCACTTTGTCTGCCAGACGAGGGTTGGGGCATGCGATCTAAGTTAAGACAGGTCGCGTGATTTTTAGGGTTCCGTATCGTAAAAGGAAAAAAGGAACCCTTATAGGATCACTTTGTTGTCCGTCTGTATGTCAACAATTTTTATGTCAAGAACGCGTGAAGTAATCAATTTTAAATTAATATGAAATGCCCGGGTCTATGGTCTCTTTCGGCTGTAAAATAATCAAACCTGTAAGACTAGTTTAAGAAAAGATATGAACGTTTATGTCACAAATTTTTGCATATTTTGCGATTTCACAAAGGGGAAAATTTTGATTTTACCACGACAAGGTTTGGGATATAGCTAAGAAGGTGATGGGTTTTAAGAGGATAATATAACAAAACTAGCTTTTACCCGCAGCGTCGCCCGCATGGTTCTACTATCCCTGAGGAAAAAAACGATTTTCCGTGATAAAATAAATTCAAGCTTATAAGCTTGAATTTATTTTAGCTACCTCCATTCCAAATATCACACAAATCCATTCAGCCTTTGAGGCGTGAAGAGGATACAAAGTTACAAACACACACAAACACGCATTTATAAAAGTAATGTGTAAGACAAAACCGCTATCGCTTATACCCTAGACCGCTCCCCCAGGGGTGTCAGGGACAAAACTTTGCGATTGCAATATAGACGGTGTTACAGCCCTAGACGGTAGGTATATAGGATATCCATACTAGGTAACTGTGATTACGAGATCAGTAAGTACAAAGAGGGCTATCTGCGTGTTTCTGTGGCATCGCAGCTACTAATTGGATGAACCGATATTGGTTTAGTTTTTTTGTTTCAAATGTGACTTAATCAAGTGTACATAACTACGATTTCTAGTAGATTTTGTGCGGGGTCTAATTTTTAGGGTCCTTAAAAGGTAAAAAGGAACCCTTATAGGATCATTTTGTTGGCCGTCTGTCTGTCTGTCTGTCAATATTTTTTATCTCAAGAACACATGGAGTTATCAAATTGAAATTAATATGAATATACTATACACGGGTCTACGGTCTCTTGCGGCTGTAAAATAATCAAACCTGTAAGTCAATATGAAGAGAAAATATGACCGTTTATGTCGCAAATTTTCGCATATTTTGCGATTTCACAAGGGAATCAAAACCTACAGGGTACTTCCCGTGGACCTAGAACCATGAAAATTGGCAGGAAGCAAAACAGCACAAGTATACGATAACATCTGAAAACCGTAAATATGTAGTTATTTTTTTTAAATGAGAATTTACTTACTAATATCCCTGAATCTCGCTGTTGAGAGTCAACAACGAATCATGACCTCATTTGAAGTTCGCCTACTTTTAACCTTACCTACAAGTGTGTACGGAACCCTCGGTGCGCGGGTCCGACTCGCACTTGGCCGGTTTTTTTGTTACAAAGGTGACTTAATCGAGAGTGTACAGAACTACGATTTCTAGTAGATTTTGTGTGTCGTTTAAATTTTTATTTATATCAAGCTTTTCTATGGCTTTTGCTTTATTTGTCAGTGCGCGCTAATCTCTGAAACGGCTTAAGCGAATTGGGTGCGGTTTTCTCGTAATAACTATGTTTAAACATTATCACAGAGCACCATCTCTTCCGAAACTATACAAAGCTATAGACAATTCAAACACCCAAAGTAGATAGTTATATAAAGTCAGCTGACTAAGGCACGTAAGGCAAGTATGGACCGATCGTTCGTGCCTGCGATCAAAACCAATCACGTAGCTTAGGTATCTACTCCCTATAAAGAGTACCCAATCGATGAACGGATGTGTACCAAAATAACGCAACGCAATTCGTGATAGACACGAATAGGCACATAAAATTCGTATTTCGTTCACGAGTGGTATGCTGACAAGCTGTTACCGTAGACTATGGGCGTTTGCAACACTGGAGGTATCCAGTGTAATGGGCACTGTAGCTAGTCTACTGGCCATAAGAGACTAGGTACTAGGTGGTAGGCTTCTTATTGCAAGAGTCCGGCTAGGTGGGTACCACCGCAGTGTCAGATATTCTGCCGCCAAGCACTAGTGTATGTACATATGGGCGCCAATTTCTAATATAATTTTAATCTGTTTTGTCTATTGCTAAAACTGTTATCTTTTGAAGCAGTAGCTATGACGTAAATCCGATTCAACTACTGTATTTCCGTTCAATGTTGGTAAATTATAATATTGTATTTTTATTTTTATTCAAATAAGTAATTATTTGACTAGATTTGTAGTTATACAGGAAGAGTCATTTCATTTACGAATTTTCTGATTGGTTGGTTGTTATTTCCGTTTATGTTAAAATAATAATCAGCTAAAGAGTAATGTTTTGACTCGATTTGTAGATGCAGGAAATAACGATTTGTTTAGTGAATTTTCTGATTGGACGATTGGTATTTCCGTCTTGTGTTTAATATTATAAAGCTATAAAATAATGATTTGACTTTGTACCGTCGTCGGGGGGTTATAAAAGCCCTTGTACGAACTATTGGGAGCATTATCGTTTCACCTTTGGAGAAATAAACATCAAAACAGTTACAAGTGCTTTTCTATATACCATATCAAAACTGTGCGCCTACATAACTATTTAGTGTGTGTGTATATACATTGGTCCAAATGGATTTCCTCGACGAGCACGCGCCGACATACACTACACTGTGTTCCGGTGTGAAGAGCACTGTAGTCACATTAGTGGCCATAAGTCTAAATTCTAATGTCAAATGCCATACAGACTTGAGGCCTCCAAGTCAACCTCATAACACTCCTTTTCAGAAGTTGGTTCACAAGATCAACATGGCCTCTGGGTACTTAATGAGATCACAAGTGACCTAATTAAAAAGATTACATCATTGTGTGTGGAGGTTACATCTCTTAAATTAATTGAAACACACAATTAAGACAACCAAGAGCTTAAATATGACTTGGAAGAGGATTGTTAGACCCCTGCCCAGTGCCGGCCAATGCCATGATACTGCTAGCTGCTTCTGCCTACCCTATAGCGCAGCCTAAAGGTAGGCAGGTAGATAAATGCTGTGAAGTTATCAGATTAGGACCTAATAAGGCACTTATGTGACTTAGTTAACCATACATTATGTACCACTGTTATGTATACAAATTAATAAAATTAATGTGTCTATTTGTAATATCAAATATGACACCTGTAACAAAACAGAATATGAAAAAATTTTGTCTGTCCGTCTGTTACAGGTCTTCCTAAACAGCTGACCGATTTGAAAGGGACTTTCACTGGCAGATAGCTCATGTTACTGGGCGTACTTAGGCCAGTTTACTTAGGAAAATAATTAAGGTTCTGTGCAGCAAAAAAAAAACATGATAAAATCAGAATGGCTGTAACAATTTGTATGGGCCTTTCTCTGGCAGATAGCTGATGGTATAAGGCATCACTTAGGTTACTTTTTATTTGGACAAATAATTAGGGTTCATAGGGCCTAATATGAATAACTTTATGGTTATCATTTCATCTAAAGAAATAAAGCATCAAAACATATGCTGACCTCTGATCTAAGCACATGAGAACAGCCTCATGGAATTCAGTTGTGTTCTTGTAAGGTTTCTCCTCAAAATAAAAATGGTGATAGAACACAATAATAATTCTAAGGCTTAGGACTTAAAATCTACTTAGAAATGTAGAATTTTTGCATTCCTTTGTGGCTCTTCAATAAGTTTGCATATTATTTTGTTTTTAACAAAGAAATCGCTACATTTTGCTTTGCCCTGTAGCAGAATAAATTAGTAGGTAGTTAAGTAAATATATGCACTATATAAAGTAAAAAAAAAGTTCATTTAGGTCAGTATTAATACATCTGTTCTCTTAAAAAAATCATAGCTTTTGACCATCTTTTGACCTATAAAAATCACACGACCAACCGAAAATTAAACAGCCAAGAATTTACTTACAATATTCCAAAATTCAAATTAAGATTTCAATATTTATAATCAGAACCACGAGCACAAGTCCGTATGACGTCACACTGCACTACACAAGTAGAAGTGGGTCACTATTACCGTTGCGTAGCTTGAAACACCAAAAAATATATAAGAAACTTGCTAAATCGCTCACTAAACCACTATCACACACTCTATACTCGATAATAAATGTAATTAAGTCACAATTTATTAGTATATTGAGGGATATGTATTTCTTTCCGCATTTTCGGTGTATTGTTATTATTTTGATGACGTATATCGGCGCTAACCGTATGACGTGCGACGCGGAACGGCAATGGCGTATGGCGTATTTTGGACAAGCGTGTTGCCTGCTACGGGGGGGAAAAATTACCCAAGACTCATCTGGAAAAATATTTGAACGAAGTTCTTTAAAGTAGGACTTGACAGGGAAAAATCGTCACGGGACGAAAAATCGGCTTGTTGTATAACCTCAATAGAACATTATTTGTACTCACAAAGAAACTTCGTTCCTGACGGGGGTCCTTTGAACCCCACTTTTTTGGTGTAACATTATTTCATCCCGCTGTCCCATCATCTGTGCGAGTGATTTGGTAAAAAGGAACAGAAGTGTATGACAGGAAGCCGGGTAAGCGCACGCGATTTACTTAGGTCTTAGATCAATGGACGCACGCGGTTAGAGTTAGCCGTCAGATGTCAGATGTTACACACCGTATGTTACTACGGTAAGGCTCGCTCGTTGGCTCACATTCGTGATCGACAATAATGTAGAGCAATTGTGTATTGTTATATTTTCCCTCATTTAACCCAAATCTTCCATCTATGGCAACATATTGTAAAATGTCATTCGCAATTTCCTAACCGCCAGCCCACTATCTGTCACGAACGCGTTCAACTTGACAAGCATCTGTTTCATTGATGTCAACGAGTTCGACAAGGGTAGATATAGTGTAAGGAACTAAACTAAGGATATGCTTAATGCTTCCTTGCTTTAACTAGCCATGTTTTCAATAAGGATTAATCCGCCGAATAAATAATTGATTAAAAAATAGATGACGGGCCCCGTTTCATTTGGACATTAAATAGTTTGTATGTAGCTATACCTAAGCCCCGTGTTCGTAAAATAAACGTTTTTAGGGTTCCGTACTCGAAGAAACAGCGCGATACAGGAATATTTTTTTAATAAATTCGCATTAAAAAATTAAACTACATATTTACGGGCATAAGCGGTCATATCTTTTCTTCATATTGACATACAGGTTTGATTATTTTACAGCCGAAAGACCCTAGACCCGGGTATTTCATATATTTATCGAATTGAAATATATACATTATATTTCAATTCGATAACTCCACGCGCTCTTCAGATAAATATGCTTGACAGACAGACAGACAGATAGACGGACAACAAAGTGATCCTATAAGGGTTCCTTTTTTCCTTTTAAGGTACTGAACCCGAAAATTGTTGTAGTTTACTTCTAAAAAAATCAATATTTGTTTCACGCGCAAGAAGCGTTATCCCAAAACGTGTCGGCTATTTGCTTGGTTGTGATAAATCCGCTCGGAGCATGTTGCAACGCCGTCATTTTTAATTCACGCGTGCCCTAAATATACGCGGAAACGTCTTCACACATTATGCATTTAAAACTTGTTTCAAAGAGAATTTTATTTATGGCGCCATCAGACGGCCCGCTCGGATGTGTATCTTTAATCAAAAGGAATTATGTAGATTACCTCCTGCTGAAAATACATAAAAAAAAAACAAAAATAAGTTGTCATTCTCGCTCAGATAATCAGTCAGCATTGCCATCCTGCGTGGCAATGCTGCCAACATTCTTGGCACGCTCTCGCATGATTCTGGTTTGGGTTAGATCTTTTATCTATAAGTAGGTAGGTTAAGTTCTGTTTTTAGGGTTCCGTACCTTAAAAGGAAAAAAAGGAACCCTTATAGGATCACTTTGTTGTCCGTCAGTCTGTCTGTCAAGAATTTATATCTAAAAAAACACGTCGAGTTATCAAATTGAAATTAATATTAAACAAAAATATGGTCTCTTTCGCCTGTAAAATAAAATAATCAAACCTGTAAGTCAATATGTAGAAAAGACATGACCGTTTATGTCGCAAATTTTCGCATATTTTGCGATTTCACAAGGGAGTCAAAACCTATAGGGTACTTCCCGTTGACCTAGTAGGTACCATGAAATTTGGCAAGAAGCAGTGTCTCACAGTACAAGTAAAGGAAAAAAAATGAAAACCGTAAATATGTAGTTAATTATTTTTTAATGCGAATTTACAAAAAAAAAATCCTGTTTCGCGCTGTTGACAGTCACCGACGAATAATGACCTCATTTGAAGTTCGCCTACTTTTAACCTTATCTATAAATGTGTAGGGAACCACCTAAATGAGGAATGCACCTAAATGCCGCCATTTTTTATCTAATATGGCGAATGTCTCAAAATGGAGATTTATCATTTACACATTAACTCTTATGATTTGGGTATCTTCCCTGATAGACCTTCTGATACAGAGTGATCTAAAAGGGCTAGTGGCCAAATAAAAGTTTACATTAAAAAAACAATTAACCCACTTACTTTTACAGAGAAAATCTTATCGTACAAACCACTGGTATAAACTGTTAGTTAGTGTAATGAGATAAGTTTAGTAATTTTAATGAGATAAGTTTAATTTGACAGGACTTAAAAATGACTTAAAGTATTGCCATCCTTATTTAACCCTGTACATGAGAAAAGGATAGCAAGACTTTCCTGTCAAATTGGTTATGATTAGTGATTTTGTACAACAGAATCGACACTAGTATCTATCCCTATTTCCCTTGGTCACGGCATCACGCGTGAACGGCTGGACCGATTTAGCTAATTCTTTTTTATTTGTTATTGTCAAGAGAAGGTTCTTATGAAAAGAAAAATTTGTAAAAAAATCCAGATCCTTTTTAATTTCACTATAATCTAAATGTCAATTTTTGCTTTGGTGTATTTGTCATATGAATTCATAGCTAAGACAAGACATCGCCTGTCGGGACAGCTAGTGTGTTTATAATATTCTATCAAATACAAAGTATATTATATATAAGTTATATTATGTATATATATAAGTTTATATTATGTATAAGTAAAAGCTCACCTCCTCGACTTGACTGAGCGAAGATCGACTGCCCCAGTCATCCCACGTCTCCCTCTCACCTGTACAAACAACACTTAATGGAGAGAGAAAAACAAATCATCTCGACACATGCTAGAAATTTTCCTAACATAGATTAGACTTGTTGAAGTAATTTCCTAACATATCGGTTGGCAACATGTTAATGATACCCCTGGATTGATTGCAAGCATCAATAGACTATGGTGACTGCTTACCATCAATTGTGTCAGGTCTGAATATCCCATAAATATTTTTCAGTGTGTTACCATTGGCTTACTTCACTTTTTATCCAAAAGACATCATTAATCTTTGGTCTACTATAGAACTAGCCTGTTCTGGCTGATTGTTATATAATACAAAGGCCATCTGACCTACAGGGACCATAGGTTACCTGGGTTACACCAGTTGGTCTTCTACAGCTTTGTAACAGATAAGTAATGTGGCACTTACAGTAGCTAGACTCACTGGCTGCCTCCACACTTCTCCTTTCTGTCTGCATGGTGTTGCTAGCTCCAAATATTGTCTAAAACAAATGATATGGTTCACTAGCTGGGATCCTGACCGGTTTAATTCCATGTTGAGTTTGACTGTACAAGTTGCACTAATGTAAGTGCAAGAATTTGACCTAACAAGTTTTAATTGCCATTTTCAGATCTGTTAGTAATGTTTTCACACTCGCTGACTACTCTGACTCGTTTCAAAATATATAAATACAAATTTCTACGAAAAATTAACAACTTACTTTAAATGAGAAATTTGTGGTTTTCGCACTGAAAACTCACATGAGTCAACACGAAATGACTCACAGATGCTGCTTTGAGCTTAACTTACACTTGGCAGTCAGTTTTTATTGGTTTTGTCTAAGAAATGTACTGAAATAGCACTTTCCGCCCGAGAAAAACGCCCACTTTGATTTCACTATCTTTAAAACGGAAATTCCACATAAAGGCCTCACACATTACTTAAAACTTATGCTAGATATAGAAACGGCACTGTTCAAGACACATTTCATTCATTAATCGTATTATATCTAAGTTTAATATGATTTTAATTATGGAGTTCATTGTACTATCTGTTTACAACGAGCTGTCAAAGTCAAATCGATCCTAGACCACGTTGCAGTCCATTATTGCAAATATAAAATACAGGAACTTAAGCATTATTAAGTACATGGTTCTAGTTGTACGTAGTATATTATCTACTCTGAGGTTCTAGTAATCTAGTCAATTCAGTATAGAATCAAAGTCTAGTCAATGGAGTCTAGAGTCTCGTTATTTATTATTCAGTTTTAAGCAAACGGTGGCGTAAAAGTTTTTGATGTACAAGATATCTGAAGTGAGAAGTAGCTTATTACCGCTGAGTTCAGTATAATTCCTTACCCTACTTAATATATCCTAGGACTGCACAGTGAAGGAGTTAGCCTTACCTCCAAAAGCCAACCTAATTAGTTTGTATGTGCAAAATAGAATCAAACTAACAAAGCCTATTAAAATAGAGCCTACAATCTAGATACCTGCCATTAACATTAGAATAATACGGGGTGTACCCGCTGTCCGAGTTGTTATATTCGGTTAAATAGAAAATATTTTCATCATTCATATGTTTTGCCTTATTTTTTGTAATTTTATTTTAGTAATTAAAATACACATGCTGAATTAAAATATAATTAAATGCTCAACAACAATCACAAATATTTCTGAAGCACAATCATTCCTTCTTCTTCTTGCTCGGTGAGTCGTCATCATTGGCGCTGCTCCGTCTTTTTCTATCATTTCCCGCATTTTCCTCTTTCGTTTCCGGTATAACTTTTTTAACTTTAGCTGCTTCAGGTGAATATGCCCACAGTAACATTTCTAAATGCTCTGGGGTAGGCTCATCTTTGTCATTGAATAGTTTTGCCTCAGCGTACTGAAAAAAAAAGATTATTTTTGATGCGAACCTTGCATTGTTCTGTCTAGGACACAAAAACCAAAGTACAGAATTATCAGAAGCAAAGTAATAAATATGAAAAAGAAGTGATTTACTTTGAGTAAATTTATAGTTAAGAATTTGTATTCACGATAAGTGAGTAAAAATTTGGCACCCCTTTTTACGAAAATGGCGCTGAACAAACGAGCGAGCCGTACAGATTAGCCGATATAAACAAACAAAACATACAGAAAAAATAATAATAAGGGTTCTTCTTCTTCTTCTTCTTAAGTATGGCAATCAATCCCTTCAGGGACTATTTTTGCCAGTGTCGAGTGTTAGAGAATTTTCATGTTGCAAAATTTCTCATGTTTGCCGCATTAAAATGCCTAGTGTCATGCATTCTAACGCCCAATGGAGTTTCTGGAGACAACCCACGGCAGTAGCAGATCGTAACACGCCTTTAGATTAGAGGTAACCTATTGACCAAAATGATAAATCACTTAACCCAAAAGTCGTATTATGGCATTATTTC
The DNA here is from genome assembly GCA_951449985.1 of Falcaria lacertinaria. Lineage (NCBI taxonomy): Eukaryota > Metazoa > Arthropoda > Insecta > Lepidoptera > Drepanidae > Falcaria > Falcaria lacertinaria. Next base: position 417,063 of record OX602139.1, read on the forward strand.
CAATGCTCCTATAATCAGTCACTAAATGAAACTTTACTGCACATATCGACACCAAAAATACACATTAAAGATCACTATAACACAATTTACGACACACTGGAAAAAATCTCAACCGCTCCGCCTGATTCCCGCCAAAAACTCATAATAAGGGTTTTATGATAAAGTACCATACATACGTTCACTGCATTGAGTAAAACGCTGTTATTTTGATTATCAAAATAACAACGTTTTACTCAAACAGACATTTCAATTTTATTAATTTGTATTGATAGTGTTCGAATTTCGAATATAATGCTACCGCTAAATTAAATTACCACTTTTTGCCGCTGACAATGGCGCTAGTAGTAAGTGCACGCGAGCTTAGGTACCTTGTCTTTTAAGTCCTTTAAGGCGGCATTTCTGACGATGTCCCAAGTCTTGCCTCCCTCCTTCTCGGCCACAGTCCTCAGCCGCTTATATTCTCCCCGCACTGAAGTATACGCCGCGATGAACGCTCTCTAGACATACATACAAGTAAATATTGTAAAAACTGTAACCCGACTGCAGTAGAACACTACATCAGAGTAGTGTTATTTGACAGCGGTCCTCTGTAAGGTGGAGGTACAATCCCCAGTCGGAAGGCTCCAATTTTAATGGACAAACCACACACACACAAATAAATCTAGTTGAATTAGAATTTGCATTGACACGGGAACCAAATGTCAAATTTCAGCTCAAAGGAAAGAGGGTCAAATGCAACTTGCAAGATTAAGATTTGATTAAACACACTGAAAAGAAGCCCCAGCAACAACAACCCTTTTTTTATGGGAAAATGAACGCTGCTTCGGCGAAAAGAGTAACTAAAAATTAGTATAACAATTTTGACATTTTGCGTCGAATACGTAAATTATTCTTGGTTGGGCTAGAGGTGAAATTAAATAAAAGCTAGATATGAAAAATAGGTGTGGCACTCGGAGACTGCCGCGGTAAAGCTATTGCATAGCATTTTTTATCAACTTATCCAATTATAATTATTTATTTATTTTATTAATGCAGTATTTTTTATATACCTATATACTTTCTCACAAACAGCTGATTACGGTAGTTTTCCAATACAACCAATGCCACCTAAAGGCGGGTTGCTGAACTAAAGAGACAAGCGTGATATTTCAAAAAGTCATTAAAAGTTCTGGTATTTATCGATAGATGGAGTTGTCGGTCGGAGTGGGCGGTGTTAAGTTTTTTTCGTTACGGAATTTCTGGATTCGGTCCCCACGCTCAAGGCCCACGATAAAAGCTATGCAATAGCTTAATATCCTGTATTTATACGAACCTGTTGTTCCGTGACATTATCCCCAGCGCTCTCCACGGCCGTCCTGACGATCCCCAACGCGAGGTAAGGGTTGTTCTGCTTGCTCAGATGGAGGGTGTCGAAGTCATCCAGAAACTTCTCGAATATTCCCATCGCCTCCTTTATGTTGGAGATCTTGGTCTCGTCGCGCGTGCCTGAACATTGTTGAACAGCACTTTAGTTTACGGCGTCTTAGTTCTTGAAGCTATCGCCAGATGGCGCTATTATTTTATTATTTGTTTATATTCTTTAAACTTTCGTGGTTTAAGCAGTAGCCCGAACATGAATAAATTGCTACTACGTTTTCGTATCGCCTTCGACAGTTTTTGTAAGGAAAAATGAACAGCGCTGAGGCGGTGAAAAGTGGAACCAAATATTTGTACGACAATTTTGACATTTCGCGATTTACGTTTTCGAATACGTTGTCGAAAATGTTCTTGTTATCGGCACTGATAACATGTAGTTTTTGCGTGAAAAAGTTACAAAAATCCATCCATACATTCATACATCACTCACAAGATTTCGCATTTATAATATGAATAGGAAGTAGGATAATTTGAAGCTGGAACCTCAGCATTATCGGTACTCACAAGTCAAAACTCGCTTGGCGCGGCCGATTAGTCCCTTGACAGCCAGCTTCTGGTACTCGGGGTCTCGGCCCTCCAACTCCTCCAGGGTGCCATCAGCAGCCGCCTTGTCCTTGAACCCCAGACCAGGCACTGTGTCTGGCGGGAGCTCCTTCTTCTTGGGAGCTTCCTCCATCTCCTCGTCTGATGATGAAGAGTCCTGCAGTCACATTTGGACTACATTTAGATTGAAAAATTGGCCAAGTGCGAGTTGGACTCGAACACCGGGTTCAGTAGGGCTAGCATGAATAAATAGCGACAACGTTTTCGTATCGCCTTCGACTCATTTTGGTTGGAAAATGAACAGCGCTGCGGCGGTGAAAAGTGGAACTAAATTTTTTATGGCAATTTTGACATTTCGCGAGTTACGTTTTCGAAAAAGTTCATGCTACCGGCACTGTACCTACTAAAAACCTAAAAACAAACAAGGTTAAATGACAAACTTAACTTTGCAATTCGATCCCTGGACACGACTACTGAACCAACCGCAAATAATAAGTTTGTAATAGTAAATCCGCTTTTATTTTCTAGAAAATATAGCGCTTCACATTCTATGAGCATTATTATAATATAGATAGAGCATAAAAAACAAAACGAACACGTTTCTAGTAGGGGAGCCCACTTAATTTTTTTTTTTTTTTATTTCAAATTTTATTATTTGTTGTTATTTTTATTATGTTTTGTTTTTATAAAAGTTTCTAATCTCGATCGCTAGATGCCACTATTCCTATTTTTTGTAAATTGATAACACCTACCTTGTCACTACTAGACTTCCTCTTCTTGTCTTCTTTCTTTGTATCTTTTGTCTCTTTCTTTTCCCCCTTCTGTTCCTTGTTCTTCTCTAACTCCGCTAGCCAGGTCTCAAACACTTCCATCGCCTCCTTAATGTTCTTTATTTTGTCTTCAGCTTTAGTCACTGAAGTAATAAAAAGTATTTTTTTTGTGATGTAATTATTTTACTTTTTGTTTTTATACCACTAAGGTGGAACACAAGCGTACAGCCCACCTGGTGGTAAGCAGTCACCGTAGTCTATAGCCGCTAGCAATACCAAGGATATCACTAACGTGTCTCCAACCATTTTGCTGATGAGGACTCACTGTGCTAGCAGCATTACTACTAGCCCTGCGTACCCAGTGGAGCACTGGCAACCTTACTTACGTCAGAAGCATAACAGCAATGTAATTTGAATGCGGTCTTCTGAAAGGTGGAGGTACAGTCCCCAGTCGGGCTCCAATATTAATGGGCAAACCCACGGGAGATCCCAATTCGCCCTACCTTTACCAGATATGGGCTTAGCCTAAGACGGAGTGATTCATGAAGAAGGTTAAGGGTATAATGTTAGGTTCCTCTGGGATTTTAAGCTCAACACGGAAGAAGTCAAGGTAACACATATGTGTTACATCTGAATCTAGACACGCGGTAGCGTGTCAAGCCAAGTTCAAACTCGGCGAGCAGCACCGTGTGATATAGTACACGAACCATTTGGAGCCACTTTTGACCTCCTCATAACTCAAAAACTATTTTACCTAAACATGTCATATTTAGCACATATATTGAGAATTGCGAGATACATATATGCACCAAAATTCTTAAACAAAGACGGTTATTTAGATTTTAAAGTCCAAAACTCTTTATTTTTAGTATTAGATATTTTTTACGGCTGGATTATAGAACTATAATCCAGTTCCAGATGTCCTAGAATGTAAAACTTGGCATTTAGATAGGTAGTTGGTTGGTTGAATACAAAGGAATAAATCAGAAACTATTTTTTTAAATCATTTTATTATATTTTTTAAATTAATTGATGTGATTAGGTACACTGACTTATAGTGCCTGTAACGTAGGAATCAGCAATCAAAATTGATGACAGCCGGAATTTATGTGGATTTTAACATATCAACTTAAAAACAAAAAAAGTTTTTGCTTAAATAAATATTATTATTATTATAAATATACAACGAGTGGAATACCACACTTATGTTTTTTATTGGATTAAAAGAAATTAAGGTTAGTTTTTTTTAATACCATTAAGGTGGCACACAAGAATACGGCTCATCTGACGGTAAGCAGTCACTGTAGCCCATAGCCGCTAGAAATACCAGAGATACCACTAACGAGTTGCCAACCCTGTTGTTGATGAGGACTCACTGTGCTAGCAGCATTACTACTAGCCCTGCTTATCCCCGTGGAGCACTGGCAACCTTACTTACCGCAGCAACACAACACTACATCAAAAGTAATGTTATTTGACTGCGGTCTTCTGTAAGGCGGAGGTACAGTCCCCAGTCGGGCGGCTACAGTGTAGGTAACCCACGGGAAATCACAATTCGCCGTTCCTCTCCTTAAATATATTCACGTGAATATCTTAAAATTCTCATAAAGTCCGGCTGTCATATTACTTTTACTACCTACTTCTACTTATAACTAAGTGTATAGTCGTATTTTGTATTTATTACGGCTTTAACTGGGATTTAGTATTCATTATTATTTCAATATTTAGCTCACATCAATAGTGTAAGATCGTTACTTATAAATAATCAAATAACTGGTATTTCGGACCACGGCGCCGCGGCGGCCGGGGCAGCGGCCGGGTAGCAGCGTGGTGGGACTGGTGAGGGGTGGTGCGGTAAAATCTAGACGGGGACGTGCCCTACTAATAATTTCTGTAGATAAAGTAAGTTATAAAATATTTTATAAATTTCAATACTTTTGAACTTGGCACCCATTTACATCTTACTTTTTTGTCGTTTATGTCAACAACCAAGGCATATGTTGTAATATTGAACTTGTCTCACATTTCACATTTATTTATGTATTTGATAGGATCCATAAATATACCGGTGTTACTCACTGGATAGCACTCTCTTAGCCCGCCCCAACAGGCCGCGGACAGTCAGCCTCCGGTAGTTGGGCTCGTGTGCCTCCAGCAGCCTCAGCGTCTCCTCGGCCTTCGCCTTGTCCTTGAACCCGAAGCCGGAATCTTCCTTATCATCTTTACCCATTATCTGAAAGAAAATCAGTTCAATTACTAAGCGCAAACCACTTCTCCGCTACGCAAACTGACGTTGACAACTAACTGACGTAACGCACGACAGATGGCGCTATTCATGATTTGTATTACATCCATAAAAAAATTGCGGACGGAGAGCTTTCTATGCAAATAGAGTACATATACAAGTCTTCCGACTGGATAACCGTGGTGGCCTTGTGGTTGAAGCAACGGCCTGTCATCTGATGGGCCCAAGTTTAAGCCCCAGACCCAGCCTGTACCAATGAGTAATTAATGACATCATGAGCTTTTAAAAAAAAGGTAGGGCGAATTGGGATGTCCCGTGGCTTTTCCTAATTAAAATTGGAGCCGCCCGACTGCGGACTGTACCCCTCACAGAAGACCGCAGTCAAATAACACCACTTTTATGTAGTGTTGTGTTTCTGCTAGTAGTAATGCTGCTAGCACAGTGAGTTCTCATCAACAACCAGGGTTGGCAACTCGTGCGGTGAGTAAGGGCACCAGAGCTACGGATATAATCTACAAGCAATGATATGTTGCTACTTCTTAGTGAGTCCTCAACAACAACAAGGTTGGGACAGCGTCTATTGATTACGGTTACATACGCTGAATATCAGGCAATTTGTAATATAAAATCACATAGTTACAAGAAGCAGGTATGTACACATAAAATATTATACTAGCTGCCCGCCCTGGCTTCGCACGGGTAGACAAAATATTTGATAAATGACTACCCTTAACATTTAGGGGGATGAAAAATAGATTTTGTCCGATTTTCAGACCTACCCAATATGCACACAAAATTTCATGAGAATCGGTCAAGCCGTTTCGGATGAGTTTAACTACAAACACCGCGACACGAGAATTGGTATATTCGACTGACGCTATGACCTTCGCAGTGCAATAGTTTGAATGCGTAAGTAAACACTCGAATTAATTCCAAGGTGAATACTGTATTTACAAACGATCTATTATGTCAGTAATTTAATTTCCGTATTTCCAAAACGTAACGTGAAGAAAGCCTGCATGCGGTAAGAAACAAAACATAGTATAGCTGTGTTCTTGTCTTGTACATTGTACCGTATATAGCCTTGTGCGTGTGAGGAGAGCAGGTGTTATTGTCTGTATTATTTACTCCCTTCTACCACAGAGTACATAATCACTACGTTTGTGCCAGATATACCCCTTAGAATAAGTACTTACCCTACATAATGCCACATGCAATTGTGGCCCCTCAGAATAATAACTAGCCCGCTATAGCTTTAGTCCTTATTCTGAGTGACAACCGAACCGTACCGATTCCGGCCAGTATGTCGACAGTATTTGCTTACGGAACTATCGTGATCTCATTATGACTATAGTGATATTTATATGCATTATTCAGTCGTATTTATCAAAATGATGTAATTATTTACTCTCATACATAGCCGTAACGTATCTGAGTAAAAATTTACGAGCCTCGAAGACTAAAGTTGTCGCATTATGGTGTGTAGCATTGCAAAAGAAATCCTAGGTCTGTGGTAGCTTTACTCTACCACCTGGCTTTCTGTTACACACTTCCGCCTCTTTTTAAACCCCGACGCAAAAACAACGTGTGTTATTAGTTTGTAGTGTGTATCTGTGTGTCTGTCTGTGGCATCGTAACTGCTAAACGGACGCCTTTAGCACCTTGTATAACAATCTACTATTTAATAGTTCCTTTTGGGCCTTCAAGTTTATAAGTAATAGTTGTACGTAGTATATTATCTACTCTGAGCGTCAACATATTATAGTGATATAATATGTTGACGTGTCTTGTGCATTTTTAAATTTTTAATTTAACTTGTTGGTGAATTTATTTTCATCAGCTCTCCGAATATTTGATAAATAAAGCATTCATCAATGGAATTAATTCACTTAGGTACATACTTCCTAGTAAAATGTATGTTTAATATTTTGTTGTTTCTATGCTGTGCGTGCCGCGACCGCCCGGTGTCTGTATGTAGTTATGTACCTACATATCCACCTACTCACCAAACTTTGTGGGTTTTAATAGCACGCACCCTTGACTTTCATAGTCCATTTATTGCACACAGAATTGCCTAAAAATGACAATTAAACTTCAAAACATAGTCGTGAGATTTCCCCTTAAAAACATTGGAGACGCTTGGACCTATCCCACCTTACACCAAGCTTACACCTTAGAGATCTTCAGACAAATTTAAATGAGTACTGTCAAGTCACCTTTCAAAAAAAAAAAAAAAAAAACCCTTCATCCGTTTAGGAGCTACGATGCCACAGACAGACACACAGATACACACGAACTTATAACACCTCTCTTTCTGTCTTTCTCCTTAGACTCTGGGGTTAATAAATAGCTAACTAACTCAGTCAGTAGTGAGTAACGAATTGTCCGTTGTGGTTACATATTATAAGCTTGAAAAAAGCGGCAATATTTTATTTAAGACCAATGCTTAGTTGGTACTGCTTTATTCATACTCACGACTAATGTATATGAAATCCTTACACGTTCTATGAAGTATCACAAACACAATTCAATCTAAACAAGCTACTTATCGCTGCACGGCGTTCATTTGGTACTAACTAATTTCGAAATACGCGGAGCTACGGCGAAGCGGGATCATTCGTAACACTACCAAGTTGAAAAGCCCGCGTATGTAACAGATTTTGTCGCGTCAACGTGACTTTTTTAATTGCCCGGGTTGTGATTGCACGACAGTCTTCCAAAATATCTAAATGACGTAAGATTATTTCGTTTCGTTCGATGTTTGCTATTCCAAGGTTGGAAGTATTCTTTCTTGCGTGACATCATCCACCAAGTTGGAATTGTTGTTAAATAAACTTACCGCACCTTGACTTTATAAATGCCTACATAATTGACAGCATTATTTATTGACTTACAAGCTTATAGATTAGCGCCAATGATTATTAAAATAGCGCGTTTTGGCATACATTCATTTGTTATTCGTCACACGCCATGCCGCCTCGCCGAGTCATACTTATTATAATCATTGCTTCTATTCTCAGATTCTATTACTACTGCTAGCGGCCGGTACCGTGTGATGATGACTCAAGTACTCATGATTCTTGAGCGTTACCGGGCGTTATGTTGTCTTAAGTCTAGTATAGTACTGAGTTCTTTCTTTACCTTTCCCTTAGAATAAGGACATCGCTTCGCTAGCGTAAGCGGAGCTGGAGTCATTATTCTGAGTTTCCTTCACAGTCTAGCTAGATGCAAATACATTGTCTAACACAGAACAGTTATCTTTTATTGCTATTGTTATATTATTATTCTGTAGAATTATTTTGTGACAACATTTCAACAATAAAATTGAAGTATGCGCCTTGTTGCAGCCCTCGGGCACAGCCATGCAAACTAGACAGACCTATTTTGTCTAACGTTGCAAAGTTGAATTTTATTGTTGTGGTCTATGAATTCAAATAAAACATGCCGCTGCACCGCGCTGCGCTCTGCAGGTTAGATCAGACAGATGCGACATAAGGAAATAAGCATATGTTGAAGGAGGTTGAAGGCCTCTTTTAAATAATTTCTGTCATGCCGTTGACGTATTTTTATGGTTAGAATAAGGACTCAGCTCCCGCTTCACTATACAAACCTCACTAAAATAGCAGCAAAATAAAACTGTTTATACTATTTTTACTTATGACATTGGAAATGTGTTAGAAAGCAACGAATATATACTTGTGCACTCATAATTAGAAGGCTATCGGATGACGTCATTGGGCCTCGTAATGCTAGTGGTGTAAGTAAGTCGACTTCAATATCGATAATTAAGTAGACTAACCCGAACCGTGTAACGTACTTTTAGGTAAAAGAATGGGTAGGTACATATTAATAACAACAGGTTTTTTTTCTTTACCGCCTTTCTTGGCCAAAACTTACAAAAAGATGTAATTATTAGTTCTTGTCTTGGTAAATATAATGTAGGTATAGCACTTATTTTAAGTCATCGATTATTCATGTTATCATTGAACACACACAGGTGAATCCGCTGTAAAATATTTAAGGCCTCGAAATACGTTGTGCACATTTTACTTTAGCTGCTTCATCAAACAAGAAGGATGTGTAAATCAACAATATCGATATTTTTTTACAATCACTACCTACTTTCGAAGCCGCGGTGGCCTTGTGGTTGAAGCAACGGCCTGTCATCTGATGGGCCCAGGTTCGAATCCCAGCCTGTACCAATGAGCTTTTAAAAATAGAGGTAGGGCGATTTGGGATTTCCCGTGGGTTATCCCATTTAAATTGGAGCCGCCCGACTGGGGACTGTACATCCGCCTTACAGAAGACCGCAGTGAAATAACACTACCTGATGTAGTGTTGTGTTTCTGCGGTAAGTAAGGTTGCCAGTGCTCCATGAGGATACACTGGGCTAGTAGTATTGCTACTAGCACAGGGAGTCCTCATCAACAACATGGTTGGCACCCCTTAGTGATACCACTGGTGTTGCTAGCGGCTATAGGCTACGGTGACTACTTACCATCAGGTGGGCCGTATGCTTGTGTGCCACCTTAGTAGAATAAAAAAAAATAAAAAATAAAAACTTATAGACTACTAACATATCAATTTGTTTGGAATAAATGGACAAATAGGACTAATCAGTCCAAAATATTGAAGAAAGTTTCATGTAATTTACATCCAAATTCTGACTATTACTTATTTTATAGTCATAAAAGATTAAACGTTCCAATAAAACGGCGATTAATAAACTATACATTCATTTTACTTGGCTAGCTTCACGATTTTTTTAATTAGAGAGGTCATCTGATTGCAACTATAAGTTATATAACCAAGCCGTGATAAGTTGATAAAAAAATATACCATATGGTTGTTGTCACAGATGTCACTGTCAAATTACGTCAACAAAACGTGCACGGCCTAATTTGCCTAATTTAGTTCTGTTGTTTTGTTTAGAATTTCGAGGAAAATGTGTAATGTTGAACAAAAACCTATATTCAGGGACCTCGCGGGAGATGATCCGGAGCCTGAGGTCACAGAGATAGAGTCACTATGCATGAATTGTCACCAGAATGTAAGTAAAACACGAAGAACCTTCTAGAACATTAATGTGTTTTTTTATAATTCTAACTTTTCTTGGTTTTGTTTCGTAGACATATTCGCATTTCTATTACATCATTCATTCAAATTGATAAAAAACCGGCCAAGTGCGAGTCAGGCTCGTGTACCAGGGGTTCCATACAAACGTCTATTTTTGTATGGTTGCTATTGTAAATTCGCTTTTTTTTTATTAAACTACATATTTACGGTTTTCAGACTTAATTAAAAAAAAAACATGATTCTAGGTCAACAGGAAGTACTCTATAGGTTTTGATCGCCTTGTGAAATATGTGAAAATTTGCGACAAAAACGGTCATATGTTTTATTCATGTTGTCTTACAGGTTTGATATATTCACAGCTGAAAGAAACTATAGACCCGGGTAATTCATTCCTTTTGAGGTTTGGAACCCTAAAAATTATTCTGAATGTGTTAGAAATTAATAATTTAATTAACTATGGTCCATACCTGAGTTATACTCTTGTCTGGTATTGCTAATGGCTACGGTGACTGCTTACCATCAAGTGGGCTGTACGCTTGTGTGCCACTTTAGTGGTATTAAAAATTTAATATATATTCTGTTGAGTACACACCTGTCAATAGTGACCTTTGTGGTTTTATAATGGTAGTGCAGAAAAAAGCTAGCTCACAAGTGAATCTATAATTCCAGGGCATGACTCGCCTCCTGCTCACAAGGATCCCGCACTACAAGAATGTGGTCATCATGTCATTCTCGTGCGAGGAGTGCGGTTACCAGAACAACGAGATACAACCCGGTGGGGCCTTCGCTGAGCTTGGAGTGAGGTTTGTTACGAAACATAATACTTAGCAGTATTTGCAGCCATTGAAGGACCATAGGACCTACTTTGAAGGGAAAAGATGTATGATTATGCATGCGGGCAGAGCTAGATATAAATCAGGGATTATTTGGAGATGATATTTCAGACCTGGATAAGGATGGATACATGAATAATGTTATGATTTTACGTATGTTTATGGATATTAGAATTTTAAGGAATTGTAAGTGGAAAATACAAAGTGTCAGCTCAGTGGGGCAGAAATCTGTCATAATGTGTATCCCTGCTATAATGAAATCTACACTCCGAGATTATACAAAACGTCTATATTGCCCATGGTTACGGTTTCCGATAGATATTTAATTCGGATATCTGATAGTTTCAGTAAGGTTATGGAGCCTCCGTAACATCGCTGATATAAATATGAATACATCAAATAATCATCAGATACACATACAGGCAGACCTCTTGCATCTACATTCATCAATCTCTTCATACATGCCTGTATGTTAGGTTTCTGGGCTAAACAACCTGCTTGTTGCAGATGGAAGCTGCAAGTGGAGACTCCGGCCGACCTGAACAGGCAGGTGGTGAAGAGTGACTACACTAGTGTCTTCATCCCGGAGCTGGAGTTTGAGATACCACCACAGAGTCAGAAGGGCGGTGAGTGTTTTACTATACATCAGTAGATGTATAGTTATTAGGGTTCCGTAACCGAAGTGTAACCAACATGATCGTTTTACTAAGCATCCGCTGTCCATCAGTCTGTCTGTCTCATGATCCATATTACTATTATGATTACCTATGGTGGAAGTAGACCTTCATAAGGACCTTAAATGAAAAAAAAAAAACCAGCCAAGTGCGAGTCGGACTCACGCACCGAGGATTGTGTAGGTACACACTTGTAGCTAAGATTAAAGGTAGACGAACTTCAAATGAGGTCATTATTCGTCGGTGAATATCAATGATTCCCTTGTGAAATCGCAAAATATGCGGAAATTATTTCACAAGGGAATCAAAACTTCTATTCTTCTAGATTCTAGGGCACTTCCCGTTAACCTAGAATCATGAAATTTGGCAGGAGTAAAGGAAAAAAATCTGAAAACCGTAAATATGTACTTCAATTGTTTTTTAAATGCGAATTTACTAAAAAATATTCCTGTTACGCGCATTTGAGAGTCACCGACGAATAATGACCTCATTTGAAGTTCGCCTACTTTGAACGTTATCTACAAGTGTGATAGCCGGTTTTTGATTTGTTTGTATGTGTGTAGAGGTGACGACAGTGGAGGGTATAGTGTCCCGCGCCGTCGCCGGGCTCGGCCAGGACCAGGCGGCGCGGCGCCGGCAGCACGGCGCGGAGGCCGACCAGATAGACCACTTCATACACAGACTGAACAGAGCCAAGGACGGGGAGATCACCTGGACCCTGGAGCTGAGGGATATTAGCGGTGACATATTCATTTTTTTTATACCACTAAGGTGGCAAACAAGCTTACGGCCCGCCTGATGTTAAGTGGTTACCGCAGCCTATGGACGCTTGCAACACCAGGGGTCTCACTCACGCGTTGCCGACCCTGAAATACTACTGAAATACTAGCTTTTGCCCGCGGCGTCCCACGCGTGGTAAATAAGTCAATATCTAAAATTCTTAATGATAGCTTTTCCCCCGCTGGTACCTATTTTTATGGATTTAACTTCAAAAATGATGGATTTTATACAAACTTTCAACCCCTATTTTACCCCCTTAGGGGTGCAATTTCCAAAAATGCTTTCTTAGTGGATGCCTACGTCATAAAAGGTACGTACTGTCAAAATTTCAAGTCTGTACCCCCAGCCGTTTAGGCTGTGCGTTAATATGTCAGTAAGTCAGCTTCTTTTTTTATTAATACTAAGGTGGCACACAAGCATACGGCCCATCTGATGGTAAGCAGTCACCGTAGCCTATAGCCACTAGCAGTACCAGGATATCACTAACGACTTGCCAACCATGTTGTTGATGAATAGATGTGTGTGAGAGAGAGGAGAGATGTGTGTGTGTTTGTTTGGTCAGGCTGCCCCGGGGCTTGAACCCGGTGCCACCAAATGACAGACAGTCACCCGTCACGGCAACCACAAGGATTATAGGAGACTAGCTTATGCCCGAGACTTCGTCTGCCCTGAGCTTAGAATACCAGAGGAACCTAACATTTTCCCGAGATAAAAGTATCTTATGTGTTAATCCAGTTTATAAACTATCTGTGTTCAAATTTTCATGCAAATCCGTTCAGTACTTTTGCGTGAAAAAGTAACAAACATACATCCATCCGTATTTATAATATTAAGAAGGATGCGACAGTTTGTCTATACACATAAATAAAATTGAAGTGTCTGTTCGTAATGTCAAAATAACAGCTTTTTACGAAATGCGTATGAAAGTAAACACGCTTCTAATGTCAAAACAGCAATTAAAAAAAATTGTGTCTGTCTGTCTATCAGTCTGTCTGTTTGTTTGGATTAATCTCCAAAACGGCTGGACCGATTTGAACTTTCACTGGTAGATAGCTAATTTCACTGGGCGGTAACAAAGGTTCATAATAATTTAGTAGGACGGTGTGTATGAGTGTCATTGTCGCAGGCAACACATTTGTGGAGAACCCTTATGCCCCGAGCCGCGACCCTCGCTGCGAGAGGACGGACTTCCAGCGGACCTCCGAGGAGGACCACACGCTCGGCATATTCACCAAGGAGGAGGTACCTATGTTACTACATTCTTTGGTTCATCATCATTCTCCTGCCCTTATCCCATATTATTTATGGTCGGTGCAATATGTATTTATCTTTCATACTTCTCTATCAGCCGTCATCTCTGTATTCACTTCCTTTCTGGCCATGTCATCTTTCACACAATCCATCCATCTTTTCTTAGGTCTACCTAGACCCCTGTACCCGTCCACATTCATACATAAAACCTTTCTTACCACGTTATCTTCATTCCTCCGCATCATGACAGACGCTTGCTCCTCAACTGTTCTGTCACTGGAGCCTCCTTTAGTTACCATACCTCAAAAGGAACACTTTCATGATCACTTTGTTGTCTGTCTGTCTGTCTGTAACATTTTGAAGGTCATCGCATTAATAGTTCAGTATCTCGAGCAAAAATATTTGCAACTACCTATTTGTATCGCCTTCGACTATTTTTGTATAGGAAAATTAACAGCGCTGCGCCGGTGAAAAGTGGAACTAAAAAATTGTATGAAATATTGACATTTCGCGAGTTACTGAAATTACAGACATTTTACCTCCCGTACTCGGTCCAAATAACTTGAACTGCGGATTGTAGAGGAGCCTTTGACCGTACAGCTCATCTTAAGCTTGGAAAATACACTTAGCTTAATGTTTTAGGAGACTGCTTCAATCAAACGAACGCGCTTCGTTGACTTTTTTTTTGCAACCTTAGGGGTGGAATTTCCAAAAAACCTGAAATACGTATTTATTTATTTTTAACTGAAAGGACAAATACCAATTTTCATGCGTTATTTTCAACAATAACGGATTTTCATGCAAAACTTTCATCCCTTATTTTACGCTCGTAGGGGTAGAATTTCCAATATGCCTGAAATACGTCTTTATTTATGTACTAGCGGCCCGCCCCGGCTTCGCACGGGTAGACATTTATCAAATAACTTTCCTGAATTTTCTTTGCTATAAACCTCGGAGCCCGAGACCTTTCCAACGAATGCAAAACCGTGGAAATCGGTTCGTGCGTTCTGGAGTTATAGCGTCAGGAAGGAAAACCCGACTTATTTTTATATTGTAGATAACTGAAAGGTCAAATACCATTTTTATGCGTTTATCTTCAAAAATGACGAATTTTCATATAAAATGTTCATCTCCTAATTTACCCCCTTAGGGGTGGAATTTCTAAAAATCCTAAAATACGTATTTATTAATTTTTCACTGAAAGGCAAAATAAAACTTTTCATGCGTTAATCTTCAATAATGACGGATTTTCATACAAAACTCTCATCCCCTATTTTACCCCCTTAGGGGTAGAATTTAAAAAAATACCTATTTACTTTTAACTGAAAAGGTCAAATAGCAATTTTCATGCGTTTATCTTCACAAATGACGGATTTTCATACAAAACTTTCATCCTCTATTTTACCCCCTTAGGGGTAGAATTTCCAAAAATCCTGAAATACGTATTTGTTTATTTTTAACTGAAAGGTCAAATACCAATTTCCATTCGTTTATCTTTAAAAAAAATGACGGATTTTCATACAAAACTTTTATCCCCTATTTTACACCTTTAGGGGTGGAATTTCCAAAAATCCTGAATCACGTATTAATTTTTAACTGAATTGCCAAATACCAATTTTCATGCTTTTAACTTCAAATCGACGGATTTGCATACAAACTTTCAACCCCTGTTTTACCCCCTTAGGGGTGGATTTCCAAAAATGCTTTCTTAGTGAATGCCTACGTCGTAAAAGGTACACACTGTCAAAATTTCAAGTCTCTAACCCCAGCCGCTTAGGCTGTGCGTTGATATGTCAGTCAGTCAGTCAGTCAGACAGTCAGTCAGCTTCTTCTTTTATATTATACAGACTAGCTACATTATGTGCCCGCACGGGTAGACAAAATCTATATCTATACAAATATTATAAAGAGGAAAGATTTGTATTTTTGTATGTATTGAATAGGCTCCGAAACTTGTGGACCGATTTCAAAAATACTTTCACCGTTAGAAAGCCACATCATCACTGAGTAACATAGGCTAGCGGCCCGCCCCGGCTTTGCACGGGTAGACAAAATATTTGATATAAATATCTACCCGTGCGAAGCCGGGGCGGGCCGCTAGTGTTTTATAAAATTGTGTTCTGTTTTTTGTGCTAAATAAATAAATAGATTGTTAATGTGTACATACATAACCCTCGTTTCCCTGTCCGTGGTCGGGTAACGTAGGTATCGTCCTCCGCGCTGCTCGCCCCCTCGGACCCGGCGCAGTGTTCCTACGAGCAGATGGCCTCCGAGGAGGTCATACAGTTCAGGACCAACTGCCCCGATTGCAACGCGCCCGCAGACACACACATGAAGCTCACTCGTAAGTTTTTTATACCACTAAGGTGTGCCACATGCATACACTCTTAGGCCCACCTGATGGTAAGCAGTCACCGTAGCCTATAGCCGCTAGCAATACCAGGGGTATCACTAACGCGTTGCCAGCCATGTTGTTGATGAGGGAGCAGCGTATCCTCGTGGAGCACTGGCAACCTTACTTACGGCAGAAACACAACACTACATCAAGTAGTGTTATTCGACTGCGGTCTTTTGTATGGTGGAGGTACAGTCCCCAGTTGGGTGGCTCCAATTTAATTGGGAGAACGGTGAAACTAAAAATTCTATGAACATTTTGGGAGTTACGTTTTTGAATACGCAGTCGAAATATATTCTTGCTACCAATACTAAACACTGCTGATTTGTTTTTTTTTACAAGATTTATTTAGTTTCACCTGTTCGGTATGTGTGTGTCTAATGAAATGTTGCTAGTTACCACTTCCCAGTGTCTGGTTGAGCTGAAATTTGCGATAAACGTTTGGTGCACGTTTAGATGATTATCTTAACTTATTTTTGGGCTTTTGTTGGGTCCAGGCTACCCCAGACACACGTCGACCCTTGGGATCTTTTGTTGGGTCCAGGCTACCCCAGACACACGTCGATCCTTGGAATCTTTTGTTGGGTCCAGGCTACCTCAGACACACGTCGACCCTTGGGATCTTTTGTTGGGTCCAGGCTACCCCAGACACACGTCGACCTTTGGGATCTTTTGTTGGGTCCAGGCTACCCCAAACACACGTTCGCCCTTGGGATCTTTTGTTGGGTCCAGGCTACCCCAGACACACGTCGACCCTTGGGATCTTTTGTTGGGTCCAGGCTACCCCAGACACACGTCGACCCTTGGAATCTTTTGTTGGGTCCAGGCTACCTCAGACACACGTCAACCCTTGGGATCTTTTGTTGGGTCCAGGCTACCCCAGACACACGTCGACCTTTGGGATCTTTTGTTGGGTCCAGGCTACCCCAAACACACGTTCGCCCTTGGGATCTTTTGTTGGGTCCAGGCTACCCCAGACACACGTCGACCCTTGGGATCTTTTGTTGGGTCCAAGCTACCCCAGACACACGTCGACCCTTGGGATATTTTGTGCTGCCCTTCGCCTTTTATGCTCTACTTACCTGCTGTAGATGATTACCTTAATACCGCCATATTTAATCAAATATGGCGGACGTCACAAAATGGAGATTAGGGATTTCCACAGTAAGCCCTATGATGACGGAAAAAAGCTTTTTATACAAATTCGTATTATTAATATCTTTTTGTTAAACACTGATTTACACAGATTTTTTTGTTGCAGCAATACCGCACTTCAAACAAGTAGTAATAATGGCGACCACGTGTGACGCCTGCGGTCACCGCACTAACGAGGTAAGCTGGTAAAACGGTCACCAGTGGTAGGCCTCTTATTGCAAGAGTCCGGCTAGGTGGGTACCACTGCAGTGTCAGATATTCTGCCGCCAAGCACTAGTGTACGTACACTACACTGTGTTCCGGTGTGAACACTGAACGCACTGTAAGAAAGTACTTTTAAAATTAGAGGTGGGGGCGAATTGTAATCACCTGTGACTTTCCTCTTTGAGACATTAAATAGGAGCCGCCCGACTGGGACTGTACCTCCACCTTACAGAAGACCGCAGTCAAATAACACTACTTTGATGTAGTGTTGTGTTTCTGCGGTAAGTAAGGTTGCCAGTGCTCCACGAGGATACGCTGCGCTAGTAATACCACTGGTATTGCTAGCGGCTATAGGCTACGGTGACAGCTTACCATCAGATGGGCCGTATGCTTTTGTGTAAAATAACTGTAGCTAGTGACATTATGTTTGTTTCCAGGTGAAGTCGGGCAGCGGTATAGAGGAAAAGGGTGTGCGGTTTGAAGTGAGAGTCGCCACCAAGGAAGATCTCTCTAGGGATATCTTGAAGGTGAGATAATAACTAGCCGTGCCCGCGAATTTATTACATGGGTTGTTTCATTCTTTTTGTTCGCGGAACCATAATATTTTTTTCCAAAATGTAGCCTAAGCTATTTCTTATAACATCAGCTATCTGACAGTGAAAGTCCCGTTCTAATTGGGCCAGCCGTTTCGGAGATTTTCCGTAACAAACAGACAGACAGACGGTGTGCGAGTCGAACTCACGCTTGGCTAATGTTTTCGTTACAGTTGTGTAGTGTTTATTGTAAACTATCTGACCCGACTGACGTTGTCCTGTCTTAAATATGAATTCATATGACAAATACAACTTGGATTAAAGTAATTTAATTTGTCCCGAAACAAAATGGTACGGTTAATGTAGATTTTGTTCTTTTCATAAAAAATAAATTCCTCTTGAAAATAAAAAAAAAAACCAAATCGCTGTAGCTGTTCAAACGCGATGCCATGACCAAGGGAAGTAAGTATTAATTTTGTGTATCTGTGTTGCAGTCAGAGACGTGTAGCATGGAGATCCCCGCCCTGTCTCTGAGTGTGGGGGGCCGCGCGCTGGGGGGCCGCTTCACCACCGCCGAGGGGCTCGTGGCCGCCACCGCTGAACAACTCGCCGCCGCGCCCGGCGCGCTGGGGGACGCGCCCGGGGGGGGCACACAGAACATGGCGCGGTGAGACACGCACGCACGCACACACACACACACACACACACACACACACACACACACACACACACACACACACATACACGACACATGACACGGTAGGACACACACACACATCTAAAACATGGGGCCCACCTGATGGTAAGCAGTCACCGTAGCCGCTAGTAATACCAGTGGTATCACTAACGGGTTGCCAACCATGTTGTAGATGAGGACTCACTGTGCTAGCAGCAACTACTAGCCCAGTGTATCCTCGTGGACACTGGCAACCTTACTCACCGCAGTAAAACACAACACTAGATCAGAGTAGTGTTATTTGACTGCGGTGCTCTGTAAATAATAGCTGGCATTATGTTTAGATTCATCGAGCAGTTGCAGCAGGTGGTTGAGCTGACGCTGCCCGTCACCATAATCCTGGACGACCCCGCTGGCAACTCTTACGTGCAGAGCTTTAATGATGACGACCCTAAGAAACCGGACGATGGTCTGTTTAACTGTAATCTATGTGCACATTACATTTAATTTTCGAACAATACTTAGTTCCACTTTTCGCCGCCGCAGCGCTGCTTTCCCATACGAAAATTGTCGAAAGCAAGTCGAAATAAATTTAATGCTAAGGCTAATTACTAGATTCATGTAAATATAATTGTTTTTGGTTCCAGGTCTGAAAATAACTTGGTATGAGCGCTCGTTCGAACAGAATGAAGAGTTGGGATTGAATGACATGAAGACAGAAGGCTACGAAGCTAGTACATAGAATATAAAGTATATAGTTTACAATAAAATGTATAATGTTTTTTTACTATCTTGTATAATTGCCAAATAGCGGCTATAGGTTACAGTGACTGCTTACCATCAGGTGGGACGTACGCTTGTGTTTATCCTTAATTATTAAAAAAAAATATCATGAATTAGAGGTGGCAAGAGAATACAAATACTATAGAGGTGGGTCGGAAGTAGGAAGTTTGTGTAATAATAAGGTGACAAGCCACATAGGGTTACATTTATTGTCCACCTATAATACAATTTTGATGTATTTTATTCATCTTGTATGCGCCTGAGTTTCTGTCAAAATGTTCAAGAATATGATTCAGACGTGGCTGTATGGGCAACAGTCTATTACCATTTCGTATCAAGAAGATTATAAAAGTAGTGTCTCTCTATGGTCATTTATATGTCAATGTCACTGTCGTCAAATTGACAGTGACAATCAAGTTTTATATCTGTCAATCGATTGTTTTTTTTTTATACCACAAAGTTGGCAAACAAGCATACGGCCCACCTGATGGTAAGCGGTTACCGCAGCCTATGGACTTGCAACACCAGGGGTATATCTGTATCTGTATCCTTTGGGAAAACCACGGCGGGGAGCTCATTCCACAGTTTAATTGTGCGTGGGAGGAAGCTCTTTTGGAACCGCGCAGTTCGGGACCATTTTGGTTTCAACGTGTGGGGATGAATTCCCCGCCGGTGGCGAGAAGTGCGATTGTAAAATGTTGCCGTGGGCATCATGTCAAACAATTCCTCGGAACACTGTCCGTTACACAAGCGGTCTTAGTGGTTCTAAGCCGCTTGAGAGCTTGGGATCGTCGACAATTCTTATAGCGCGCCTTTGAACCGAATCAAAAGGCGCAAGCTGGCATCCAGGTGCCACCGCACACAGATGACAGCAGTACTCCATATGGGGTCGGACTTGCGACTTATAAAGTTGCAGTCTTTGCCCCGGTGTGAAGTACTGCTTAGCCCTATTGAGCACACCGAGCTTTTTGGATGCCAGCTTGGCCTTGTCTTTCAAATGACTAGGGAACTGAACGTCACTACAAATGTCGACGCCAAGGATCCCAATGCTCTTCGAGATGTTGACGGACGTGCTCAGGAATTGTGAAGTTACAGCAAATGGAGTTTTCTTAGCGGTGAACGCGCAGACTTGTGTCTTAGTGGAGTTGAAGTGGACTCTGTTAAGTCGATCCCATTCGGAGACACTTCTTAGTGTACTCTCGATTTCGGACACAAGTCGTTCGCGGCTTTCCTCTACCACGGAACGAGGGATGTTTGCACGGCCCGTGTAATAAGCAGCTGTACTGTCATCAGCATAGCAATGAATACCGTCAATAGACTATCATTGATATGCATCAGGAACAGTGTCGGGGATAGCACGGAGCCTTGCGGGACACGGGCATTTATGTCCATTCTATCGGAGCAACTACCGTCAAGGCAGCTCTTATGCATCTGCTGGACAGAAAGCTGGCGACCCATTTGCATAATTTCTCGGGAAGCCCGTAGGATGGTAGCTTCGCGAGAAGACCACGGTGCCAGACCCGATCGAACGCCTTCGCTACATCTAGGCTCACTGACAAGGCCTCACCTTGACTTTCAATGGAGAGTGTTCACCAACTGTGTGTGAGATACACTATACAGTATACACTAAGTGGACACCACTCACCTGACGAGCGACTGTGGCGGATATTGTCGGTCGTGAACCTCTGGGTACCTCAAAAGTTGTATATTGATCACTGAACAGTCGCTCCATCAGTTTGGAGATATATACCATAGCGACGGAGTCTCTACAGCGCGCGCTATAATAGTCATATTTTTATAAAGCGCCATCTATTGGTTAAAAACACTAATATCCGTTAAACAGGAAGATTATAAAAGTAATGTCTCTCTATGGTCATTTATATGTCAAAGTCACTGTCGTCAAATTGACAGTGACAATCAAGTTGTCTATCTGTCAATCGATTGTTTGTTATAGGGATGGCGATTTTTTACGAAAAAGATCGATTTTTAAATCGATTCGAATCGTAACCTAATAAATCGATTCACAAAAAAATTGAGGTCCCAAAGATCGATTCCTTAAAAATCGATTTTTTTCAAGTTTGCTTTTACAATGTAAATATAAATTTTGTAAAAAACAAGAAAAATACCATAATAAATGATCTCTTATCAATATAATCACGAAAAAGTGTTTCCATACGAGTATAGAAGAAAAACTATGAAGACTTGTTTTCTTTATTTTGACGAAAAAAAACAAAGCATTCTGCTCATAAATCTGAGCACCTGACAGCAATTGACAGTCGTGCGATGTGTTCTGCTCCCGTAACCCCTTCCTTTCACCATTTTCACTTTTCGTGTAAGTTAAGTTGTTTTCGGGCATATTAAGATTTCACAACTTGCCCCGCTGATCAACTAGCCCCGCCCTGCCCTACTTCATAAATCGATTATTGCAACATCGATTTTTTTTCAGCATCGCTCATCTCTACTGAGTATGGAATTATCGCAAAAATCTGGTCCTTATTTTTTTGTTGGTTGCAAAATTAAAGCGCGCCGAGGGCGTAATTTAAATTCCTAATTAGAAATAATTTTATGGTTTTTACCAAAACTGAAAAATCTAAAATCGATTTTCAGGGGTGAAAAATCGATTCAGAACTACACATCGATTTAAAAAATCAATTCTTCGATTAATCGATCTCAAATCGCCATCCCTAGATTGTTATTCTATTTTCTTGAAAAAAAAGTTGAAGTTGAAGTTGAAATGAAAACAATATTATATTGGTTTGTAAGTTCGCCATTAACTTAAAGAAGAAGAAGAAGTAATTATTAAAGAAAAGAAAGAATAGAAATGGATATGAAAACAGTTTGTTCAGGTTAGATCCTAGGCATGAAATAACCTTTCAGAGTGCCACCGTTTCGATAAAAAGCTTTCTGAACAAAATCATCTATTAAGCAAAATCCCGTTTTTGGTCAACAATGACTACAATTAGCGACGGAGCAGCGGTCCTGCCTCACCACGAGCAGCAAGCGTTGTGTACATCGCGACTTCCGTACCGACAAGGCAGGAAGCTGACTGCAGTTAAGGTAAGATGAAAATAAAACAAGATTTACCCACCATACGCCAATGACAGAGTAGTATTTGCTGTGTGTGATCGTAACTAAGGAGCTTAGAAGCGCAAGACTCCGCTAAAAGTGTCAGGGACATTCCTGTATAATCTCAATTTCAATTTGACAATCCTAACAGTGAACGAATATTTATTTGGCTGGCTAAACTAATTGTTACAAAAGAAGAGCTTTTTGACCTCTACGACACATTATACAGCGAACTCCAGTGACCTGGGACCATAGACTTTCTGCTTCTGACACATGTAATCAATGTGTTGTGAGGGTGAGATGGCAGTTGCTTTCTGTAACAACCAGTTGACCAGACACATCGGCTTAGATCAAGTGCCAACCTCTACAGTGTTTGAGACAAGACCAGTGTGGCGATGACTGCTGACTTGACCATATTATTATTCTACTGACCTGACAGTGGAGAGGTAAATTGTTCAGCAGAGCTGCTCAAAGATTAAAAATACAATAAAATTATTATCATTTTTATTTATTAATGGATTTTTTGTTATTTTGTGTCCTTCTGATTGGTTTATAACCTAGACAAATCGATAGATAATCCAATACTTTATCGAGATGCATATAAAACTCATTTTCAAACAAAGTGATGTTTCACTTTTTTTCCTTCCCACCTTCGATATTATTATTCAACATACCTCTTATAATTCTCAGGTGTACACAGTCAATGACGAATCCAAGCACCTCCTAGTATTTGGAGTGCCAGCTCTCAATATACGGCAGGAAACCAAAGCCATGTTTGCTAGATTTGGCAAACTATTACAATTTAACCAAACCAAATACCCGGGAGAACAGTTTACGGAGACCTATCATGCTTTATTTGAATCAATTCACTCTGCACGTATTGCAAAAAAAATGCTAGACACGAAAAATTATTATGGAGGGAATCTACATGTGTGCTATGCTCCAGAATTAGAAACTGTGAGTGAAACTAAAGAAAAAATAATGCTAAGGCAAAAGGACGTTGTTTACAGGCTGCATAATTTGAAAAAAGAAAACAAGAATATCAAATTTAATGTGGAACAGAATTTGAATGTGAAAATTCTGCAAAATGAAAACCAAGATGTTGGTGCTGAGATAATAAATGAATGCCAAGATGATTTAGAATCAGAATCAGATTCTAGAGTTAAGTTAAATATGGGTGAAGATAATTTGATATATACTGGCAAGAAAAGTAAAAGAAAAAAACATGGCATTATAATTGAAAAAATATTTAAGCCCACTTTTTCCAATGAAAAACCTATAGACATCATAGATTGTACTTCTACAGAGGAATGTACTGTAACTAATATAGATGCAAGTTTGAATTACAATAACTTTGGTAATGAAGTTATTAGGCAAGTGCCACAGAAAACTGTCAATAGGATTAAATTCAACATAGATAGTAAAAACTCATTGTTTTAAATTGTTTCATTTTATTTCTTACACCTGTGTTAATATGTTTCTGTCTCTTACACACGTCTTGTAAATGATCAAATATTGTAAATGAATGAATTCATTTGAAATTATTCCCTGAAACACCAGTCAAATCAGGATGCCGCAATCATCTTGAGTGGCCTCCGATTTTACATGCGAAATTGAATTTTGGCGACGCTTCAAACAGTTTTTTTAAGAAGATTACGAATTGGGATATCCCATTCATATGGGGTGCCAGCTAGCACAGAGAGTCCTCATCAACAACAGGGTTGGCAACATGTACTCTGTGTTGGCAACGTCTATAGGTGACTGCTTACCATCAGGTGGGTCGTACGCTTGTGTGCCACCTTAGTGGTATAAAAAAAAATTATGTGGGCCTTCAAACTTTGAATGCCGTTTCGTAAGTGAGCTTTAGTTATTGTTCTGAGTTAGTTTCAGTATTCGGCCTACTCAACAGCATATTTACCTTTTGTTATTCGAGTAAATCGCATATTATCACACAGAGCCATCTAGTTCCAAAATCCAAACTAAGGAAAGTTTGTTCCTTGATACTTGTTATTTCTTGTATAGTGTAGGATCTAGTGTTAAGACTAGGAATTAAGGCATAAATCTAGATGTACTGTCGCACTTACCAACAAATACTTATCATATTTATCTCCTCACGAACTATGCGAAGTATGTGTTAACGCCTTACAGTTATCGATAAGCAATAATCGACTAAACAACATGTTGACCCACGCCGTGTAACAGGCGCTTTAGCTCCACACGACTTTCTGTAGGAACAGTAAATAAATGCACCTGGGGTGAATTGAATCTCTAAAGGAAATGCAAGTAAAACATTATTTTCATAATAATTTATATAATATAAAAACATTTCATGATTATAACATAACACAACAAAACGACTAAAAATATTGTGGAAGTACACCTCACTAAGATTAAGAGAAGAAGAGAAGAGAACTAATTGGTGGCTATGTCTGTATTTACAAATTGGTGGCCATATTCATATTTTTTAAAAATATTTCGATTGAGATACAATATTTAAATTTCATACTGAATCACTACATTCACAACAATATTTTTTTTCACTTATTCTTCCTCGGCATATTCCTCACCGGGTACTTCTTCCTCTGGTTCATCAAATTCTCCATCATCAACTCCCACTTCCTGTACCACAATAATAATTAAATAGCCGAAAGAAACTCTTAATTAATAAGACGCCTAGTACCTGGTCTCTTATGGCCAGTAATGTCACTAGCTACAGTGCCCTTCACACGGGAACACAGTGTAGTGTACGTACACTAGTGCTTGGCGGCAGAATATCTGACACTGCGGTGGTACCCACCTAGCCGGACTCTTGCAATAAGAGGCCTACCACCTAGTACCTAGTCTCATATGGCCAGTAATGTCACTTACCTCATACTGCTGGTATTCGGACACCAAGTCATTCATGTTGCTCTCGGCTTCAGTGAATTCCATCTCATCCATCCCTTCTCCCGTGTACCAGTGAAGGAAGGCCTAGAACATTCCAAAGTAAGAAGATTTTCATATCAGATAATCTAACCATATAATGGTTCTATGGTAGTTTATCGCTAGCGTACCTTTCGTCTAAACATGACCGTGAATTGTTCCGAGATTCGTTTGAATATCTCCTGTATGGCGGTGGTATTACCGACAAATGTGGCGGCCATCTTGAGTCCCCTCGGCGGCACGTCGCACACGGCTACCTTCACGTTATTCGGGATCCACTCGACGAAGTAACTGTAACCAACGGGTACTATACGGCAACGAAAGAGGTCAATGAAGGTCAGTATCAGCGTTAGGGCCACTGACGCCCCGGGCTAGAATATTGTGGCGCCCACTTAGGGTAATCATTATCGAGTGTCCATTTGTTACTATCCAATGTGAACTGGTATTAATATTTAATCTTTAGCGTTACCCGGAGCTAACGACACGAACGTAGATAGTTTTGAAGCTCATCTTTTTAGGGTTCCGTTCCTGAAAAGTATAAGAGGAACCCTTATAGGATCACTTTGTTGTCCGTCTGTCTGTCTGCCTGTCAAGAACTTTTTAACAACAACGCGTGGAGTTATTCACCTTTTACACCGCTTATAGCATGATTTCATGCTACCGCTCCTCCCATCCGGTCATCTGATATAGCATGAAATATTGCTCTAGATGTGGATAATTAATATGAATTACCCGGGTCTATGATTCCTTTCAGCTGTAAAAATATCAAACCTGTAAGTCAACGTGAAGAAAAGATAAGAACGTTTATGTCGCATATTTTGCGATTTCACAAGGGAATCAAAACCTATAGGGTACTTCCCGTTGACCTAGAATCATCAAATTAGGTAAGAAGCAGTGTCTTACAGCACATATAAAGGCAAATTCTGAAAACCGAAAATATGTAGTTTAATAACAAAAAAAATACTACAATAATCTTTCAAAAATATCAAATCCTCTCCTTACCTAAGTACAAGTTTGTACGGAACCCTCGGTGCGCAATTCCGACTCGTACCTGGCCAGTTTTTTAAATATATTTTTCGTATGGTACCCCCTCAAATTTAACGTCCTGGACCGTTGCCCACGTCCCCCGAACGCCAACTTTGTTTCAAGTGAATATAATCTAAGCCTGGGCTTTTATGAACAGTGGATAGATGAATATTATTGAGTCCTGACCTAGAGTTCTTGTCCTGTATTGTTAGCATCTGCTCGTCCACCTCCTTCATGGACATGCGGCCGCGGAAGATGGCGGCGACGGTGAGGTAGCGACCGTGGCGCGGGTCGCAGGCCGCCATCATGTTGGTGGGGCTGAACATCTGCTGCGTCAGCTCCGGCACCGTGAGCGCGCGGTAGCCCTGGCTGTTGCGAGCCGTCAGGGGGGCGAAGCCTGCCGACACACATTAACACTATGTAGAGGCAGTGTCTAGGCTACCGGAGGGCTAGGCGGGGCAGTAGAATCGAATCTCAGTAAATCTTTTTTTATACCACTAAGGTGGCACACAAACATACTGCCCCTCTGATGGTAAGCAGTCACCGTAGCCTATAGCCGCTAGCAATACCAGGGGTATCACTAACGGGGTGCCAACCATGTTGTCGATGAGGACTCACTGTGCTAGCAGCATTACTACTAGCCCAGGGTATCCTCGTGGAGCACTGGCAACCTTACTCACCGCAGAAACACAGCACTACATCAAGTAGTGTTATTTCACTGCGGTCTTCTGTAAGGTGAACGTACAGTCCCCAGTCAGGCGGCTCCAATTTATATGGGATAACCCACGGGAAATTCCAAATCGCCCTACCTATAATACATTTCCTTTTAAGTCCCGCCTTAGCTACGATCCTGGTACTAGGGCCTGCGCTGTGTGACGAGAGAATTAGCAGCAATCCTTGCCTGGCATGAAGAAGTGCAGCCGGGGGAATGGCACCATGTTCACAGCCAGCTTCCTCAGGTCCGCGTTCAGCTGGCCCGGGAACCGCAGGCAGGTCGTCACGCCGGACATCGTCAGCTAAAAAAATATGTATATTTCCACGGATTTCATGTATACATGAAACCCGTGGTGGCCTTGTGGTTGAGGCAAGTTCAAACGGTTTTTACTAATGAGGTTTTCGAAGCCTAGCAGTGATTACTCCCACCGTGAGCTTAAAAAGAGAGATAGGGTGAAATGGTTTTTTCCATTAATATTGGAGAAGCCCGACTGTACCTCCACCTTACTGAAGACCGCAGTCAAATAACACTACTCTTAGGTAGTGTTGTGTTTCTGCGGTTACTAAGGTTGCCAGTGCTCCACGAGGATATGCTGCGTTAGAAGTCATTTTGCTAGCACAATGAGTCCTCATCAACAACATGGTTGGCAACGCGTTAGATGCCATCAGATGGGCCGTATGCTTTTGTGCCTTAGCCCTTAGTGAAATAAAGTGTCTATATTTCGACTTACCGACACTAAGTGGTTAAGATCTCCGTAAGTGGGCGAGGCTAGGCGTAGGGTCCTGAAACAGATGTCGTAGAGCGCCTCGTTGTCAATGCAGAAGGTCTCATCAGTGTTCTCCACGAGCTGGTGAACTGACAGCGTTGCGTTGTACGGCTCCACCACTGTGTCTGACACCTAAAGTTAAAATAATTATAAGTTGAATAAACCGGTCAAGTGCGAGTCGGATCGCGCACCGAGGGTTCCGTACACACTTCTTGGTAAGGTAAGGCGAAATTCAAATGAGGTAATTATTCGTCGGTGACTCTCAACAGCGAGATTCAGGAATATTGTTTAGTAAATTCGCATTAAAAAAAAACTACATATTTAGGTTTTCAGGTTTTTTTCCCTTTACAGCTTGTGCTGTAAGACACTGCTTCCTGCCAAATTCATGGTTCTAGGTTAACGGGAAGTACCCTGTAGGTTTTGATTCCCTTGTGAAATCGCAAAATATGCGAAAATTTGCGACATAAACGGTCCTATCGTTTCTTCATATTGACTTACAGGTTTGATTATTTTACAGCCGAAAGAGACCATACAGCTGGGTATTCCATATTAAATTCAATTTGATAGCTCCACAGTACTCCAAACGTTCTTGAGATAAAAATTCTTGACAGACAGACAGACAGGCAGACGGACAACGAAGTGATCGTATAAGGTATATTATCTACTCTGAGCTATAAGGGTTCTTTTTTTCCTTTAAAGGTACGGAATCCTTAGCTTAAGTCGCTGACTAAAACGTACCTTTGGCGATGGCATCACACTGAATGTGTTCACGATCCTGTCAGGGTACTCCTCCCGCAGCTTGCTCAGCAGCAGGGTCCCCAGCCCCGAGCCGGTGCCGCCGCCCAGGGAGTGCGTCAGCTGGAACCCTGCAAACAGAGTAGTGTTATTTGGCTGCGATCTTCGGTAAGGTGGTACTGTCCCAGTCGGGCGGCTCCTATTTTGAAAGTGAGATACCGTTGTGCCCTACCTCTCCTTCTATAAAGAGCTCTGGTGCCCTTACTCACCGCAGGAACACAACCTACATCAGAGTAGTGTTATTTGGCTGCGATCCTCTGTAAACTGGAGGTTCTGGCCTCGGGCTCCGATGTGAAGTGGCGTATATGTATACCTTGCAGACAGTCGCAGGACTCGGCCTCCTTGCGAACCACGTCCATGACGGATTCGACCAGCTCTGCCCCTTCGGTGTAGTGACCTTTAGCCCAGTTGTTGCCTGTGAAACAACAGAATAATAATACCAGATAACTTTTCACGCCTTCCCACAACGGTCCGTTAAGAGGTAGGCCGTGGAGGCGAGGTGCTACAACACCCACTTTCCACCGAAGATGATTTGGTGCCAACGTGACAGATGGTGAGTCCGTCGCCGTCTCTTAGGCACTACATACGTCTCAGACGTATGCAGTTTCCTCACGATGTTTTTCTTTACGTAATGCTCGTGGTGTGACTAATCACAACACTTAAGTTTTTAGAAAAACTCATTTGTGCAGTCAAGACCGTGTTAGGGTAGAACGGGGCCCTTGGGCAAACGAGTATTAGGGGGCCCGTTTGGAAAGTAAAAAGCACTTACCACTATAAAGTAAAAAGCACGTACCACTTACACCCTCTGCCGGTCCTGGTATCACAGTATTTCAATTTCGAAAAGTTATAGAAATAAATGCGTTTTTGAGCTTCCTGAGGCCACCGTGAGGTTGTGAGCCCTGGGCACGGGCCCCGTGTGCCGTTTTGGTAAAGACGGCACTGGGTAAAGTATCACTAACGGGTTGTCAACCATGTTGTTGATGAGGACTCACTATGCTAGCAGCATCACTACTAGCCCAGCGTATCCTCGTGGAGCACTGACAACCTTACTTACCGCAGAAAACACCACATTACATCAAGTAGTGTTATTTCACTGCGGTCTTCTATAAGGCGGAGGTACAGTCCCCAGTCGGGCGGCTACGATTTAAATGGAATAACCCACGGGAAATCTCAAATCGCCCTACCTCTCGAAAAAATGTTTGTTATAAAGGTTGGGTTATATAGGATACCCACCGGCCCCACTCTGCCCAAACACGTAATTGTCTGGTCGGAACAGCTCCCCGTACGTGGCCGACCGGATGGCGTCCATGGTGCCCGGCTCCAAGTCTACCAGCACTGCTCGCGGCACGAACCTCTTTCCTGTCACACATGCAAGCACAAAAATTTATACCATTTTCTCTTGTGTTCACCGATTTCATAGGCTCCCAGGTATGGAAATTTTATATGTATAACTGCTGCCCGACAGGCGATGTCCTGACAAATTACACCATAGCAAAGAAGACCATTAGTTTATCGCGAAATTAAAAAGGTTCGAGTGTTTTTTTTATTTTTAAAAGAATTAGCGAAATCGGTCCAGCCGTTCACGTGTTCACGTGACCAAGGGAAATAGGGATTCTTTTTTATATATATAGATTAATACAAGCTTTAATTCAAAAGCGTTATGTTAGCGCTGTCGGCAAAGCAGACTTCTACTTCGACTTCGACTTTTTTATGAATGGCTTCTGTAGGGATGCCTAAATTTCGCCAATGTTGCGTTTTTGGATTGTCGGTAAGGCAGTGAAGTCTGTAGTGAAGTTATATAGGCATAAAAACTACTAGAGAGGTGAAGATTTCCTACTCAGAACCGGCGGACATGTATCTTTCTCACTTTCTTTCTTTATTTCTTGCTCTTTATTGAGATTAATGTAGCAGAAACGAAAGAGGTGTGCAAGAGTATAACGCTCTTTACTCTCTGCCCACATCGAAAGAGGCTTGGCGTGATGTTGTCGGTTAGGCGTGGTACATACCATCAGAGGCCTCATTATAGTAGACCTCGATCCTCTCCAGCTGCAGGTCACTGTCTCCACGGTAGTAGCCTGCAGTATCGATGCCATGTTCATCCGAGATGATCTCCCAGAACTGAGTAAAGACACGTACAGGAGAATCAACACTACTCGGATGTAGTGTTGTGTTCCTGCGGTGAGTAAGGGCACCAGAGCTCCTTATAGAAAGAGAGGTAGGGCACAACGGTATCTCCCGTTCAAAATAGGAGCCGCCCGACTGGGACAGTATCTCCACCTTACAGAAGATCGCAGCCAAATAACACTACTCTGATGTAGTGTTGTGTTCCTGCGGTGAGTAAGGGCACCAGAGCTCCGTTAGTTGCTTATTATGAGTTTTATGACATAGTCTGGTTTTTAGGGTTCCGCACCCGAAGGGAAACCAACGGAACCCTATTACGGAGACTTCGCTGTCCGTCCGTCTGTCTGTCAGCGGGCTGTATCTTATGATACCTAAAAGGAAGACAGTTGATATTTTCACAGAATGTATATTTTTGTTGCCGCCATAATAACAAATAATAAAAAAGGGGAGCTGCCTTACTAGAAACGCTTTCTTTTACTTTTAGAATAGAACCCTCGATCCGCGTGGCCGACTCGAACTTGGCCGGGCTTAATTAAATATATCGTATAAGTATGCTTGTACTCATATTTAGGTACCTATTTACATATGGTGAGTAGGTATTGCAATCTATTTAAGTAAACCTGTAATCAAATCACATTCTAATGAAACGTAACTTTAATGAAGCATAGCCGCCTGTGTTACCGTTAAAACAACTTAACTGTACTGTACTATATAGATCGTGTGTCTGAACTAAATTCTAACACAAAAGAATTGGACGGAAGAATAGGAAACGTTTTAATAAATTATGGGCTTTTATCATCGAACCTTTGATCCAATCTGATTCCCACACTGTCCCGCCTGCAAGTGCACAATTTCACGCATTTTAAAACAGATACACAAGTATTACACCTAACTGAAGCGAGTTTTAGGAGTAACTGTCTATTAATAAACAGTCTCCGAATGTAGTTAGCACGTGGTGTTGTCTATAAATAATTATTGGTCACAACAAACACATCTATAGCGCGTCTGCTAAAGTATTAACATGAGAAAATAGTTAAGGAAATTTATTTTCTCATTTGGAAAGCTCTCTATTACGGGTACAGTGACATCTCTCGGCAGCGGTGAAGAACTAAAGTTGTTTTACGTTCATATATTTTTTACGATAAAACGAATGTTTTTAAAATTGATATGAATATAAAATACAAACCTTTTCCCCGCGACATCACCCGCGTTGCAATATATTATACTGTTACCCGTTTTCCCGTAGGAATGAAGCATTTCCCGCGGTGAAAAAAGTAACCTATATTCATCAGGGATAATGTCGGCTTCTAATGGTAAAAATAAATTTTTAAATCGGTCCAGTAGTTTCGGAGCCTATTCAATACAAACAAACTAACAATCAAATCTTTCCTCTTTATAATATTAGTGTAGATTTTTACCATCACACTTAACTCCTTTACACATACACACCTTTATGAAGAAAAAAGTTTAGCAGAAACGTAAAACGAAACGTATTTTAATGGCTTGACACATTGGTTTGACATTAGTGACATTACTTACGCTTACACCCTACTCAACCTATCTACCTGCTTGCTACGGATTAGGATTAGTCGATTTGTTTGATAAAATTACACGGGACGATTCGTGCAGATCCACAACTTTTACATAAATTTACGTGATTGTTAAAACTGAAGAAATTTTGTGTTCATTTCGTCGATATTTACAATATACAGTGTTGTTTTTGTTCACGATTTCGCCATGCTGTAAAAGATCTAGCGGCTCTCTAGGGAAGAGAGCCATTTTATCAACTATATAAAGCAATTATTTCTTTTGTATTGAAGTGAAGTATTTAAACAGTTATGACGTGTTAAATAACATTACCTACGGATTTAATAGTAGCTTAATTCACATTAAAAGTAAGTATGGATTTGAATTGTTATTTTTTTATATGGAAGAATAAAATCGGGTTTGTTTTGCGTTCAACCAGGCACGTTGAAGAGCTACGGGGTATCTAACAACCTTGAAAAGCCATTTTATTATCTCGTAAAGTATTTGTTGTTTGAGTTTAGTTGGTGAATATTAAAATTTACTCTACTTTTATGAACTTCATTTTCATTTATTAGTAACTAGTCCCAGCAAGGGTAACAAAAGAAATACGCCTATAATATTTACCGAGTTTAATCAGCGGCGCATACATTCCGACATCCTCATATTTCAGCCCATTTACACAAAATCTTTATATATTACACACTCAAATATTCCTCATGAATCACTCTATGCATTAGTTAAATCCTTATGAGTATCCACTCAGTAGTGATTGAGTTTCTGGCATTCAGACAGACATACAGATTCAGTGGGGTGTTTTGTAGCATCTCTACAACTCAATAATGAAAGAAATGACTAAATAACATAGATAGTTATATGCCTAAAATTTTTTTTATTATCTTGTTCTGATGTGGTAATATTAATCTTTATTCCCCAGGTCAATATGGAAGATGTGAAGCCCGTAATCAAGCCGGGTCCTCAGCCGGGGTCTGCGATGAAGTTCATTAGTGTCAACAGCTCAATACTGACGGAAGAGCAAAGACAGATGTACGAATCAGTCCTGACTACTTGGAAGCCTGTACTCTACCCGAAACGGGCAAAGAGGTACATTTGCCAGAAATGCAGCAAAGAGTTCAAGAACTATCAAAATCTTTATCTGCACACCACAAGAGTGCATTCCTCTGAGGAGTCAGCCGTGTTGTGTGACATTTGTGATAAAACTTTCAAGAATAAACACTACTTATACATGCATAGAATGAATAAACACTATTCAGAGATGGAGAAATGTTTCTGCCAATTCTGCTTGCAAGAGTTCCGCACGCGAAGAGCTCTGCACATGCATGTTAAGAAAATACACCCAACTACGCTGCCCGAGATCAAATGCCAAGAATGTGGAAAGGAGTTTTCAGTACCCTACAAGCTGAAGTATCACATAGAGAGATGCCACAGGACAGATAAAGAAAAATACCAGTGTCCAATCTGTCATAAGTTGTATAAGAACCATCTCAACTTAAACAGACACTTGACCTGCCAGCATATGCCAGTGGAAAGACATCCCTGTGTGTTTTGTCCGTTGACGTTCAAATCACGTCACCATATGAAGAGACACGTCTTGAATATTCACCCGCCTTTAGAGTCAAAAGTCGCATGTCCGGAGTGTCTGAAAGAGTTTAAAAATGACCAGTACTTGAAAGAACATATGCAGGTACACTCCTCGATCGATACCAAGGTGAAATGTGACCTATGTGACAAGTTCTTCCACTCAGCAATACGCCTAAAGAAACATAAGGCCATAGTACATCCAACGAAACCGAAGATTCGCTGTGAGAAGTGTGATAAAGAATTTGCTCATGCTCACTACCTGAAGAGACATAACAACTCTGTTCATATGGAGGTTGATGAAACAAAGTATGAACACGAATGTGACCAATGCGGCAAGAAGTTTAAGCTGAAGAAGTACTTAAATAACCATCTACAGCGACATGAACAGCAACATCTAAAGAGAATATCACAGGTAGTGAAGACAGTGATGCCGGAAGCCGGTAGCGATGTGAAGGAAGTCAAAAAGCGAGGAAGACCCAAGAAGAAGGTAGCTGAAATAGAATTCATCAAGTGCGAGCCCGTCTCCAGTTCTGAGGAGTCTGGAGACACAGATTCCGAGTCTGAGTAACTAGTAAAGGTTCTTTTAAAAGTTTTTCCATATGTCTACTTGAATTTGCACTTGCTATATTTCAGCTGTGTGTACTAGAAAAAGCAATTTTATTATTATGTGACACAATTTTATATATCCATCTTTAACTTAGGTTTCACTCTAGTGCTCTGTGATGATGTTTTCTATCAACACATTTTATAAATGCAAAAAATAAGAAGGTATCTCGCCAAAATTGCAAAAAAAATAATGAAATTTATTAGTGTTGTCTAGTGGGATTATCAATAGGTATCATCTCAATCTCATCTCATTCAATATTTATGACTTGTAATATTATCGATAGAATCGAACCTCAATAGTTGCTACGATTTACATATTATCGATATTCGCCTATGGAGCGGCACCACTAATTAATTAATATATGTATATAACCGTGTAACGTATACATGCTGCAGGCTTCGTATATTTATGTGCGTCCGCCATTTTAGATTAAGCTCTTCTAGCTTATCTTTTATTCCAATTAATCTACCCCCAAAGATGTCAAGTGGGGTGTTAGAATTAGTCAATTAACAAAACAAAAGTTACTTTGGCAATCACTTTACATATTTTTTTGTCATTTTAATTGCATTTGTTCAGACGCACTAGAACTGTATAAAGAGGGATAGGTTTTGGGATAAGATTTTTTTCTGAAATGTGAAAATTTCATGTTTAATTAAGAATAAGTCTTAATTCTCTAAGTGTTAATTCTGCTGAACGAAATTACATAACGAAAAACAAATTGACACACCATCCAGTATTGCAATCCTTATTTAACCCCACACATGAGAAAGGGAAAGCAAGACTTTTTAGTCCTGTCAAATTTGCTAGTTTGGTGATTTTGTACAACAGAATTGAAACCAGCGTCTAAGATTTAATAAGTTCTGTAAATATGTGTGTATGTGTAGGCACTGCTAGCTGTAAGGATTGGTTCTCTAGAGCATAGAAAACTTTTTCAAAATTCTACCTATGACC
This sequence comes from Falcaria lacertinaria, assembly GCA_951449985.1. Classification (NCBI taxonomy): domain Eukaryota; kingdom Metazoa; phylum Arthropoda; class Insecta; order Lepidoptera; family Drepanidae; genus Falcaria; species Falcaria lacertinaria. The sequence goes on from OX602139.1 coordinate 452,492, forward strand.
TAATCAAATGCTTACAAAAAAACTCAATTTTATTAGAGAATCGCATCTGAGAATTTCAGGGGGCATTATCAGTACACTGCACTGTGTACTGTACACTGCACTGTGTACTGTACACTGCACTGTATTCTGTACACTGCACTGTATACTGTACACTGCAGTGTATACTGTACACTGCACTGTATTCTGTACACTGCACTGTAAACTGTACACTGCACTGTATACTGTAACCCCAGTCTGTATACCGTGGCACAAAATGTAATTAAGATTAATTCTTGAATTAATATTAAAGTGGGTTTAATGTGTAGTTAGACATTCGAAAACTATGTAAATAGCTGCTCAACGTAAGTTTTAATTTACGTAAGAAGCATAAGAGATGTGCAGGTCAAGAATGAATTGGCGCTCTATACTCTTTGCCTACCCCGTTAGGAACTTGAAAAATTTGATTTCTAATGGTGCAATTGAATAGTTTTTTGTAAATAACAAACATACTAAACACCCCGACTCAAATAAATATTTGAAATCGAACCCGCGACATCTAGTGTGAAAGCGAGCCACTAGATACTAAAGAAAGGTGTCAGGATATGGTGTAAATATTAATTAGTTATCAAATTATTAGTGGTAATAGATTTAGCTTTTTATTCTGATATTGGTGTGAAAGATTGTAATATAAGGGCTGTCTTTAAAATACACATTTACAAAATGTGCACAACACTGTACTGTACACTGCACTTTGTACACTTCAATGAATCAAATACAGTATACTGCACTGCACTGTATATTACACACTGTACTGTATGCAGTGAACACTGTTGTATACTTAACTCACTGCATATCTGATGCAGTTTGTAAAGGATAATGCATCGCGTGTAATGATCATTGTAAGTTTTGTGGATAATTAAATAAATCGTGCGTGTTGAAATGTGTGCTTTAAGATTTCAGCGCGATTTCAGTTTGAACTTACCTTTCGGCTGTTTGATGTATCTAAAAAAATCTGTATGTGTGTTCTGTCTGTGCAGAAGATACCGCTTAATATAGTGGTACCCAAAGAGGTACGCTATTAGAATAATTGTCAAAATTCTATGTTAAATTGGATCTTAGTATTTTACAGACAGCTCAATAAATTGGTAACTTAAATAAAATTTAAAAGTTTTAATAGTGTTATACCGATTCTGTTGAACAAAATCACTAAACGTGTTTAACAGGAATAAAAGTATTGCTATCCCTTTCTCACGTGTGGGGTTCAATAAATATGGCAATACTTTAGGTCCTGGCAAATGAGTTGTAATGATTTCGTACAAGAGAATTTGCACCAATATCGGAGATTTTAAAACGATCGTAAGGCATTTTAATATTAGCGTACAGCCGTGAGAATACGATTTTAATGCAATAATTCTCTGACATTATGTAAGCATGAAATTGCTGTAAATTTCGCGCATACTACAATTGAATTTGCAATTTTGTTTAATTCAAATGTATTTATTTACAGAAAGAGTTGATACATTTTTATATATGTATGTTTTATACTAATAAACTCTAGTAGCGTGAAGTTCTTTGAGTAAGGTGTAAAGAGATTGTTGCAGGGTCGGCAACGCGCGTGATACCAACCCTTGGTGTTGCAAGCGTATTCGATAACCGCTTACCAGGCGGGCGCTCGTTTATTTACCAAAGTGGTGTAAACTATTATGGTAATAGCAGAGTAAAATAGCGAGAGGAGCAACGCAAAGCAGTGTAATAAAATATTTAAGAGAAAATGTATAGTTTAGCACACGACTATTTTTAACATACAAAGTAAGAACCATAAAATTATACAAGGGGCTAAAATTACTCAATGTATTAACTAAGTATAATGGTGGTTCTCTATAACATAGACAAAATTATGCTAACATAATTTTCACGTGGATTTAATTTGGTACTACAAACAAATCTACTGAGTACCCAAGTATAACTGTTAGTCAAGTATAACAAAATACGTATAACTGTTAGTGATATAGTCCACATTATTTATTAGACTAATGCATTTTCTTTCGTTTGTTTCCGCTAGCTAGCGCAGCGTGGTGAATTGTTGAAGACAGGCGAAAGTTTATAATTAATCGATTTTAGTAAAACTCTATTCATTGTAGAATAAGATAAATTGTCTAAAATTGATAAAATTCTAGAACATTATTTTGTGTTTTATTGTTATTTTAGTGTTTTGTTAATGCATGTACCTGCGTGTTCCTGATGGCTCCAAATATTTGAACATAGTTGCCAATTCTGCACGATATCTTCTTCTTTAAGTTAATGGCGACGAGCTTTTAATACAACTATTCCGCCATGTCACGTGGTGTGGTAGGCACAGAGTACATAAGTACTAAACGTAGTGGACGTTTATTAGTGGTAGGTGAAGATAAACGATGGAGACTGGTCAGTGGACAATTTATAGTATAACTTTATTAAATAAAATGGAGAAATTTATCTAAGAGAACACATTATAGTGTTAAAGTTTAATTTTGTTAATATCAATAAATACTGATAGTTTTTTGACATTGATGCGAATTGCACAATATGATTAAAATAATGTGACAGGACTTAAAGTATTGCCATCCTTTTTTAACCCCGCACATGAGAACGGGATAGCAATAAAGTCATGTCAAATTTGTTTGAGTGTTTTAGTACAACATCGATACCTATATCAAATGAAACATTTGAACTTCATCGTTCACCGTGGTCAAGTAGACCTTCATAACGCCTTATTAGGGCCTAAACTAAATTAAGGACTCGATTCCTGATGCTGGGCAATTATTATTTTTCTATAGAAAAAAAAATGTTTTAAAAAATGTATATTTAATTACTTACTAATTATTAAACGTACAATTATTATCATTCTGTACATACACCTCACCAAAGCTCCGTCCATTACTCCTGTACTAGAACCTTGTGGAAAACTTGATAGAAAAACAGAGCTCCTTATGGAAAAAGAGGTAGGGCATAACGGTATCTCCCGTTCAAAATAGGAGCCGCCCGACTAAGACAGTACCTCCACCTTACAGAAGATCGCAGCCAAATAACACTACTCTGATGTAGTGTTGTGTTCCTGCGGTGAGTAAGGGCACCAGAGCTCCTTATAGAAAGAGAGGTAGGGAACAACGGTATCTCCCGTTCAAAATAGGAGCCGCCCGACTGTGACAGTACCTCCACCTTACAGAAGATCGCAGCCAAATAACACTACTCTGATGTAGTGTTGTGTTCCTGCGGTGAGTAAGGGCACCAGAGCTCCTTATAGAAAGAGAGGTAGGGAACAACGGTATCTCCCGTTCAAAATAGGAGCCGCCCGACTGTGACAGTACCTCCACCTTACAGAAGATCGCAGCCAAATAACACTACTCTGATGTAGTGTTGTGTTCCTACGGTGAGTAAGGGCACCAGAGCTCAGGATACGATGTGCTAGTACAGTGAGTGCTCTCAACAATACGGTTGGCTTGTGACACCTCTAGTCTAGTATCGCAAGAAATCCTATATGAGGTCTTTTGTGTAAAAAAAGAGATGACTATTTATTTTTAACATCACTCCGGAACAGCAGTGTTCTTGTTGGTTCGCTTGTGTTTGTACGGCGACGGCATCTTGAGGTGTACAGTCCTTATGTGCATCTTCTGTGAGTTGGACTGCGAGAAGCACTTGGCGCAATGCGGGCACTGGTAGGGACGGACGCCGCTGTGTACCTGACGGACAGATATACATATGGCACTTGCTACTGTGCACTATCTGTGACAGACGCACTACTAACTGTACAGTATACAGCGCAGTGTACAGTACAGTGCAGTGTACAGTATACAGTGCAGTGTACAGTATAAAGTGCAGTGAACAGTACACAGCGCAGTGTACAGTATTCAGTGCAGTGTACAGTATACAGTGCAGTGAACAGTACACAGCGCAGTGTACAGTATTCAGTGCAGTGTACAGTATACAGTGCAGTGTACAGTATTCAGTGCAGTGTACAGTATACAGTGCAGTGTACAGTATACAGTGCAGTGAACAGTACACAGCGCAGTGTACAGTATTCAGTGCAGTGTACAGTATACAGTGCAGTGTTCAGTATTCAGTGCAGTGTACAGTACACAGTGCAGTGAACAGTACACAGCGCAGTGTACAGTATTCAGTGCAGTGTACAGTATACAGTGCAGTGTACAGTATTCAGTGCAGTGTACAGTATACAGTGCAATGTACAGTATTCAGTGCAGTGTACAGTATTCAGTGCAGTGTACAGTATTCAGTGCAGTGTACAGTATACAGTGCAGTGTACAGTATACAGTGCAGTGAACAGTACACAGCGCAGTGTACAGTATTCAGTGCAGTGTACAGTATACAGTGCAGTGTACAGTATACAGTGCAGTGAACAGTACACAGCGCAGTGTACAGTATTCAGTGCAGTGTACAGTATGTAGTGTGTATATATATATGAACGGACCCGGTCGTGTCTGTTGAGCGCCGCCTTGTGTTTGAACGCCTTGGGACAGACCGCGCACTGGAAGGGACTCTCACCAGTGTGTATACGCATGTGAATCTGTAACATTACATGAGACAGGTAACAACAATATTGTAGTGTGTGTACGTGATGCTTATTTATATATATGTAGGATGGTTGTGTAGGTATCTAGCATACGTACTGCTAGTGAAGGTCGAGTGTGAAATAAAAGAAGTCCGAACCGAATTGACGATGTTTAATCGCAAGTCACATGTAAACGGTACAAAATTATAGAGGCGACTGACTTTGGGGTGGGCAGTGCAGTCGTACCACAATGCACCACGTACATATCGACGAGACCGCTGGTCTAGTGGTTAGTATACCTGACTGCTGCGCTAGGGGTCGCGGGTTCGATTTCCGCCGGGCAAACATTTATGTTACAAATATGTTTGCTTTGCGTCTGGGTGTTTGGTATGTATTATAAGTATGTATTTACAAACAAAAAGTATATCAAGTATTGTATCAGCTGCTGGTTCCCATAGTACAAGCTTTGCTTAGTTTGGGGCCAGATGGTGCTGTGTGATAATGTTCAAGCATTATTATTATTATTATTATTATTATATACAACATGTCGCTACATGTGTATCACTCACTCTCTCAGCTCTCCGCTATCAGTCAATATTATTTCCTTGTTATATATACAAACATAGTATATAAGTTCATTACAATGTTCCCACACAACACCTGAAGGGTATGGGAGTGGCTGAACACCAGCGCTACCAGGAGTTCACATTTCGGGCAGCAGAAGCTGAGCCATGCCCCTTTGCTTTTAATTATTTTACATAAATTTAACTATAAATTATAATTTAAGTGTCCAATATTATGTTTTCTAATTACTTTAATGTTTATTTTATTTTAAAACTTTATTGTACAACACCAAGGAATACAATACAAGAATACAGTGTGACACTCGGCGATCTCTTCCAGGCAACCGTGGGATGGAATGGATTTAGGATACATCTTAACGGCCAGTTGGTGATGTAACTAATAAGGTACTACTAATGTTTAATGTATTTAAAAAGCAATAAACTTGTTTAATATTATCATTATTATTGTTTATTATCTATACTAATATTATAAAGAGGAACGATTTGTATTTTTGTATGTATTGAATAGGCTCCGAAACTACTGGACCGATTTCAAAAATTCTTTCACCGTTAGAAAGCTATATCATCCCTGAGTAACATAGGCTATATATTATACTAGCTTCCCGCCCCGGCTTCGCTCGGGTAGACAAAATATTTGACACATGTCTATAGGCTCCGAAACTATTGGACCGATTTGAAAAATTCTTTCACCGTTAGAAAGCTACATTATCACTGAGTAACATAGGCTAGCTTTGCACGGGTAGACAAAATATTTGATATCAATGTGTACCCGTGCGAAGCCGGGGCGGGCCGCTAGTAAGTTATATTGTTACTAACACTATGGATCTGCTGGTCTGAAAATTAATGATTTATTTATTATTGTATCAGGGTTCTGAACCCGCAGGGTAACCAACGGTGCTCTATTACTAACACTTCTCAGTCCTGCCAGATAATAAAAGGGGCTCTCCTACTACAAACATGTTTTTTTGTTGTTTCTTAATAATGGTAACAAGTCTTTTTGTTATGCCTGAATCGCATGAAATGCTACGTTTTCTAAAAAATATTAGAATTAAATTTTAATTACAAATATATACATACAGCCGTGTCTAGGGATGGAACCAAGTAAAGTTTATCATTTAAACTGTTTTTTTTATACCACTAAGGTGGCAATTAAGCATACGTTCCACTTGATGGTAAGCGGTTACCGTAGCCTATGGACGCTTGCAATACCAGGGGTATCACTAGCGTGTTGCCGACCCTAAAATTTTAGTACTGATCCCTCAGTGTGCGAGTCCAACTCGCACTTGGCCAATTATTATGATGTACTAGCGGCCCGCCCCGGCTGCGCACGGGTAGACATTTATCAAATATATTTTGTCTACCCGTTTTCAGACTCCTTTAGGCAATTTTTAAAATATTTCCATAAGAACCACCCTAGTACTTCAAGGAACATTCTAAAAAATAATTAGCGAAATCGGTTCAACTGCTATCGAGATTTGAGCTTAGCAAGACATTCAGCGATTCATTTTTATATTATAGATGTAAGATGTATGTGTGTGTGTGTGTGTGTATGTGTGTGTGTGTGTGTGTGTGTGTGTGTGACCTGCAGCCTCTGCAGCACGCTGAAGGTCTTGGGGCACTGGGAGCAGTGGTAGGGCCGCTCGCCGGAGTGCGTGCGCTGGTGACACACCAGGGACCCCTTCGACTGCACACACAACACACATCAACTATGAACGGCCACTCTTTATACCCAATATAGCTTTAGCCCGCGGCTTTGCACGCGTGGTAAATAAGTCAACATGTACCTATATCTAAAATTCTAAATGATAGCTTTTGCCCACTGCTACCTATTTTTATAGATTTGACTTCAAAAATGACGGATTTTCATACAAACTTTAATTCCCTACTTTATGCCTTAGGGGTGGAATTTCCAATAATCCTCAAATACGTATTTATTTATTGTTAAAACTGAAAGGTTAAACACCAATTTTCATTCGTTTAACTTCAACAACGACGGATTTTCATACAAACTTTCATCCCCTATTTTATGCCTTAAGGGTGGAATGTCCAAATATCCTTTCTTAGCGGATGCCTACGTCATAACATCTACCTACAAGCCAAATTTCAGCCCGATCCGTCCAGTAGTTTGGGCTGTGCGTTGATAGATCAGTATGTCACTCAGTCAGTCACCTTTGAGTTATATATATTTAGAAATACGGCGAAGCCAAAAGGAGGGAATAAATGTCTCACACAGCACTTCTTCCCGCACAGCTCGCACACCCACTCCGTTTCCCGGCGCTTGCCCTCCGGCCTGTAGGTCTTCTTGACCCCGAGGTGTATCCGCTGGTAGTGAAGGGCGAACGCCATCTCCGACACGAACGACTTGTTGCACTGAAACAAATTTAATTATTTATTTACACACTGCTACTAGCTTATAATGAAAAAATCGGTCAAGTGTGAGTCGCACTCGCGCACCGAGGGTTCTGTATATAAATTTCAATTTGATAACTCCACGCGTTCTTGAGATAAACATTCTTGACAGACTGACAGACAGACGGACAACAAAGTGATCCTATAAGGGTTCCTATTTCCTTTACAGAAATACTTAGTGGCTTACGACAGGGGATGGCGAGCACTATCATGTACATATTTATATCTATACTTCTATACTAATATTATAAAGAGGAAAGATTTTTTATTTTTGTGTGTATGTTTGTATTGAATAGGCTCCGAAACTACTGGACCGATTTCAAAAATTCTTTCACTGTTAGAAATCTACATTATCACTGAATAACATAGGCTCTAGATTATACTAGCTTACCGCCCCGGCTTCGCAAGGATAGACAAAACGTCTTACAGTACGAATGGTAAAGAGAATAAGTCAACGGAATTTCATACAAACTTTCATCCCCTATTTAACCCGCTTAGGGGTGGTATTTTGGGTGTTTGGTATGTATTTACAAACAAAAAGTATATAAGTATTGTATCAGCTGCTGGTTCCCATAGTACAACCTTCGCTTAGTTTAGGGCCAGATGGTGTTGTGTGATAATGTCCAAGCATTATTATTATTATTTCCAAAAACCATTCCTCAGTGGATGCCTACGTCATAAAATACCTACTGTTGTTTTATCGGTGAGTAAGGTTGCCAGTGCTCCACGAGGATACGCTGGGCTAGTAGTATTGCTGCTAGCACAATGAGTCCTCATCAACAACAGGGTTGGCACCTCGTTAGTGATACCCCTGGTGCTAGCGGCTATTGCTAGCGACTGGTTACCATCAGGTGGTCCGTATGTTTGTGTGCCACCTTAGTGGTATAAAAAAGTCTTACCGCTTCACACTTGAACCGGTCAGTATTCTGATGCGTCTTGAGGTGTTCACACAAAGCACTCTCCGTAGGGAAATTCTCACCGCACTTCACACACGACCTGGAAATACAAATACATACTAAATTCATTTGTACATATACACAAACAGATTGCAATCACATAGAGAACGGTACATTCAAAATTAAAATAAAATATCTATTATTCAGTTTAGGCCCTAATAAGGATCTTATATACTTGTCTATGTGTTCATATTATTTTTTAGTGTTATCAATTGTTTTTATATATTATTTTGAGCAATAGGTATCCATGTTAAGTTAGTATTTGAAATGTAAACTTAATGTAATTCTTTTGGATTTAAAAAGAGTAATTGCTGAGTTTCTTGACGGATTCTTGTCAGCAAAACCGACCTTCCGAATTCAGTGGTAGATTCTGACGATTTGAAAGTGCTTGCCTGTAAAGTCTAGTCAAATAAAGATCTTTTTGATTTTATGAAGGTCTCAATTAGAACTTACTCATACTGTATGGCTTAATAATTAAAAAAGATCGAATTTACTATAACTAACTTATTATTTGCGGTTGGTGCAATAGCCGTGTCATGGGATCAAACCGCGTAGTTAAGTCTGTCATTTAAGATAGTATGTCTTTTAGTGCGGAACCCTCGGTGTATGATTCCAACTAGCACTAGACTATTTTTTTAGTTATTGTTATAGCGGCAACAGATATACACATTCTGTGAAAATTTCAACTGTCTACCTATTACGGACAGACGGACGGACGGACAGCGAAGTGTTACGCTTCGGGTACGGAACCGTAATAAATGATCCAACTGACCTAATATTAGAGTCGCATACATCGTGATCGGTGATGTGTGTGTGTTTGTCCAAAGCCTCGGAGCTGTCGAACTCCACATCGCACTGGGAACACGCGTGTATAGATGTTCTTAATTTCTGTAAAAGATAAAAAACAATTTCATATTTATTAATTTATTTGGAGCACCGCCAGATTAGAAAAATAAAAAAATACACGACAAATCTCTATATATAAAACTAGTGCGCGCGCCCTGGCTTCGCACGGGTAGACATAAAACAAATATATTTTGTCGACCCGTGCGAAGCCGGGTCGGGCAGCTAGTATAATATATAGCCTATGTTACTCAGTGATGATGTAGCTTTCTAACAGTGAAAGATTTTTTGAAATCGGTCCAGTAGTTTCGGAGCCTATTCAATACAAACATACACACAAAAATACGAATCCCTCCTCTTTATAATATTAGTATAGATGAATCCCTATTTCCGTTGGTTACGGCATCAATAATCATCATCTTAGAAGGTTCTTAGAAAAAAAAACCGGCCAAGTGCGAGTCGTACTCGCGCACCGAGGGTTCCGTACACACTTGTAGGTAAGGTTAAAAGTAGGCGAACTTCAAATGAGGCCATTATTTGTCGGTGACTCTCAACAGCGCGAAACAGGAATATTTATTAGTAAATTCACATTTTAAAAAAAAACTACGGATTTCAGATAGTTTTCCTTTACTTGTGCTGTAAGACACTGCTTCCTGCCAAATTTCATGGTTCTAGGTCAACGGGAAGTACCCTGTAGGTTTTGATTCCCTTGTGAAATCGTAAAATATGCGAAAATTTGCGACATAAACGGTCATATCTTTTCTTCATATTGACTTACAGGTTTGATTATTTTACAGCCAAAAGAGACCACAGACCCGGGTATTTCATATTAATTTCAATTTGATAGCTCCACGGGTTCTTGAGGTAGAAATTCTTGACAGACAGACAGACGGACAACAAAGTGATCCTATAAGGGTTCCTTTTTACCTTTTAAGGTACGGAACCCTAAAAACTAAATAAAAATCCGTTCATCCGTTTAGGAGCTTTGATGCCACAGACAGACACACAGATACACGCTACAAACTTGTAGCGACCTCACGGCTACATAAACCAACGTTAGAAATCGACTAACTAGCAGGACAACATTCAACGAATGACGTCACAATCCTGCCACGCGCTAGCGAAGTTTTCCACGCAATTCAACATATATACAAGTTTCCGACTAGAACAGTCGGAGCCGCGGTTCCCCAGGCAAAACACCCGCCTGGCTGGAAGATCTTCCCTTTGCGGTGGCTGAGCATGATCACCTCGCTCGCCCCACACTGGTGACCCCGACGTAATACACCCGTCGGGGGTTAAAAATACTTAACTTAACTTAAGTATCTTTACAAGCAAGCTCGGCGCCCTCGCCCTCCGCCCCCACAGTACGTACCTCCACACTCTTGTGTGTCATCGACTTGTGCATCTTGAGGCCTTTATCACTCACGAACGACTCCCCGCACAGGTCACAGCAATGCTGCGAGGGGTGCTGCAACCTGCAAACATACAAATTAGAAGCCGTTGTGGCCTTGTGGTTCAAGCAGCGGCCTGGCATCTGATGGGCCCAGGTTCAAAGCCCGGCCTGTACCAATGAGTTTTTCCAAGCTAAAGTACAGTGATAAATCACACCATTAGCTTTTAAAAAGAGAGGTAGGGCGAATTGGGAGCTCCCGTGGGTTTTCCCAATAAAATTTAAGCTGCCCGACTGGGGACTGTACCTCCAGTGTTGTGTTTCTGCGGTAAGTAAGGTTGCTAGTGCACGAGGATACGCTGCGCTAATAGTAATGCTGCTAGCACAGTGCCTCCTCATCAACAAAGTTGGCAACGCGTAAGTGATATTCCTGGTATTGCTAGCGGCTATAGGCTCTGGGCCGCAAGCTTGTGTGCCATCTTAGCGGTATAAAAAAAAACTTTTTTTTTTAAACACCTCAAATGTGTGAAGTAACTGGTCCTGACATTGAAGCTGGCGTTGCACAACTTGCAGGCGTAAGAGAAGCCGAGGTGGAACTTGCTGTGCTCCTTGGCGGCTGTACTGGTCTTGCAGATCTTGTTGCACAGCCGGCACAGGTAGCGCCGCTCGTGGATCTTGAAGTGGTGAGTATTGAGGGCCCGCTTGGTGGGCCAGCAGATTTGACAGATATCACATATCACACTGCCCGATATTAGCTGGAAGCATAGGGTAGACTGTACCTCCGCCTTACAGAAGACCGCAGTCAAATAACACTACTTGATGTAGTGTTGTGTTACTGCGGTAAGTAAGGTTGCCAGTGCTCCACGAGGATACGCTGGGCTAGTAGTATTACTGCTAGCACAGTGAGTCCTCATCAAGAACATGGTTGGCACCCCGTTAGTGATACCCCTGGTATTGCTAGCGGCTATAGGCTACGGTGACCGCTTACCATCAGGGTGGCGGTATGCTTATGTATCCAAAATGAAATGCACAGAGTAGGTAGGATTGCTAATTGTTTCATTTCATTGTTTAATGACTGCTTACTCTGCGGACTGAGATAAGTCTATGGTATAGCTATAGATCTTCTAAGCCATAAAGAATTTCTGAGGAACATAAATAACAGTCTCTCTATTTTACTTCAGTTATCTAGTTAGTTTTAAAATGTAATTGATAGAAATATTTGTTATTATTTCTTTGTTTCTTTCTTACTCACCGGGTCATGTCTCACCATGTGGTTAGTGAACGTCGCTTCGGTCAGGAACCCTTTATAACATTTATCGCACTTGTGTAGAGCACTGCGGTAGTTGAACGACTGTTGCCTGCCCAATATCTCTTGTATTTGCTGCTGCTTTGACAGCATGACAACTTCCATACTACCTTCAAACGCCTCACTACTCTCGATGTCAAACGACGCATTTCTTAACACTTCTAAGGCTTCAGATTTAACTTCCCGTTTAATTTTTAGATTACTCTTAAAAAACTCTTCTTCACTATCACTGTCACTGGTGTTGTCTATGCCATCGTCGTATTCAAAGTCTATGGTCGTCTCCTCTTTAATATTGAGAGGGTAGGTGTATGTTATTGTGCCAGAACATTCGTAAGGAGACCATTTTGTTTCATCCTTCGTTTTTAAGTACTCTGTTGATACCTGAAAAAATATACATGATAAATAGAATTACATGGAAAGATCATTCTAAGGAGAGACAGGAAGGAAGGAATGGAAATTTTTGATTCTAATCAACTCCACCCTACAGAAGATTGCAGCCAAATAACACTACTCTGATGTAGTGTTGTGTTCCTGCGGTGAGTAAGGGCACCAGAGCTCCTTATAGAAAGAGAGGTAGGGCACAACGGTATCTCCCGTTCAAACTAGGAGCCGTCCGACTGGGACAGTACCTCCACCTTACAGAGATTGCAGCCAAATAACACTACTTGATGTAGGTTGTGTATCACTATGGTGGTAAATAAGCATAAAAGTGTATGCACAAAATAGCCTCACAAACACATAGTCACATAGGTGGAGCCATAATTGTAATTTTAGTGCAGGGCTGCCAACTCTTTAAATATAGTAATGGCAGTAAGAATAATTACCACTCACCTCAAAACCACCTTGCTCCAAGTTCATCAAATACTGATGGGTCTCCGTACATCGCCTCCTGAAGGCTTCAAACTTGCGCAGCATCAGGCCACAGTAGCTGCAGATATACCGGGACTCATTCTGGCACACCTGGAAATCATTTTAAAGTTTAAGATTATCTTAGGCTAAAGAGTACTAGGATGAATGTAGAAGAAGCATAAGTTCAAAAACTAAAACCCTATGGAATAAGGACACTCTAAAAGTATCAAATATGAAAATATTCTCATCAGCAGCCCTAGCAAGAATAATTGGCGACAGCGTTATTAGTATTGCTTTCGACTATGTTGTATGAGAAAATAAACAGCACTGTGGCAGTGAAAAGTGGAACAATAATGAAATTTGTTTCAACATTATGACATTTGAGTTGTTTTCCAACATGTAGTCGAAAGGTGTTCTTGCTACTGGCAAGTATATATTTTAATGTCATCATCATTGTCCTGCTCTTATCCCATATTATTTGGGGTCAGCGCAATATGTATTTTTCGCAATGTGTTTAATACTAATTCATAGTGATGTGCAGAGGATAGCCTTGGTCTGTATTATAAGTATGTACTAGCTGTGCCCGCGACTTCGTACGTGTGGAAATAATTTAGTTGACAATTTTATTTTCACCGTACAATAATTACTCATAAAAAAAATATGCCTAAGGTATGCTTATAGCATCAGCTACCTTTCAGTGAAAGTCCTGTTCAAACAATTCCCGCCGTTCGGATGTTGTTCACAATTGTTTTTTGTCATTAGTACAGTGTTTACTTTCATATGCATATAGTAAAGAGCTGCAACTGTTAGTTTGACATTACAAACAGACATTTAAATTGTATTTATTTGTATAATTGAATTGTATTTATAGGTTATTTAATTAGCGTTCAGCAAAAACCCATAACAATGATAACTAATTTAATTCCACGTACGAAGCCTATAAAGTTATTACGGTCCCGTATTTGAATTTTTTTCTTGCGCGGAATCCTATTTTTTTTTTCAAAATTTAATTAATCTCAGCGACTGACGCCTTCTTTTCAAATCGGTCCCGCCCGTTCAAATGTTATTGATTTTTTTTACGTTACCCTATACATCAATTTATCCCGAATTGTTTTTCTAAACTGAAAGTAGCCTAATTTACGCCTTATAGTATCAGCTATCTGCCAGTTCCTTTCAAATCGGTCCCGCCGTCGGATTTGTCCAAAATTGTATGGTTTTTTATTTGTTGTGCGGAACCCTAATTATTTTTCCAAAATTAAATTAGCCTATGTTACGCCCAGTAAAATTAGCTATCTACCAGTGAAAGCCTCGTTCAAATCGGTCCAGCCGTTTCGGAGATTACCCCAAGCAAACAGACAGACAGACAAAAAATATTTTAATAGCATTTTTGTCATCAGAATCGTGTTTACTTTCATATGCATTTCGTAAAAAGCTGTTATTTTGATATTACAAACAGACACTTCAAATTTATTTATGTGTATATTTAAAAAAACCGGCCAAGTGCGAGTCTGACTCACGCACCGAGGGTTCCGTACCCACTTGTAGGTAAGATTAAAAATAGGCAAACTTCAAATGAGGTCATTATTCGGCAGTGACTCTCAACAGCGCGATTCAGGAATATTTTTTAGTAAACAGGCATTAAAAAATAAAAAACAACTACATATTTACCGTTTTCAGATTTTATCCTTTACTTGTGCTGTAAGACACTGCTTCCTGGCAAATTTCATGGTTCTAGGTTAATAGGAAGTACCCAGTAGGTCTTGATTCACTTGTGAAATCACAAAATATGCAATATTTTGCGACATAAACAGTAATATCTTTTCTTCATATTGACTTAAAGGTTTGATGATTTAACAGACAAAAGGGACCACAGACCCGTGTATTTCATATTGATTTCAATTTGGGTTCATGGGTTCTCGAGATAAAAATTATTGACAGACAGACAGACGGACAACAAAGTGATCCTATAAGGGTTCCTTTTAAGGTACGGAACCCTATAAAAGTATTGTATCAGCTGCTGGTTCCCATAGTACAAGCATTGCTTAGTTTGGGGGCACGTTTGGGGCTAGATGCCGTGCTGTGGGATAATGTCTGTTGTCCACACTAATTGTACAATCAAACGAACTTACCAAGTGATGTTCGATTTGTTTCTTATGTGGTACAGCGAGTGACTGGACTCGGTACTAACAAGTAGTAGTTTCTTCATCATAGAGGATGAGACAATAAGGTGCATAATATTATAAAGAGGAATGGTTTGTTTCTTTACTACTGGACATGTTTTGAAAAATTATTTTACCATTACTAGCCATCGAAAAGCTAGTCTATACTAAATAATATAATATTATAAAGAAGAAAGATTTGTATTTTTGTGTGTGTATGTTTGTATTGAAACTCCAAAACTACTAGACCAATTTCAAACATTATTTTACTGTTAGAAAGCTAAATTATCACTGAGTAACATAGGCTATATAATATTAATACGCGGGCGAAGTCGCGGGGAAACAGCTAATCTACACTATAATAATATTATAAAGAGGAAAGATTTGTATTTTTGTATGTAACAAATAAACTCAAAAAGTACTGGACCAATTTTGATAATTCTTTTTTCATTAGAAAGCTTCATCATCACTGAGTAACATAGGCAATATATTATACTAGCAGCCCGCCCCGGCTTTGCTCGGGTAGACAAAATATTTGATAAATGTCTATAGGCTCCGAAACTACGGAACCGATTTCAAAAAATCTTTCAACATTAGAAAGCTACACTATCACTGAGTAACATAGGCTAGCTGCCCGCTCTGGCTTTGCACGGGTAGACAAAATATTTGATATCAATGTCTACCCGAGCGAAGCTGGAGTGGGCCGCTAATAGTTTATAAATTTACATAAAGTTTATTAAAACTCATAGGGAATTTCGAGGAAATAGTCCTCTACTGAAGTATTCTGTTGAAGAAAGAGGGATAGCTATATTAAATTATACACTGAGTATTGCAATTTAGAGCAGTTAAACATTATGTGAGCTTGGGAGTATGTTCATTCAGCTAATGTGAGAAGCACAGAGTACATAATCACTACATTTTGTAAGAAGCTGAAAGTGTTTCTGGTTGCTATTTTCATATACTCTGCAGATGCATTATGTATTATGCATTTACGTCTATTTATTATTTATTTACCTGTATTTAAATGAGGCAAAGGCTAAGACGGCCGGTGAAGCAGATTCTCAGATTTAACTTACCTTAAAGCCCGTCAAATGTTCATACGGATCTTGTAAATAGTTAGCGCCCATGTCGAACAGTTTTACGTCCGTTACAAGACAGACGGAGCAAGCTAATAGATCACTCAATGAAGACATATTTAAACTGTTTTATGCACAGTGTAAATGCATATTATGTAGTCAAATAAACATGCACTTATTAGTATTTCATTTGACGGTACACAAAAAACAGTCAACAGCGGCTCCGGATTGAGTACCATAGACTACAACACAGAGTACATAGCCACTACACTACGTTCTAATGGAAACAAACTAGAGCTGTCAATATTAGCAGATTTTTTAAATTATTTATTAGTTAAACGTTAATTGATAAAAAAAAATCGATATTTTTAATGGGCGAAAATATTAGTTAGTGTTTTTTTTTCTTCTTCTTGTTCTTCCTAAGTATGGCAATCAATCCCTTCAGGGACTATTTTTGCCAGTGCCGAGTGTCTGAGAATTTTCAAGTTTTAAAATTTCTCGTGTTTGCCGCATCCAGAAACTCTGAGTTTCTGGAGACAATCCACTGCAGTAGCAAAAAAAAATCCAATGCTTCTATAAATCAGTCACTAAATGAAACTTTACTGCACATAAAGACACCAAAAATATACACCAAAAATACACACCAAATAACACAATTTATGAGACACTGGAAAAAATCTCAATAGCTCCGCCTGATTCCCGCCAAAAACTCTAATAATTTATTCAGGATTTCATATTAATTCGTATCGTTAATCACATGCATAAAAATATCACATTAATAAAAATAGCACATGCATAAAAATATCATTGGCATAAAATATCTTGTATCAAGTCATCGATAAAAATATCATGTATCACGTCAACGATAAAAATATTGCGTAGTCGGAACGAATGAATTATTCGAACGTTGAATAATATATGAACGTTCGAAAATGCACCCTATCTCTAACGTGTTAAAGTATTACATTGAATGCGCTCGCCGCGAACTACGAGAGACTCAAGCAAGGTTAGGAAACGTACACACTACACATATACTACGTGACTATTTTTTTTCCACGTCTCCCTCCTCTTGGTGACCACTCGTAATTAATGCCAAGACGAAGATACCCTTAAAGTTTTAACGTAATATTGACAAGTATCATTTTTAATCACAGGCAGAAAGTTAAACGAATGAAAATAATTTAACTCATATTCGTCGTCTTTATTAATACGGCGTTTATTGCATAGGACTGCATGCAATATGCATGCTTATAATTACTAGTTAATTATATTAATATAATTATATACGTAATATTACGAGGAAAAACTCTGTTATTTTGAAGAATTTGTCGTACACAATGTGTAGTGTGTACGTTCCCTTAGCATTTATGCTAATTAGCAAGGCGCCCGGCAGGCGAATATGATGATTACTTTTCATTATTCGTTTATTTTAACGGCAACTTAATATATTAGACATCTCTAAAACAAACTACAAAATCACAGACCTAAGATTTCAGCAGCGGTATAAAATAGGTTTCAGAAAAAAAATTACATTGACGCATCTCTATGACCTAAGAGAAGGTACCAGGCAGAGCTTCAAATACCGTTATAAAATCATAACGTTATCACATGCTGGTGTCTATATCGTTAAACGCAATATAACGTTTTATTTATTTAATTCACTATCTCATTCTCGACAATGGCACACTAGCAAAAATAGTGTTCAAATAGGATTGATTGCAATATTCATAGAAATTTTGATAGAAAATATACGAAATTCCCATTGAAACTAATCGACTAAGACTAAACAAATGTTCACATCACTAGCTAGCCACGCGGCGTGCCCGCGCACTGCGCACAGAGCACACACATGGCAGAAAACTGTCATGGCGTCGATGACATAGAAAAGTAAAATTTTGTATCATTCTGTACCCGAGAGGAGTCGAGAGAAAATATCAAATTCGTAATCTGTGCGTATTAAAAGCAAGCGCTATGAGTGACGATAACAACGACATGTTTTACTGTTCTTTCGTTAGCATCCATTACATAATCTGTGAATGCGGAGAGACTTTTCCGTCTGAAGAAGCTTTGAGGGCTCACTTGGAAAAGGAGCACCCGCACAAACGCGAGCGTAAAGAATACAAATGTGGAGTCGTAAGTACTATACGTAATAAATATATACAATACTGAAATATAACGTCTGTCGATTATCTTTACGCGTATGTTTTAGAAATACAAATTTATCATATCCCTGTCATTACGTACCCAGTTTAATTGTAATAACTCTGTGGCCCTGCTGACTGGAATGGTATACTGCAGTCATAATTTTACAATCTATAATGAATTCTTCAAGTCTACGAGCATAACATAGGTTCTTTGTAGGTACATAAGTTACTGAGAGAAAATTACACCTAAAAGAAGAGTCTAGGAGCTTATCTTCAACTTTTTTTTGTGGCAAACAAGTCTACGGCCCGCCTGATACCTGGTACGCGGTTACCGTAGGCTACGGACGCGTTGCCGACACTAAAATTACTACTGACTACCTACTTTAAATAACACTAGCTATTTTACCCAGACTTCGACTGCCTACAATGTGATATGTTACTCAGTGATAATATAGCATTCTGTTGATGAAAGAATTTTTCAAATAGTTTTTGAGTTTATTCATTACAATCAAAAATACAAATGTCACTTTCCAGTGTCTTTGAGCTTAAAATTTGGCATACACACTTGGTTCTTGTGACATGGCAACAATTTTATTATCTTTTACTGCCTATCTTGTATCTAATATGATACTAAAATTAGTTCTTTACAATTCCAGTGCGATGCTGTGTTTACGACGGAGGAAGCATGCATAGGCCACTACGAAGAGGCACACATAGAGAGAGAAGAGGTCCCAGAGTCTCTTGAGGTGCAGGAGTACCAGGAGGATGTCAAGAATGTTCCCATGGTGTTTCAGCCCGTGAAGAAGGTACGGGAGAAGAAACGCAAGTCCTTCTATTCGAGGAATATTGTTTGCGAGGTCTGCGGAAAGAGATATGCAGTGAGTATCTGTTTATTTAACTTATCTGACCAGCCATCTGATGTGATGATATATTAAAATACAACTGAATGGATTTTCACTTTTGTTCTACATTGAAAGGAAAGCAGTAAAATAATGTGCATGCATCTCAAAGTATAAGAACCATGTATGTTCTGCCTAAGACAGGGTCACCGTCACTGTCTGCATCAAATTTGCTGAAAAAATATGAAAAGGGTGTTGTAACACCTCTGCCTACCTCTTCGAGAACCTTTGTGGGAAGGAGTGAAGATTTATTACTATTGACACAACCTTTGGTCTAGTGGTTATATATATATACCTGACTACTACACTAGGGGTCGCGGGTTCAATTCTCGCTGGGGCAAACATTTATGTGACAAATATTTACTATAAGTATGTATTCACAAAAACAAAGTATATTTATAAGTATGGTATCAGCTGCTGGTTCTCATAGTACAAGCATGGCTCAATATGGGGCCAGATGGCGCCTGTGATAATGTCCAAGTATTATTATTTGTTGTAATGTACAAAATGAGATTATTGTTTATTGTTAAAGTCTGTAGGGCCTGTGGTCTGACAGTCAAGTGTAGTTATGTATGATATTGTCTTGTTTCTAGTCGAATGCAGCGCTCCGCTACCACCAGCGGGTCCATACGGGCGAGCGCCCTTACCAGTGCTCTGAGTGCCCCAAAACATTCACCATGCCACTCTTCTTGCAGGTAACAATACCATTACCACTCTTAATCTAAATACATACATGACATTGTATAAATATCTGTTTTGACAGTCTTTCATCACTCATTCCTTCTATACGTCCAAACCAATTAATCTATCTATACAAATAAATAAAATTTAAGTGTGTGTCTGTAGTGGCAAAATAACAGCATTTTAGGAAAGTGGGTGTTGTAACCTCTGCCTACCTCTTTGGGGACTCTTGTGGTATGGCGTGGAGATATGTCACACTTATATTATAAAATGTGAATGTTTGTGTTTTTACCCTCCTCACATCTTAACAGCTGATTTGTATGAAATTTGGAATGGAGGTAGCTTATAGGCTGGATTAAAATATGATATACTTTTTTTAAATTGTGTGGTTCCCGAGTAGTAGCACCATGCGGGCAAAGCCGTGGGTAAGAGCTAGTAGAAATAAACATTATTTTTCCAGATCCACGTACGTACTCACACAGGCGAGCGTCCGTACGAGTGCGTGCACTGTCCGAAGGCGTTCAGCAATAAGGCGGCACTGCTGAGGCACGATAGGGTGAGCACTTACCCATTGCTATTACCCTACTACCTAATATGTAAATATTATTGTAAAGTTGTTCTTCTGAGGTAAGCAGGCAGTAACATTGCCAGTACTCCACGAGGATACACTGCGCAAGTAGTAATGCTGCTAGCACAGTGAGTCCTCATCAACAACATGGCTGGCAACCCGTTAGTGATAACCCTGGTATTGCTAGCGGCTATAGGCTACGATGGCTGCTTATGCATTAGTGTTATAAAAAAAAGTGGTTAACCTAAGTTAATAAAGTAAGTGATTAACTCCTTTAAAATGATCCCTCCCTTCGCAGGTTCATACCGGAGTGAAACCATATGAATGCCCTCAATGTGGGAAGTTCTTCACACAATCCAACTCTATGAAGCTCCACGTGAACACAGTACACCTCAAAATGCCAGCTCCTTACAAAAGCAAGACCAGGAAACTGAAGGCGCAAGAGAGAGAGATGATGAAGAAAAATACCCAGAATGTCTATAAAGTTAGTGAAGAGCCCGCTCAGCCAGATATTCTGGTTAAAGAAGAGTATGTGTATGAGGAAGTGGAAGAGACACAGGTGCTGTACGATGAAGATGAACAAAAGGAGATATCCTATGAAGTTGTCTATGAACAAGAAGAAGCTTAGCACCAAAGGTGGCAACTTTATAGATGAAAATCGAAGAATATTCTGAATATTTTAAGAGAAGCAGAGTGGCAATTAATAGATAGGGCGGATTGAGATCTCCTGTGGGATTTCCCATTATTGGAGCCCAGCTGGGGACTTGACCTCCACCTTACAGAAGATTGCAGCCAAAAAACACTACTCTGATGTGTTGTGTTCCTGCGGTGAGTAGGGGCACCAGAGCTCCTTATAGAAAGAGAGGTAGGGCACAACGGTATCTCCCGTTCAAAATAGGAGCCGCCCGACCAGGGCAGTACCTCCCACCCTACAGAAGATTGCAGCCAAATAACACTACTCTGATGTAGTGTTGTGTTCCTGCGGTGAGTAAGGTGCCCACCAGAGATCCGAGAGAATGTAGAGTGATGTACTGCTATCACAGTGTGTTTTCTCAATGATAGGGCGGTAATGCATATGATATCATGTGGGACTTAGTGCTGGATTATTTAAATGTGTTGAAAACAATAATTGCAACCTTTTGTTATAATGTACATATTAATAAGGATTATTTGTAATAAATTATGTTAATAAAGATATCCTACAAGTATTTGTTTACTATATCTGTGTATACCTCCACCTTGCAGAAGACCGCACTCAAATAACATTACTTTGATGTAGTGTTGTTTCTGCGGTAAGTAAGGTTGCCAGTGCACCACGATACGCTGCGCTAGTATAATGCTGCTAGCACAGTGAGCCCTCATCAACATGGTTGGCAACTCGTTAGTGATATACGGGTATTGCTAGCGGCTATAGGCTATGATGACTGCTTACTATCAAGTGGGACGTATGCTTGTGTGCCACCTTAGTAGTATATTTTTTTTTAAAAACAAGTAATTCATTGTTGTTGTCTTGTACAAAATCACTGAACTAAACTAATTTGACAGGACTAAAAAGACTTGGTATCCCTTGCACATGTACGGGGTTAAATAAGGATGGCAATACTTTTAGTCGAATTGGTAATTATGACTTCTTATATCTGACCCGACCATGATTCGCTGTGGCAAAGAAATTCAATTTTTTAATAGCACTATGTTCGGTGTACTGTACTTTTTTGAAGTCGGTTAAATAATAATAATAATGCTCGGACATTATCACACAGCGCCATCTGGCCCCAAACTAAGCCAAGCTGTACTATGAGAACCAGCAGCTGATACAATACTTATATACTTGTTTTTCGTAAGTACATACTTATAATACATACTAAACACCCAGACGCAAGGCAAACATATTTGTCACATAAATGTTTGCTCCGGCGGGAATCGAAACCAGCGTAGCAGTCAGGTATACTAACCACTAGACCAGCGGTCTCTCGTCTAAATATACATATAGATTGTTGTATGATGGCCGAGGTAGGCCTAAACGAGATAGCTTTACTCCAAAGCTTTAGCGAGGGTGTACCAAAACAGAAACAAGAGTTACAATGGGTCTTAGCGCCTAGTTTGAAAACAAACCCAAAAACGAAGTAAAATTAAAACCTGCGCCAAAAATAGGAATGAAATCGTAATTTACAAAGTCGGTTAAATTGTAGTCTGCTACAACTTATTCATCAAAATCGGATGAACAGTTTATGCGCTACGAAGGAACATACACAAACATACGAACATAGACTGCTAAAGTCATAACCCTAAAACAGACTAAGCTCGACACAAACTACTTAAGGTAATTCGAAATCTGTCGTTAAAATAGACCTCCATACATGATTGCTTAACGATGTAACCTACATTCTCGACTGACCTCGGATAAGGTGAGGTGAACTGGTATGGAAATAGTGATGCCCGCTGTCGATGCAAAGGTGAAAGTCGATATCGACAAGTACTTCGAGTGTCCGCTGCTTTTGTTAGCCGGATCGTAATTGTAAATAGATGTTATTTATCTTATGATTGCGGCGTCGTGTTGTAAGTATAAATGACAGAATACTGTAATAAGTGAAAATAAGTGGAGGGGCGTTCTATGTTGAATTTAAAGATGTATCATAACTGGTAAGATTTTAGTTACACGGAAAGTATTCATTCAATACAGAACTCAACAAAGGTATAAGAAACTTAAAATATACTAAAAATTTACAAAACATAACTACACGTAAAATGAATGTTCCGAACCACTGTCACGGGGAAGTGTGCTAAGAAGGCTGGCGGTATTGCCGCGCTGTATTGCAATGCCTTTGGGCCAGATATTCCCTAGCCCTCTTGTCACGGGAGGCCTCGCATAATTTATTTGAGGTCTTAAATAGTGTTTGACAATTTTTATACCAGACTAAGAAAAATCTAATAAAATTATTAAAAGGAACTGCACTTTAAGCGACTGATAAATAATTACATTATACCCTTTTTTGGTTCGTTAAATAACTGATTGTTTTGAGTGTTTTTTGGACACATCTTAATCACACGCACTCAATTTAATATATATTTTTTATTTTAATAGTTAATACACGTGTGGATGTGGAATATTATTCTAGCCTTTAAAATTATTTTCTTTGAGAATGACAGAATCTACAACGATACGAAGTATAATGACGGTTCCTAATAGCGTATGTAATCTACTTTGAGATAATAGTTTGTATGTGTGGTCTACAGAAATTATCGATATATTTGAATCCTGTGACTAAATCCAAACGTGCCATCCCTACTCACTTGAAGCCAATTCTATCACATCAAAGTCTAGTTATCATCAAGTTGTGCGCGAAAGTGTTGAAAAGAAACGACAGGTGAGAATTTAATATATTTATTCAAATACCTAGGTACCATACATTCGTGTCATGTTTCTTAGACTTCCGAGTAGGCAGGCGTAGCGTAGGGTAGCTTTGAGCAATTTTCACTATTCTTAAGTTTTTCATTATTTTATTTTGTTTATGAAGTTTACCCGACTGCCAGAAGGAGGGTAAGTAAAGTTTTAAGAATTTAGCTATATAACATGTAGCTTCCGTATGTTTATGTCTGCAAAACGCGTAAAGTAGTCGATGCATTTCAATCGCAGTGTTTTTGTTACGGAAATTGACGTAAACAGGAATGACCACACTGCACGCACAGCTGCTAGCTATCCTCTGACATCACTACACTACACGATAAATGAAAATGTAAATCTATGGTATTACGTAATTTTTTTATTCAAATAATAGTTTGTACATACTTCATACTTAGAATCTTCCTAGAATACAGAATAGCGGAGAAGGGTTTTAGTTTGTGGTGTGTATGTTACCTATCTCGCTCGCACGTCACAATCGTATGTTGGCGTTTGCGTATTGGCGGAAACAGCTGCGTTTTTTTTAAAGAGCATAGCAGTAGGTACATATATTGTAATATCTCGACTATTCATATGTTAGTTTATGTAAAGTCACTTACGAATATATTATAGCTTGGCAAAAAAAAACTTGAAACGAAACAAATTTTTTGGTTACTGAGAACCTTCACAAAATGGAATCTATGTCAAGACGATTAATTTACCAAATCTATGTTATTGAGTGTACTGAAAGATACATTAAACTTTACTGTACTGTAAATCGAATCCCAAATTATTTGAGAGTATCGTCCGCTTCCGGTTTGTACTTAGTGGAATACTTCCGGCATCCATCCACCAATCAGAGTCGTTCCCGGTCCTAGCTCGCTTACCCCTTCCACTGAGTTTAGCGCCACCGAGTTATGCTGTGTTTGTGACTCGGTTTTGAAATCAATGTCGTCTTATTCCTTTTCTTGCGAGAGGTGATCACAAGTACCCACTTACTAGTATTAGTGAATTATCTATGGCCGCTTGCGTGCACTGGACCCAAGCACATGTACCTTGTGGTAACTGTTGTAGTTGTATACACTATTATAATTATATAAAATGCAAGCTATTGCCCACGACGCCGTCTGCATTTGTTACTACGATACGTTCAGCCGTTTAGTCCTGGAAAGGTAGCTTACAAAGAAACACAGAGCTAATTTCCGATGTTTAATATTAGTATGCTAATAATAATACTATCATATTAGATTTAAAATAAATAATGGGAATACTATGATATTTCCTACCTTTTGACAACAGCTTACATTTATACTTATTTACAGATGGAGTCCCAGGTGATGCCCGAAACGTCATCAGGGAGTCAGAACGACCAAGATTCTGGTGTGAGGCTTCTAACGGTAAGGCTGGCGTCCTATTGCAAGAGTCCGGCTAGGTGGGTACCACCGCAGTGTCAGATATTCTGCCGCCAAGCACTAGTGTACGTACACTACACTGTGTTCCGGTGTGAAGGGCACTTTAGCTAGTGACATTACTGGCCATAAGAGACTAGGTACTAGGTGGTAGGCCTCTTATTGCAAGAGTCCGGCTAGGTGGGTACCACCGCAGTGTCAGATTTATTTTCTGCCGCCAAGCACTTGTGTACGTACACTACACTGTGTTCCGGTGTGAAGGGCACTGTAGCTAGTGACATTACTGGCCATAAGAGACTAGATACTAGGTGGTAGGCTTCTCATTGCAAGAGTCCGGCTAGGTGGGTACCAACGCAGTTTCAGATGTCAATTGTAATACAAAAATTCTCACATTTTCAGCTCAATTTACCGGAAGATGAAGGGGAAGGTCTAGGATTTCGATTAACGAGGACTCTTTGGGACCCCTACCCTTGGGTGAGTTCAAAAATATTTGTTGAGGGTCCCGTTACACATGGCCAGCACGGCCTTTTTGTACGCGAGAATTTTTTTATGCCACTAAGGCGGCAAACAATCAGTTACCTACACTGCCTAAGGGCGCTTGGGGTATAACTCGCGATTTGCCGACTCTTTAGAAATCTCTACCTATTATTAATTTTTTTTAGGAAAACCACGACGGGATCTCATTTTACACTTTAATTGTAATTAAGTTCTGTCGTGCACTGTTTCGCTTTCTTAAAGGGGCTCAGCAGTGTGAGCATGAATAATTTGCGACAAGTTTTTCGTATCGCCATCGACTATTTTTGTATTAAAAATGAACGGCGCTGCGGCGGTGAAAAATGGAACTAAAAATTAGTATGTCAATATTGACATTTCGCGAGTTTCGAATACATAACATAGTCGAAAAATATTCGTCCTACCAGCACTGAATACATCACAGCGATTGCGTATCCAAAAGAAACAGAATCGCAGTTTCTAAATCCCAGTGGAAGAATTTACAAATTGTTAAATGTATGTTCCAGGTCCGTGAAGTCACCGCCGGGGGGCGAGCATTCAATGCAGGCTTGAAAATGGGAGACTGCTTGCTGCAAGCGGATGGCAGAGACCTACTTGGCTTACCGGTATAAATATTTATTAGCCTCACTAGTTATTACCTGCGACTTCGTCTGCATTTGTTTATAGACCAAAATATAACCTTTTTCCTTATCAAATTTAATTACGATCCGTTCAGCCGTTTACTCCTGAAAAGGTAGCAAACAAACAAAGTTACTTTAGCATTTATAAAATCAGTATGGATATTTCAGTATGGACACACTATACACCGCTGAAGCCCGGACCTTTATTGAATAGCACTTACGCATGTATTTAAATCCATATTCAACAGTTTAAAACCCTTTAAGGCATCCCTTTAATGTATGTGTCGCGCTCGCACAGCCTACAGCTGAGTTTATGAAGTATCAAAAGGGATTCAACCGATTCAACGTAGTACTAATCTTGACATCTCGCATAAAAAGCTGTCGAACGATTTCTAGCGCTTTTTTGAGCTTTTTTGCAGAATCAAAGTTGACCTTTCTAAAATGCTGCCAGCTATACAGTACGGTTTTACTACCAAATGTAACATTTTAATTAATTCAATATCCAACTAACGACTCCTTTTTCCGACATCTTTAATAATAGTCATATTTCAGATAATTTTCAAAAAACCTCTTATATGTAATGATTATTTGATTCCCACAGGTGGGGCAGGTTGCTGGGCTGATCAGGGGCGATGGAGCTGGGCGGGGGGTGTCGCTACTCGTGTGGAACTGCGGTGTAGACCCCAAGGACGATCCAGAAGTTAGTGCTTCATTTTATTATTATAATTTTAACTAGCTTTGCCAACAACTTTCATATTATTTTATATGTGGTGTAAGGCGGTATTCAGTTTTACGAAAAAAAAACTGAATTATGAGAGTGAAAATCCCATTCAAATTGGTACAGCCAATGATATTATATGTGCTTTTTGCTTTGAATATCATTGGGTCCAGCCGTTCGGATTTTGTTTTGACAGACGGACATTTTTTTTGTTATTAGTATCGTGTTTACTTTCAAATGCAATTTTATTTATTTATATAGATATGGGTAATATATCGTATTTGTCAGTTGCTATGGAGTTGCGGCGGCGGTGCAAGAGGAGAAAAATCTCGTCGCGCTCTCGCTGGTGTCGTGAAAGCGTTAGCTTGCTGCGTATGCGCATCAACGGCCACCCGGGCACTGAGCTGCGCGCGTTCACATCTCTACTGTGAAGGTAATGCACATTAAAAATGGATCCAGCATTCTATCATTATAAGCCGTGGTGTCCTTGTTTGAAGCAACAGCTTGTCATCTGATAGGCCCAGTTTCAAACCTTGGCCTATATCAATTAGTTTTTCTAAGCTTAAGTACAGTGTTGATTACACCATGGGCTTAAAAGAAAGGTAGGGTGAAATGGTATATCCCGTGGGTTTTTCCATTATAATAGGAGTCGCCCGGCTAGGGACCACCCGCAAATGACGGATGGCCGTCATTGCCATGATTAATGATTGCATGATTAACTAAGTGCCTCCACAAAATCGGGAATCAAAATATGTAAAGGCTTGATGACCGAATAAAAGCATCCATTAAATTAAACTTTTTTAATCAACTCATGTTTACTTTCAGCTTGCTGGTCTCGCATCGACCGCTGCGCACTGTGCAGGGAACCTTTACCTGCAAAAGAGTCTCCTTACGCCAGGAATTTAGTTGCAGAACAGGTTAGACACGTCACCTAAGAATTTATTTTTTTCATTGACCCGTCTGCCTGGTGGCTATGTAACTAACAGCATTAAATACGGGAGGAATACGTGATTTCTCATCAGCAACATGGTTGGCAACTTGTTAGTGATATCCCTGGTATTGCTAGCGAGTATAGGCTACGGTGACTGCTTACCATCAGGTGGGCCGTATGCTTGTATGCTACTTTAATGGTAAAAAAAATATACAGTCGTTAATGAAGTTGTTTGGAGTAGAACATGTATGTTTATAACTCTAAGAATCTTTGAAATGATATTTTATAAACGTACATATTCTTAGATGTTTTTAAAATACCTCTAAGGTGGCACAGTGATATTTTTATAGTGTGTTATTCGCTCTTCACAAGAAATGTTTAAAAAAATATTATTCTGCAGGTTTTTGAAGCCATAGCCACAGAGTATGAAATCAAAAACGTAACAAGGAGGCCGCTGGAAACTGCATCGGCCTACACTTCTCCCAATAGATCTCCAAATCTGTCTCCTGCCTCCCACAGGAGAGGACAATACCAACTTTCAGCGATGAACAGAAAGAAAGTGCAATTTTGTGACAAATATGCATCAGATCCAAACATCCATCGATCATTTAAACAGGAACGTCTACCAAACACTACTAATTCTGATGAACCTGGCAACTCCAAATCTTGTCACTGTCAAAACGACGGCCATATTTTAGCGCCAAAAATTCAGTTAAATGGCGAAAATTGTTCGGTAAATTGTCCGAAAATTCAGCACAAGTTAGTGACGAGGCTAAGCCAAGCTTGTTCGTTGGTTGATTTACAAAATACGCCCGCCAATACATGTCCATTGTCGAGGTCTCTGAACAACTTGGGTGAATGGTGAGTGAAATTTACTTAAAAACGTCACTACCTGGACATTTTATTTTAGTCCCGAATGTTTTTTACTGGTCAGATGATCACCCCTTAAAACCGTATTGTGGTTTGTTTGAGAGCACTTGCTAATCTAGTAACATATCTGTGGCATTATAATACTCATATATTATCCCTTATCCAGTACATTATATCCTCGTGGAGCTCTGGTGCCCTTACTCACTGCAGGAACACAACACTACATCAGAGTAGTGTTATTTGGCTGCGATCTTCTGTAAGGTGGAGGTACTGTCCAAGTCGGGCGGCTCCTTTTTTGAACGGGAGATACCGTTGAGCTCTACATCTCTTTCTATAAGGAGCTCTGGTGCCCTTACTCACCGCAGGAACACAACACTACATCAGAGTAGTGTTATTTGGCTGCGGTCTTCTGTAAGGTGGAGGTACTGTCCCAGTCGGGCGGCTCCTATTTTGAACGGGAGATACCGTTGTGCCCTACCTCTCTTTCTATAAGGAGCTCTGGTGCCCTTACTCACCGCAGGAACACAACACTACATCAGAGTAGTGTTATTTGGCTGCGGTCTTCTGTAAGGTGGACGTACGGGCCCAGGCGGGCGGCTCCTATTATTATAATTGTGTAATTGGAAAGGATTGTTTTTTGTTTCCAGTCAACATGGCTCCCAGTACAGCAGCTCTCTGGACAACTTGAAGAAGTCTTGCGGCCTAAGCTGTGGTAATTTCTTTCATACCGATTATTCGTACATGATTTGACCAACAATTATTGGAGTTTCTGGTCACTATCCAAGGCAATAGCACTAGCAGATCAAAATCGGAAATTTATCAGAGAGCCTGCGTGCCAAAACCATAAATCACTTCATTCAAAAGCCATATTACCTACAGCATTTATTACCAATATTTATAAATCAGTCACTAAATGAACTAAACCTGCAAAAAAATACGCTAAAATCTTTTTTGAGCTAGCACCAGTGATTAAATTTGGTAAAGTGATACTTTTATTTATTTTAATATTTTTTTTTTATTTAATTATTTTTTAGTTTCGCGTAAAGAATAATAATTTCTATTGCAGTATGTATTCTTTTTAATTAGTTACTGTGTTTGGTGTTTCAGATTCTCCAGTGTTGTTATTGCCTGCGCCGCCGATTTATCTGGTTACCTGTGATCATGACAAAAATCAAATGTAAAACATTATTTAATTACATAATTAAGCATTATTTTTATAACAGTTTTTGTACTAAAAAAGTGCCATCTTGAAAAGTATAAGACATATTTTTCGCATTTTTTACAAATGATCTTTCGAGTCTTGAAAGACAATATAAATTTCTCACCGAAATGTATTAATGAATAATAATGGCGTAATATTTATTTGTAACGATATAATAAAATATTAAAATAATGTAGCCGGATATTAAATTTGTATGAAATAATAAAATGAATTATTATTATTTAAGAGATAAATAATTATATTGTTTTATGGTGTCTATTTGTTTTACTACGGTTTTACAGTACTGTTGATGGATCATAAAACAGTCCATAGTCGAATGATTTCAAGACATCAGATAAGTCTGCGAGGGAAGACGTGGGTGGGATTTTCCTCTTCAGTACCTGTTACTCTTTAGCTTACTTAAAAAATCCTTAGGAATTTATGTGGGTAAGTGTATCTTTATCAATTCAATCTAAGTACCTTGGGTACCTTGTTCTTCCTATGGCAATAAATCTTCAAGGATCTTCTTCTTATTTTTTTCCCTTATGGCAATCAATCCTTTTCAAGGACTATTTATCTTCAAGGATCTGGGTAGTAACTTAGCTTTAGGGTAGCCATATAGAAATATTAAATTTGGATTCGTTATTCCATACATAATTTATTTGTAATACATTAACTCTTATTCATAAAATATAATTCATTAAAATCAGTATTTTCCACGCTAAGTTACGCGCAGTAAATTATAAAGGTTTCACATTTATTAAATCTTTTGAATATCTTCTCCAAAATTAAACCAAACGTTTTGACAGCTACTGATTTTTTGACAATCAAATCCGCCATATTGAGTTGGGTATGTTGTTTACAAAGTAGTGATCGAGTTTGTGCGTGGTATTTATTTAATAATTTCTGTTAAAATTACTTTCAAAATGGATTTGAATAGCCCAGAGAACGTAGATGATTCCAAGATGGATTTAGATTCGTTAAATACTATATGCCGATGCTGCTTAACAACAAATAAACGGATGTTGAGTGCTGTCCCATTCGAGTCCTATTTCAACGATTTAGCTGGGTTAAGCGTAAGTAAAAGTTTATTAAATGAATTAAAAATAAAACACAGAAGCTATTGATGATTACATTTTCATTCATCAGTGATATTGATAATGAAAATAATGCTAAGCAAGAATGGAAGGAGATGCTTTAGTGACTATATCTACCTCTAGCAATCAGTAAATAGTTTAATCTGTTTTATGTTAATATACTAGAATTAATACTACAGTTTTCTGTTCCCTAGCCTTGTAATACGATATATGTTTGTCTGTTTGAATGGAGTATCTCTAGCACTATAGAACCAATAAAATGATAAATCACATCATATTTATGCACATGATTCCCTCATGGGGTAGGCAGAGAGTATAGAGCGCCATTTCACTCTTGACTTGCATAGTTCTTTTGCTTCTTCAATCATCAATCTTTACATGCCCACTGATTCTGATTACTCTTTCCACAATTGAGTACTGTAGCAATTTGATCTAAAAGTCAATGTTTGAATCCATTTCTGTGTGGTGAACATTGCATAGTGTGTCAGTAATGCATAATCTATTTGTGTGCACATGCAGGTGTCAGTGTGTGACGGGGTGCCCCAGTGGGTCTGCTGCGAGTGCGGTGCTCTGCTGCGGAAGGCTGCACGCTTCAAACACAAGATACTTCGGGCTCATCACATACTCTACAACTATCTTGCGAGATGTGCACCGGTGAGGGATATTGGTGCCAATTCTGTTGTTCAAATTACTAAACTTAACTAATTTGACAGTTCTAAAAATATTGCCATCCTTATTTAACCCCACACATGAGAAAGGAACAGTAAGACTTTTTAGACTTGTCAAATTAGTTAAGTTTAGTAATTTTGAACAACAGAATCGACATCAATATGTACTTTATTAGTGGGGTTGTGTATTTGTGTTTTAAAGGAATACAGGATGAATGGCATTATCTAGTGATGTATTTACACAATTCCCATGTGCCATCTCTTCAGGCTACTGCTGAAGGAATTATTGAGAACAATAAAAATTTTGCCATCCACACAAAAGTAATCTTCAAATTACAGTCCAATCATTTAGTTGACATTGCACAAGTCATTCAAGAATACTAACTTAAATAATCGGGACCCAGGTTTAGATCATTTAAGTTTAGGTTTTGTAAGTTTTTATTTTTTTATAAGGTACTTATTTAAAAAAAAATATTAAATGTATCTCCACTGAAATCTAGTTTTAGGTGGAGCTTCATGACTGAGCATCATTTTTAAAATACTGGCATACACTTTATGTTAAGGCTATGTCGTTTTTGATACTGTTCCAGTTCCCCATAGATGCCCAGGACTCGGAGTTGAAGAAATACTCAAGCCCCCACTTGCAGAGCACCGAAACACTCACCATTGACAACTATACCGGCCAAACGGACTGCGATGTTTACACTGTAAGTTATTGCAAGCTTTTGTTAAGCTTCACCTGTCCAGTGGGTAAAAAAATCTTGCAAGTTAAATTTGACAAATTTCCCAGTGTCCAGTTGAGCTGGAATTTGGCATTCACATTTGGTTCCCGAGACAATGCAGAATTACTTAAATGCCGCCATTTTAAATCTAATATGGCTGCCCCCGCAAGATAGCGATTTATAATTTCCACATTAACCCCTATGGTATAACCAATAGACCAGCCTTGTCAATATGACATGTTTATTTTTCAGCATACGAAGCAAGAAGCGGCATCAAACCTAGATACATTAGATACAAGCCTTATAAACAAGTCGGAGTATAACACTGGCAGTATAAAGGAAGAGACCGGCTTCTCAGATTATGAAGATAATTTAGCCTTGGATGAGTTCAAGTGAGTATAAACAAAGCGACTGCCAGCTGACCTGAGCTACACATTCTCGGTTACTTGTAGCTTGAGCTAGAATATCATGCGTCTGTGTGTTCGTATCGCTTTCAAATTAGTTATGTTTAGTAATTTTGAACTACAGAATCGACACCCAGATTGATAGTAATGTGTTTCAGGTCAGATCACAAAACGATGGAAGATGATTTGGTCACATTACTGTGCGAGAAGGACGTACAGGTGAAGGACGAACCGGAACAAAAGAGAAAGAAGAAATCTAAAAGCAAGAAGCCGGGGAAGGTTAAGAAAAAGAAAATTAGGTATGTGACATGATCTATACTAATATTATAAAGAGGAAAGATTTGTATTTTTGTTTGTATTGAATAGGCTCCGAAACTACTGGACCGATTTCAAAAATTCTATCACCGTTAGAAAGCTACATCATCACTGAGTAACATAGGCTATATATTATACTAGCTGCCCGCCCCGGCTTCGCTCGGGTAGACAAAATATTTGATAAATGTCTATAGGCTCCGAAACTACTGGACCGATTTCAAAAATTCTTTCACCTTAGAAAGCTACATTATCAGATAAATAGGGAAGACAAATTTTTGATAAATGTCTACCCGTGCGAAGCCGGGGCGGGCCGCTAGTCTGTACATATAAAAGAAGAAACTGACTGACTGACAAATAACGCAGTCTAAAAAGCTGGGTTTAAAGACTTGCAATTTTGACAGTAGGTACCTTTAATGACGTAGGCATCCACTAAGGGTTTGTACTTGTTGTTTTTATAAAATTGTGTTGTTTTTTGTGCTTAATAAATAAATAAGTAAGTGATATAGTAATTGTGCTGTACCCTTCCAGCCAAGAAGCGGAAGCGGACGAGGAGCCGGCCCCGAAGCGGTCGGTACGGAAGGCCCTCGAGGTGGACCCGGAGAAGATCAGGATCATCACACTCAACCCCGAGGAGCAGGTCAAACAGAGAGAGGTAGGTAGTAACAGGAACATTTTTAGACAACGTAAGCGAAAACGTAACTTCCGAAAATATGTCAAAATTGTCATACTTATTTTTAGTTCCACTTTTCACCGCCTCAGCGCTGTTCATTTCTCAATACAAAATAGTCGAAGGAGATACGAAAATGTTGTCGCAAATTATTCATGCTTGCGCTGCTGGTCACATTGTCGAAGACAAAACGCCTCCCGAGCGAAGCCGGTGCGGGCAGCTAGTATAATCTATAGCCAATGTTACTCAGAGATAGTGTAGTTTTCTAACAGTGAAAGAATTTTTGAAATCGGTCCAGTAGTTTCGGAGCCTATTCAATACAAACCCACAAAATGACACGATGTTCTTCTACACTTGTATTCCTTTCGTATATGTTTGTGTTGCTATGATGAATAAATGTTTTTCTTTCTTTCAAAACTACAAATCTTTTCTCTTTATAATATTATAGTCTAGGAGCCAGTGATAGATTTTCATGACCAAGTCCCTCCCAATCAAAAAATTGTAAAATGCATTAGGGATTTATACCATGAATACTCGCGACCGTCAGCTGCGACTCCGTGGGTGGGGCGGGCAGTGGCAGCCTCCCACGCATGGAGAAAAAAAAATGTTTTTCAGTCATTTCCTCCCATTTGAAAATTTGACAGATTATAGTTTACCTAGTATTTTAAAGAAAAAACAAAGTCAGCTGACCATAGTATGGTAGATTATATGTCAGCTGGCTGCTTGAACATGAAAAAAATATATTTATATTTTCAATTATTTCCTCTCAACTAAAAATTTACCTGGTGGTCGTTTATATGCTACTATGAATGAAAATTAATGTCAGCTTGCTGTATCTAAGTGGAAAGTTTGTCAGCTGGTACCTTCAAAGGTGTAACGCAGCAACATCGATCACCTACTGTATCTTATCAGCTGACGACTTTTCCCTTGACTGACAGCTAGCTGATTTTTTTCATTATTTACTAGAGTATGTTAACAATCATCTTATACATTTTCGTCCGGGAGAAAATAACTTAATTATTCTTTCTTTCTATATCGCAGCTAGATTTCGGATTAAAATTACCTTCTCCAGATGCTATGCTATAGCAAAAGGTACCCTTGGAGGGGTAAGTTTTACCCATGAGTCATGGGCCATGACTGCGCGGCAGAAAAAAATTAGTTGGGGAATTGTTATAACTGCGTTCGGGTAGGTATTGGTTAGTTTAAAAATCATAGACACCGGTACGTTCGAGCTCCTTTATTCGAAGTGCAGATATGTATTTGCAATACGAACTGCTAATAATTTAACTGTTCACGATACTGTGCTTCCTACACAACCTAACAATTTTCAGTTGTATCACAGTGATTGTTATCGACGCTACACAGCC
This sequence comes from Falcaria lacertinaria, assembly GCA_951449985.1. NCBI lineage: Eukaryota > Metazoa > Arthropoda > Insecta > Lepidoptera > Drepanidae > Falcaria > Falcaria lacertinaria. Next base: position 487,762 of record OX602139.1, read on the forward strand.
TTGCCGCCAAAATATAGAAAAAGAAGAACTCTTCTTTCTCATCCTATTTTTTTTCTACCGAAAATCTTCTACATGCGCTATACACAACAAAGGCCCTTTGTGCGTATTGTCAAATTTTCAAATGGGAGGAAATGACTGAAAACATTTTTTTTTCTCCATGCGTGGGAGGCTGCCACTGCCCGCCCCACCCACGGAGTCGCAGCTGACGGTCGCGAGTATTCATGGTATAAATCCCTAATGCATTTTACGAAGTTTCGCTCGAGAAGAAATAATTGACGATAATTGTACCTGGCTCCCGGACTATTAGTATAGAAGTATAGATAAAACCAGGGACAACCTGTATAGTATACACAGCACCATCATAATATAGATTCCATTTTGTGAAGGTTGCCAGTAGCCAAATATTCAATTGTGTTTCTAGAGTTTATTCCCAAGTTACAATACTGTGTGCAGGAGGAGAGCAAGTCGAGTAGCGTGAAGTTCCTCTACCAGTGTCACCTGTGCTTCAAGGGGTTCAACTTTGAGGAGAAGCTGCACAATCATATGCACAAACACAGCCCGGTGAGTGATACAACCACTCAAATGATTTTAAGCTATTGCATAGCTTTTATCGCGGGCCTTGAGCGTGGGGACCGAATCCAGAAATTCCGTAACGAAAAAAACCTAACACCCCCCACTCCGACCGGCACAGCGGTGATACTTTTTAGTTTTTCCATCTATCGATAAATACCAGAACTTTTAATAACTTTTTGGAATATCACGCTTGTCTCTTTAGTTCAGCAACCCGCCTTTAGGTGGCATTGGTTGTTTGGAAAACTACCGTAATCAGCTGTTTGTGAGAAAGTATATAGGTATATAAAAAAATACTGCATTAATAAAATAAATAAATAATTATAATTGCATAAGTTGATAAAAAATGCTATGCAATAGCTTTACCGCGGCAGTCTCCGAGTGCCACACCTAATTTTTTTTCTACAGTTCCGCACCAGTAGGGTCGCCAACGGAACCCTATTACTAAGACTGGTAATTTAGACGTTCATAAGTGCCTTATTACGGCCTAAACTGAATAAATGATATTTTGATTTTGATTTTGACTCCGCTGTCCTACCGGCGAGAAGTGGAACTGAAAATTCGGCGTATCCAGCTTTGAAGTCAGGTCATATAGTCTAAGTGTAGTTGGGACTCGCTTCAGTTAGATTACAATTAAAATAAAATATTAATTTGGCCACGTCTTAATAATTTTAAACACATATCAATTTTATTTTTTCTTTTGATTTCTATCAAACTACTCGTGACTTCCGCCACAAGAATTTATTTATTTACTAGCTTCTGCCCGCGACTACGTCCGCGTTGAGCTTAGAACCTCAGAGGATTTTAAAATTTTCCCGGGATTAAAAGTATCCTATGTTCATCCAGGTTATAAATGATCTGTTTTTCAAAATCCTCTGAGTAGTTTTTGTGTGAAAGAGTAACACACATCCAACCATCCATCCATACTCACAAACTTTCGCATTTATTTATAGTAGGATTAGGCACCAAAAATAGGTGTAAAGTAATATGGTGGTATTTTAGACCTTCATAAGTGCCTTATTAGGGCCTAAAGTGAATTAATGATTTTGATGGTTATTATCTGATCTGAACTGTGTCCCAAAACATGTGGGCACACATTACAATTAGGCAAAAACTAGCTTGAAATGATAGCCCCCCCCTGGATCCGCCCCTGACATTTTGAGTTACGTTTTCGAATACGCAGTCGAAAAATGATCTTCGTATCCGTCATAACTAAGAGCGGATGGGTTGTTGGCGATATTGTGGGAGCGCCAACATATACGAATGTCATGTCACCGTAGCCTATAGCCGCTAGCAATACCAGGGGTTTTACTAACGGGTTGCCAACCATGTTGTCGATGAGGACTCACTGTGCCCAGCGTATCCTCGTGGAGCACTGGCAACCTTACTCACCGCAGAAACACAACATTACATCAAGTAGTGTTATTTCACTGCGGTCTTATGTAAGGCGGAGGTACAGTCCCCAGTCGAGCGGCTCCAATTTAAATGGGATAACCCACGGGTAATCCCAAATCGCCTTACCTCTCTTTTCATCATGTCATGGCCACATTATTCCAGTCCCGTGGAAAGTTCGAGTGCAAACTATGCCACGTGTTCCTGCCTACATCACACAGCTTCGGCGTCCACTCGCTGATACACACGCGCCGGTACGAGTGCACCAAGTGCGGCCGCCGCATGATCGACCGCCTCTCCATCATTGAGCACTATAGGTAAGGTCTAGGTTACTGTGGATCAGGTCAAGGTCTTTGTGGGTAAGGTCACTAGACAAAGTCAAGGTCATTGTAGGCATGGTCAATGAAAATAAGATCCTAAGGTCACTGTAAGTAAGGTCAAGGTCACTATGTGTAAGGTCAATGAAGATAAGGTCCAATAAAATTAAGGGTCTCTCTAGGCAAGGTCGAGGTCACTTTGGGTATGGCCAATGAAGATAACGTCCAATATTAGTAATGTCACTGTAGGCAAGGTCAAGGTCGCTATAGGCAAGATCATCAAATGTCTAGTTTTTTTCATTTAATTTAATCTATACGAATACCAGCGTTACCCGCCGTTTCGCCCGAATTATTATATCCCTCGGGAACCACACAATTTGCCGGGTTGAAAGTATCCTATATTTTAATCCAGCTTATAAGTTACATCCATTCCAAATTTCATACAAATCCATTCAGCCGTTGAGAAGAAGTGAAGTTGAAATGGGTACAAACACACACACACAAACACAAACTATCAAAATCTAAATATATATAACTCAAAGGTGGACTGACTGACTGACATAGTGATCTATCAACGCACAGTCCAAACCACTGGACGGGTCGGGCTGAAATTTGGCATGCAGGTAGATGTTATGACGTAGGCAACCGCTAAGAAAGCATTTTTGGAAATTCCACCCCTAAGGGGGTAAAATAGGGGGTGAAAGTTTTGTATGAAAATCCGTCATTTTTGAAGTTAAATCCATACAAATAGGTAGCAGTGGGCAAAAGCTATCATTTCGAATTTTAGATATAGGTACAAGTTGACTTATTTACCACGTGTGCGAAGCCGCGGGCTAAAGCTAGTATATACATAATTTTGTTCCAGAACCCAGCACGAAGGCCTGGTGTCTTCTCATATCTGCCAGATTTGCGGGAAAATATCCAAGTAAGTGAAGTTAACAGGTTTAGCCATATTATGGTGTCCATTCTGTTGTTCAAAATTACTAAACACAACTAATTTGACAGGTCTCAAAAGTCTTGCTATCCCTTTCTCATGTGCGGGGTTAAATAAGGGTGGCAATATTTTTAGACCTGTCAAATTAGTTAAGGTGACCAATATATTTATTTGTGTTACACAAACAGATTGGGATCAATAGATATTACATAAACATGAAGATAAGCTGTATAGGAACTAGATAACAATCCAAATAATGCGTAAACAGCTTGACACATACATAAAATAGAAACAAACTAAACTATATGCAATAATTATATTTTTTTGTAATTACTTACATATAAAACATACCAAACGGTCTATTCCCACTAGTTCAGTTGTCCAGTTCAGTTGACTGAACTAGTGGGAACACCTAGACGCAAGACTAACATGTTTATAGAATACAAATATATTATAATTTGCTTTGTCCGCTTAAATGAGTGTGATACGGTCGAACGGCCTGCGCCCAGGTGTGAGGCGTCCCATCACCAACGCAGCGGCACCCTGATGATGGGATTTTGATTTTGTGTTGTGTTGTCTGCAGTAACAAGATTTTAGCCCTTCCTAAGTGCTTTATTATGACCTAAACTGAATAAATGATATTTTGATTTTGTGTTGTGTTGTCTGCAGTAACAGTAAGACTCATAAAGGTCACATGAGGAACCACCACAGCGGCGACCGGCCCAAGTGCGACGAGTGCGGGAAGACGTTCGTCAACAAGGACTCCTTGACCGAACACATGCAGTGAGTACCAAAGATAGGCAGGGCGAATTATTGGAGCCGCCCAACTGGGGACTATACCTCCACCTTACAGAAGACCGCAGTTAAATACCACTACTTTGTTTCTGCGGTAAGGTTGCCAGTGCTCCACGAGGATACGCCGTGCTACTAGTAATGCTGCTAGCACAGTGAGTCCTCATCAACAACATGGTTGGCAACTCGTTAGTGATACCCCTGGTATTGCTAGCGGCTATAGGCTACGGTGACCGCTTACCATCAGGTGGGCCGTATGCTTGTATACGTGATATTTGGCCTTACCTCTCTCCTCTACGTGAGATTGGGTGAGATTCGGGTCGGCCCCCATTCCCCCTAAACACCCCACGTAATTAAGCCCCCTTTACATGACAGGATCCATCAAGGAGTCAAGAACTATGAGTGTTCAGAGTGCGGGCAGAGGTTCCGCACTCGCACACAAGTGAAGCACCACAAGTTGAAGCACTCGGACGCGAAGGATTTCTACTGTGTCGAGTGCGATTCTAGGTGAGTCTAAGTATTTTGGTTCAGCTGAGCGGTGAAGTCGCTTGTGTGTACTTTACGCACACGGACGCACACATTGTAACTATCTCCATCATCTTCGAATATTAGATCCTCAGTATAGAACTCATAGTGATATGAAGAATGAAGGGCTGAAGGGATTTCATAAAAAAATTGCCAAGGATAATCAGTCTTGGAGACATTTACATTTTTTCATTTCATTTGATACCCATGTCATAGGGGTTACTGTGCAAATTACTAAGCCATTCTGCGGCGGCCGCCATGTTGGATTTAGAATGGCGTAAATTTTCTTACAGTGTTTCGTTCATCAAGGATATGGGTATTGATTTAAAATATAGACTTGTACAGGAACCACTGTCGATTAATTTCGAAATTATAAATCTCCATTGTGACGGTCGTCATATTGGATAAAAAATGGTGGAATTTAGGTAATCGTGCATCTTCTAAGGAATCAAACGTGTATGCCATATTTCAGCTCAATCGGACACTGGGAAGTGGGTCAAATCACACCGAACAGGTGAAACTAAAACGCTTGCAATAATAAGTGCTATATATTATAGCGTGTTATATTTAATTCACCAGATTCAAAACGGCTCAAAGTCTCCGGTCGCATCTACAGAAGAGTTTGAAACACAAAGACGAGGCGAGCTTAAAGTGAGTGCTAGCGTAGTTTACTACTTGAGAATTGTTTAACGAGATATTTCTTGTTCATTGTCTAACTAGATGTATTGAAATTGAAATATGGGCCGATGTATAGGTTTTAACGGAAAGCCTTATTTCAATCGATTCCTTATGGCCATTGAAGAGTTGTGGGGCTTGAGGATTTGCGTAGGTATCCAGTCCCCCAGTGTAGCGGGGAGTGCAGTCCCCCGGTGTAGCTGGTAGTCCAGTCCCCCAGAGTAGCAGGCAGTGCAGAACCCCGGTGTAGCGGGGAGTGAGGACCCCCGGTGTAGCGGGGAGTGCAGTCCCCTGGTGTAACGGGGAGTGAGGACCCCCGGTGTGGCGGGGAGTGCAGTCCCCCGATGTAGCGGGGAGTGCAGTCCCCCGGTGTAGCGGGGAGTGCAGTCCTCCGGTGTAGCGGGGAGTGAGGACCCCCGGTGTGGCGGGGAGTGCAGTCCCCCGGTGTAGCGGGGAGTGGGGGGGCGTGTGGTCAGTAGTGTATTGTCGCAGGTTCGGGTGCCTGGTGTGCGGGCGCCGCTTCAGCAGCGGGCCCCGCGCCGCGCGGCACTCGCGGGTGCAGCACGAGGGCGAGCGCGCGCACCGCTGCAGCACTTGCGGCGCCGGGCTGGCCTCGCGCTCCTCGCTCCACAAGCACGAGCTCTCCGTCCACGGCGGCCGCCGCCCCAGCGCCAGCCACGTCTGCCACACGTGCGGCCGCGCCTTCCGGGTCAGTACTACCCCACACCCCACACACTACCCGCTACCCGCCCCAGCGCCAGCCACGTCTGTCACACGTGCGGCCGCGCCTTCCGGGTCAGTACTACCCCACACCCCACACACTACCCGCTACCCGCCCCAGCGCCAGCCACGTCTGCCACACGTTCCCACGCGCCTTCCGGGTCAGTACTACCCCACACACTACCCGCTACCCGCCCCAGCGCCATCCACGTCAGTCTCACGTTAGGCCGCGCCTTCCGGGTCAGTACTACCCCACACCATACCCCAGACACGTCCCGCCACACTACATTACACTACCCGCTACACTACATTACACTACCCACACTACAATTATGATTTTGAATGTTTAATTCTCCCTTTATTAGGGTCGCAGTGTTCTGATCAACCACACTCGCACACACACTGGTGAGAAGCCCTTCGAGTGTACCGAGTGCGGGCGCCGCTTCACCCAGCGGACCGCCATGCTGACACATGTCAAGCTGGTGCATCTCAAGATCAGGAAGAAACTACAGGTAAGTACATAATACTACTAGCTTTTGCCTTCCCACAGGGGTCCCCGAAGAGGTTGGCAGAGGTGTTACAACACCCAATTTCCATCGAAGATAATTTGGTGCCAACGTGACAGATGGTGAGTCCGTCGCCGTCTCTTAGGCACTATATACGATACGTCCTTGAATTTCTTCTAAGTAGTAGTTAGTAGCAATATTTAATTAAATCCAAACCGATGTTGTACATACATATTCAGAGTACTCTTACATCATTATAGTTTAATAAATTTACTTGATTTTCAGGTAAAACCGCCCCAAGAAGTGGTAGAGAGTAAACCACCCATGTTCCCCGCGGAGCCTCCCAAGTTCGAACCTTTTGAGCTTTGCATCAACAGAGCTACTCCTTGTGAGATGTACTTTAGGGTCACAGCCGGGCCGTGAACACATCAATTAAATGTCATCCAAAGTTTAGGAAATATTATTTGCAAGTTTTTTTGATGTTTAGAGCAGCGTTTCCCAAATGGCGGGTCGCAGCATTGTCTCATTGTTTACAATCAATCATACTCATTGATGATCAAGTAGCATTCATAGTTAAAAACAAAGTGGTTCATATATTTTACTAAAATATAAAGTCATTATGATAGATATAATACAGTTCCTTAAATTTAGTGGACACAAAAGTGTGTTTTTTATTTTTCCCTGTTACCAATGGGTGGGTAAATAAGCTTGTGGTGGATCAAACATTAAGGTAACCGGGCCAGGGCATGATAAATATGGGAAACACTGGTTTTTTTTATACCACTAAGATGGCACACAAGCCTACGGCCCACCTGATGGTAAGCAGTCACCGTAGCCTATAGCCGCTAGCAATACCATATATCACTACGGGGTGCCAACCATTTTGCTGATGAGGACTCACTGTGCTAGCAGCAATACTACTAACCCAGCGTATCCCCGTGGAGCACTGGCAACCTTACTTACCGCAGAAACACAACACTACATCAAGTAGTGTTATTTCACTGCGGTCTTCTGTAAGGCGGAGGTACAGTCCCCAGTCGGGCGGCTCCAATTTAAATGGGATAACCCACGGGAAATCCCAAATCGCCCTACCTCTCTTTTTAAAAGCTCATGGTGTGATTAATCACTGTACTTAAGCGAAAAACTCATTGATACAGGCCGGGACTCGAACCTGGGTTCAGACGACAGGCCTGTTGCTTCAACCACAAGGCCACCACGGCTTTTTTTGGTCTAGTAATTTCGACAAAAGAATCGACACCTTTAGTCGCCTATCGAGCGACTAGTGCAAATCCAATCACTACTATCCTACTGCTGGAGTAAAGACTTGTATATTTAAGGAATACTAATTAATAATTGATCTCAGTTAAACTCAAAGTAGCATCTGCTGCCGTTCAATACGTAATGTATGAGATATATAGCGCTTTAGACAATCCAATGGACATCATTATTCTGTGAAATATGTGAAAATTTTATTCCAGTTGAATTTAATTTCGATTTCAAAAGTATTTGTTCTTCAATAACACATCGGGCTTACATGGCGAACGTGAATAAGACTTTTTTTAATCTTTTGGTAATCGTTATTTAATTAAACTGAAAGATGGTATAGGTACATTTGTTGTATATATATGCGACTTCGTCTGTATTTCAGGAGTAAGTCCCTGAAAAACCCTATAATGTATCAACATTATAGGGTTTTTAATAAATTATATATAGGGTTTTTATATACATAAATGTTTACACAACGTCCGCGGTTAGTTTCATGAAAGTATGGTTCCATGAATTCGCACTGTTAGTTGTCAGCTTCTAAATTAACGCATATATGATTATTTGTAATCATACCCTATACTGTACACTACACTGTATACCGTTAACTTTAAATGCTACCTTTAACCGTTATGTACAATACATTTATTGAAATGTATTGGCGCGTGAAATACTATTGTTCTATCGTGAAATGAACCTCATAGTATATTATTCTTTATTTTGTATTACAAATTGATAAGAAGGTAATAAAATAGGTATAAGGTAATGATAAGAAATGCGAAATAAATCACTATTTTACGTATGCTTTTAGTTTTGTTTTTCATTATTTTCCTTTTCCTGAAGTTGAAATAATATGCAAAATTTTCGCAAATTCATACAAATAATTTTAAGATGTGCGTTTTAAAGTTAGTTTTATACTGAAACAAGTTAGAATCTAAGAATTACTAAATATAAATGACTACATTTTACTTTAAATTAACTTGTCGTACATTATTATATCATTTCGTCGCCCTTTGCGAATATTTTACAATAAATAAAAGGTATTATATTAAACCACTCTTGTATTATTTAAATCATTATTTGATATTTGTTTCGTATTTAGTATACACTACACTGCACTGTATACTGTACACCGCACTGTATACTGTACACTGCACTATACAGTAAAAAAAAAGTTAAAAGTACAAAGAGTAACACTGCCCGTGTACGATTTATTTTGCGATTTCTGCCAACTTCGGTTCCACTGCCTTCTGGACGATCTCAGGTTTCAGCTAAAAAAGGTAAGTACAATATCAGAATCAGTAACATTTAGGTAATCGTGCATCGTCACGGGCATCAAACGTGTATCACACTTGGAAGTGGCTCAAATTTAACTAAATTATCAAGATTTGATTACACACACACACACACACCGGTCAGGTGAAACTAAATGTTTGTAAAAATTGCGGCCTTTGTTTATTAAAGCCGCAATTTTTTGTTGCTGCTACGTCACAATGTTGGAGACTGTCTTAGGAAAGGCTCACAGCTGTACATCCGTAGCTAAAGATAGGATATAGGCTTTTACCCGATATGGTATATAAGTCTATGTATGTATTTAAGTATATACCTCCGCAACGAGTAAAATATTCAGCCGATTTTGGCGAATAAGGTGTCTATCGGTTCATTATAATGGTTCGGGTAACATGCTTAAGGAGTCGATATCGATTTTATCTTGTAAACCCGAATTTTAAACGATGTCGAATCGTTGCTCTTAAGCGGATGAACGAATTTGATTTAGCTTGTTTGTTTGAAAAACATGTGAATTGTTTTGCCGTAAACGGATTCCAGTTATTGCAACTTTTAACATACCTTTTCCTTCCTCGTAATCTTCAGATGCACCAGTTTGTAGTGCGTCTGCATGGTGGTTTGTTGCGCGAAGCACCGACCGCACTCGCTACACGCGAACGGCTTCTCGCCCGTGTGTGTCCTTATATGGTTCACGAGAATGTTCTTACTCTGTGGGGAGAAACAATGACAATCAATGCTATGACATAACAAATATGGTAATTAATACTGAGTAATTAGTACTGAGTAGTGTACTGAAGTGGTAAGTGTACTGTAAGGATTGTAGCGGGTAGTGTAGTCTAGTTTACTGTAGTTTAGTGTAGTGTTGTGTGTAGCGGGCGGGTAGTGTGTGAGGTGTGGGGTAATACTGACGGTGAAGGTGCGTGGGCACGTGTGGCAGACGTGGCTGGCGCTGGGGCGGGTAGCGGGTAGTGTGTGGGGTGTGGGGTAGTACTGACCCGGAAGGCGCGTGGGCACGTGTGGCAAACGTGGCTGGCGCTGGGGCGGGTAGCGGGTAGTGTGTGGGGTGTGGGGTAGTACGGACCCGGAAGGCGCGGCCGCACGTGTGGCAGACGTGGCTGGCGCTGGGGCGGGTAGCGGGTAGTGTGTGGGGTGTGGGGTAGTACTGACCCGGAAGGCGCGGCCGCACGTGTGGCAGACGTGGCTGGCGCTGGGGCGGCGGCCGCCGTGGACGGAGAGCTCGTGCTTGTGGAGCGAGGAGCGCGAGGCCAGCCCGGCGCCGCAAGTGCTGCAGCGGTGCGCGCGCTCGCCCTCGTGCTGCACCCGCGAGTGCCGCGCGGCGCGGGGCCCGCTGCTGAAGCGGCGCCCGCACACCAGGCACCCGAACCTGCGCCAATACACTACTGACCACACGCCGCCCCACTCCCCGCTACACCGGGGGACTGCACTACCCGCTACACCGGGGTCCTCACTCCCCGTTACACCGGGGGACTGCACTCCCAGCTACACCGGGGGACTGCACTCCCCGCTACACCGGGGTCCTCACTCCCCGTTACACCGGGGGACTACACTCCCAGCTACACCGGGGGACTGCACTCCCAGCTACACCGGGGGACTGCACTACCAGCTACACCAGGGACTGTATTACACACGATCAGGATGGCAGGGGAGCGTTTTATTTCGTTATTTCTCGTACTTACTTGAAATCTTTCTCGTCTTGGTGTTTCAAGCTCTGCTGTAAATGTTTTCTCAAGTTGTGAATCGTTTTGAACCTACGACAAGATAAATGAGACTGTGATTAGAAGGTGGTGACTAATGTCACAGCTTTGCGTACCCACAGGTGACATAAAAAAATAGTACATCATACATGTTATTTGGCTGCGATCTTCTGTAGGGTAATTTTGAACGGGAGATACCGTTGTGCCCTACCTACCTGTCTATATGTGTTCCGCAGGAAAAAAATTACTACATCAGAGTAGTGTTATTTGGCTCTTATTGCTGACAAGAAACCGGCAAGAAACTCTGCAATCACTCTTTTCAAATAAAATATATAATTTACATTTCAATTACTTACGTGACATAAATATATCACAAAAAGTTAACACATAAACAAGGATATTATGCTTCTATTACAAATCTAAGCTAGATAGATAGATAACTCTTTATTGTACACCAAAATCAATAACTGAAGAACATAAAATACATAATAAATCGGTACAATTGGCGGCCTTATCACAACATGTGATCTCTTCCAGACAACCTGGGTAGTGACTAGAGAATGGAGTTTGAGACAGGGTAGTTGACGGTGTACCCAATACTATATGAACAAGATACCCGTTGGCACCTTTACTGAAATAGTAACATATTAAATATCTAACTACAATTAGATACATAATTGAAAATAAAATAATAAACTACTACATACCTATGACATACATACATATACATAAATATATATATATATATATACACATACATCTAAATACATAGCATAACATAAAAGCTAATATATTATCGGCCTACATGTACGTTTTTATGTATGAAAGAAAGTAGTTTTGAAGCCGTCGTGGCCTTGTGGTTGAAGCAACAGCCTGTCATCTGATGGGTCCAGGTTCAAACCCCGGCCTGTACCAATGAGTTTTTCTAAGCTTAAGTACAGTGATTAATCACGCCATGAGCTTTTAAAAAGAGAGGTAGGGCGAATTGGGATTACCCGTGGGTTTTCCCATTTTAATTGGAGCCCGACTGGGGACTGTACCTCCACCTTACAGAAGACCGCAGTAAAATAACACTACTTGATGTAGTGTTGTGTTTCGGCGGTGAGTAAGGTTGCCAGTGTTCCACGAGGATACGCTAGGCTAGTAGTAATGCTGCTAGCACAGTGAGTCCTCATCAAGAACATGGTTGGCAACTCGTTAGATACCCCTGGTATTGTTAGCGGCTATAGGGTACGGTGACTGCTTACCACCAGGTGGGTCGTATGCTTGTGTGCCATCAAAGTGGTATAAAAAAAAAGAAAAAAAAGTAGCTCACCTCTCATCACACTCGACGCAGTAGTAATCCTGCGCTCGCGTCGTGCTGGCATCATGGTGTGTGTTGCGATGTTGCCTTAGCTGGGATATCGTGCGGAACTTAAGGTTGCAAGGCGAGCATTCGAAAGTCTTCAGCCCTGCATGGATCCTGAATTGGCAATTGGTGTGTCACACCACGAGCTTTACGGTGAAGGAAAACATCGTGACGACGTCATCAACGACGACGAAACATCAAGACGAGACCGCTGGTCTAGTGGTTAGTACACCTGACTGCTGCGCTAGAGGTCGCGGGTTCGATTCCCGCCGGGGCAAACATTTATGTGAAAAATATGTTTGTCTGGCGTCTGGGTGTTTGGTATGTATTATAAGTATGTATTTACAAACAAAAAGTATATAAGTATTATATCAGCTGCTGGTTCCCATAGTACAAGCTTTGCTTAGTTTGGGGCCAGATGGCGCTGTGTGATAATGTCCAAGCATTATTATTATTATTATTATCGTGAGGACACCTGCATACGTCTTAGAAGAAATTCAAGGACGTATGTAATGCCTAAGAGACGGCGACGGACCATCTGTCACGTTAGCACCAAATTATCTTCGGTGGAAAGTAGGTGTTGTAACCTCTGCCTACCAGCTTAGGCCAATCACACTAATATTGTAAATGCGAGAGTTTGTGTGCTCTATCCTCTTCACACCTCAACGGTTGAATGAATTTGTATGATATTGGGAATGGAGGTAGATTATAAGCTGTCTTGGTCCAGGGCACATATTTTCTGCATTAGCGGTTGAAACTCTGGTCCTTGAAGCCCGGATGCTCTTCAGCTTTTTAAGGACTCACGTCGGCTGGTTAAGGCCTCCTGTGACAGGCGTGCTGGAACATATCTCGCTCAGAGGAGCGAGATATGTTCTCTAACCAGCATTGCTATGCAACGTGGCAATGCTGCCAGCATTCTTGGCACGCTCCCGCATGATCTGGTTTGGGTCAGATCTTTTTATACTAGTCTATACTAATATATTAAGAGGATATTATTTTTATTTTTGTGGGTTTGTGTTGAATAGGCTCCGAAATTACTGGACCGGTCAAACATTCTTTCACCGTTAGAAAGCTCCATTATCACTGAGTAACATAGGCTATGTATTATATTGATACGCGAAGTCGCGAGGAAACAGTTATGTATATATAAGTAGGAAGGTTAATTTCTGTTTTTTGTCAATAGTTTAATTTGTTTTGTGGTACTAGAGAGCTGGATTAACATATGGGATAATTTTTATCCCGGATTTTTTTCCCGAGGGATAGTAGAACCCTGCGGGCGGCGCCGTGGGTAAAAGCTAGTAAGGGATATATGAATATCGTGTAGTAACTTCTCTCCATTAGGAAGGTCAGCGGTGACCTACCGCACCCTAGTGGTATGTCGTGACCGCATACCGCATGTGTTCACCCAGGGAGTGTTTGCTGACGAACGTCTTGCCGCAGACTTCACACTTGGGCCGGACGCCGCGGTGGTGGCTCCGGATGTGGCTCTGATGGGTCTTGAAATTGCTAAACACAATATTATACAGGGATTTTTATACCACTAAGGTGGCACACAAGCATACAGCCCATCTGATGGTAAGCAGTCACCGTAGCCTACAGCCGCTAGCAATACCGGGGTATCACTAACAGGTTGCCAACCCTGTTGTTGATGAGGGCTCATTGTGCTAGCAGCATTACTACTAGCGCAGCATATCCTTGTGGAGCACTGGCAACCTTACTCACCGCAACCACCTGTGCACTTCGAGGAATATTCTAAAAAAAGAATTAGAGAAATCGGATCAGCTGCTCTCGAGATTCTTAGCAACACATTCAGCGATTCATTTTTATATTGTAGTACAGGGATGTCCAAATAACGGTCCGCGGATTGTTGTCATGCGGCCCGCGACGCATGTTTTAATCAGAAAATTGTTTTGGACATAAGTAGTTTGGATACTACAATTCTTTGTCAAAACATAATATAATGAATATTTGATATTTTTAAGCTATTGCATAGCTTTTATCGCGGGCCTTGAGCGTGGGGACCGAATCCAGAAATTCCGTAACGAAAAAAACCTAACACCTCCCACTCCGCCATCTATCGATAAATACCAGAACTTTTAATGACTTTTTGAAATATCACGCTTGTCTCTTTAGTTCAGCAACCCGCCTTTAGGTGGCATTGGTTGTATTGGAAAACTACCGTAATCAGCTGTTTGTCAGAAAGTATATAGGTATATAAAAAAATACTGCATTAATAAAATAAATAAATAATTATAATTGCATAAGTTGATAAAAAATGCTATGCAATAGCTTTACCGCGGCAGTCTCCGAGTGCCACACCTAATGTTTTTATTCTTGTATCATTACATTCGCATGATATTAAAAGTGAAGCTACTTCTACTATTATTCGGGAATGTATAAAGAAGTTGTTACACTGTATTATATTTACTTGAAAACTGAAAATATTTTTTTCTGCGGCCCTCCAGCTTCTGTATTTAATTTTATTAGCCCGCGAAGGTATGTAGTTTGGACAGCCCTGTTCTAGAAGATAATGGACACAATAAACTTGTCAATACAAGTAGGTACTTACTTAAATACTTTCCCGCAAGTATTGCATATGTAAATCACGCCCTCATGCTGTGTTCTGTTAGAAAAAAAATTATGTTACTGTTTAACGGACTTTGACCACTAGATGTCGCTGTAATGTAAATAAGGATTATTAGCACGCGCGGTAGAGCGTCTCCGTCGCTGTGCTATATATCTCAGCGACGGAGGCTCATTGAACCCCCCGACCCTTGCATCTGCCGGCCCGCGCCGAGCGAGTAGCTTTAAACACGCCCCTAAATTTAAATAATAATCCCAGCCCAGCCCAGCTCCCTAGCTTGCCCCCCAGCAACGCCCTAAGCCGAGGTCCGAGCCCCACTATGGGGCGCCCTTAGCTGTGTTGCTTAGCATCTAAAAGTGCCTGGCTGGAGGCCACCTTGGTCTCGCCATTGTCCGGTTAAGTAGCAAAAGTTCCCGGAACTCACGCTACGAGAGACAATTCATAAATAAAAAAAGGCTCATTGAACAAACCGAACATACCGACCAGGAACAAAAATACCAAAGATCTGGACTACGTATACTTCTACCATAGTTTTAATTACCACCACGCACAACAAGACCTGCTGACTGCCTCCACTCCCTATGATGTCATCCACAGTTACTGTAGCTCTAGCAACAACAACTTAAAACTACCTATTCGTATCGCTTTCCACTATTCTGTATGGGAAAATGAACAGCGCTGCGCCGGTGAAAAGTGGAACTAAAAATTTGTATGAAAAGGACATTCATGTTTCATAGAGATTTGGTCCAAATCTGAAAGTGCCGGCCAACGCATTTTTTTTGTATATTCTTTAGAGCTTGTCCGTCTGAGCATTTATTACTATGGCACAAGTTGGACATTACAGGACATTTCAATTGTTTTAGTTTTGGAATTCATATTTTCAACAAAAATATATCGTGTTTGGGCTAATTGTAACAGACTTAATGCATACATGGTTTATACCTTGACCTGACGCCGCAGCATCATCTGGAATCTACAAGACACCCAAGTCCTCACTAACTTACAGCAAATATATCGTGCTTGGGCTCATTGTAATGATCTCAATGAATAGTCTATATTTAGATAGATGGTGATGGGTCCGGCGATGGAGTGGGAAATAGTATTGAGGATAAATCGGTGCCGTGAGTCGGGGGTTCATTTTTTTTTTATATTAACTTGTATACTATAATAATAATAATAAATAGGTATTTATTCAAGTAACGTTGACTCGTTGTTGTGTTAGTAATACTTAACCGTTAGAAAGCTAAACTATCACTGAGTAACATAGGCTAGCTGCCCGCCCCGGCTTTGCACGGGTAGACAAAATATTTGATATAAATGTCTACCCGTGCGAAGCCGGGGCGGGCAGCTAGTTACATATATTATTAGTTATGTGTCGGTGTTGATCACATACACGCAATCCAGCCTATTAGCGATCATGTTCAGGATGCCGCTAGGGCTGGCCCGCACCCTGCGCACCAGGGATGCGCACCTCTTCCGCATTGTAGTGTAGAAGCAATCTACATGGGCGTCGGCGGACATCCCTGATGCGCTAACACCCTGAACGCATTATTATATTGTACCCTGAGCGCTGTATGCACCACGAGTGTACCTAGCCCACAGGCTGCACGTGTAGAATGTGGTACAGTAGGCTCGGAAAAGTGTGATTTTGACATCGACTGAGCAACGTGCAGACCTGCGAGCCAGCATGTTCGCTCTAACCGACAGCGCTCTATGTAGTGTAGTGTTAATGATGATGAAAACCTCACCGGTAGTGTTCCAAGATAGAAGCGCGGTCGATCATCCGCCGGCCGCACTTGACGCACTCGAACCTTCGAACGTGCATCTGAGAGTGCAGCCCGTGACTGTATTGAGACGAGAAGTACATCTGACAGACATCACACTGGAACCTGCCGTGTAGCTGAAACATACATTGTGTCAGCTTTTTTTTTATACAACTAAGGTGGCACACAAGCATACGGCCCACCTGATGGTAAGCAGTCACCGCAGCCTATAGCCGCTAGCAATACCAGGGGTATTACTAACGGGTTGCCAACCATATTGTTCATGAGGACTCACTATAGGCTATAGGCTACGGTGACTGCTTATTATCAGGTGGGCCGTATGCTTGTGCCACCTTAGTGGTATAAAAAAAAACTGTAATTGTACTCACCGCAGTATGTTTCTTCATGTGATTGTGCAGCGTGGACTCATAATTGAATCCCCTAAAGCACAGAGTACATTGAAACGGGGCCTTGAGTCCGACCACTCTGTCCTCCTGTTGACACACAATTGCAAGCGTTAACTATACGCCAGGATCAGGCCATTATTATACCTCTAAGGTGGCACACAAGCATACGGCCCACCTGATGGTAAGCAGTCACCGTAGCCTACGTGTTGCCAACCATGTTGTTAATGAGGACTCACTGTGCTAGCGCAGCGTATACTCGTGGAGCACTGGCAACCTTACTTACCGCAGAAACACAACACTACAACAAGTAGTGTTATTTCACTGCGGTCTTCTGTAAGGTGGAGGTACAGTCCCCACTTGAGCGGCTCCAATTTTAATGACAAAAAAGCATAATCCAAAATTTATAACGTGGGTACTCTTAAAAAAAACCTCTCGTGCGAATTAGGCCTCAGGATCACTACAGAATTCCTACTGGCAATTCGCTCACCTCTCTCTGTCTGGCTTGCTCCTCCTCAGTGAGGTACACCACTCTGATTTTCTTTGGGTCCAAAGGGACACTCCTCGGACTTTGTAGCTTTGGCTCCGGAGTATCCTCATCAGCGGAGTTTTCACTGTCAGACAAACAGCTTGTGAGCGTGATAGATTCATTGAATTTTGTATCTATACGAGTAGTAAATGAACTCCCCGCCGTGGTTGCCCCAAAGGAGTACAGCATGGGGTTCAAGGTTGTGAAGGGTCGGCAACCCTGGTGTTGCAAGTGCCATAGGCTACGGTAACCGCTTACCGTCAAGCGGGCCGTATGCTTGTTTGCCACCTTAGTGGTATAAAAAAACATTGACGTTTCTGCAATGCCGGATTTAGAGGTCTGGAGGACTCGGGGCAAGAAAGGATTGGAGGCCCCCGGGTTTGTATAAACTACTACAGGTAAAAGTAAAACGCGAAAAACAAAACGATAAGTTGTTTTACTAGCGTTTACTAGAATTTGAATGTATATTCTGTAGTCTGTATTGTGGGGGCCCCTCTTTTGTGGAGGCCCCGGGGCTGTAGCCCCGGTTGCCCTACCCTAAATGGGGCCCAGAGTGTCTGCTTGTAATGTCAAAATAACATTTCAGATCAAATAAAAATGGTAGATATTGCAAGCAAGTTGAATTTGAACCAGTTCCCAGTGTCCCATTTAGCTGAAATTCGGCTTACACGTTTGGTCCCCGTGACAATGCACGATTACTGAAACGCCGCCATTTTAAATCCAATATGGCAGACGTCACAAAATGGTGATTTATCAATTCCACATTAATTCCTATGATATCTAATATATAAAATTCTCGTGTCACAGTTTTCATTACCATACTCCTCCGAAACGGCTTGACCGATTTTGATGATTTTTTTTGTGCTTATCCGGTATCTATGAGAATCGGCCAACATCTATTTTTTATCCCCCTAAATGTTAGGGGTAGTCCACCCCTAAATTTTTATTTTATTTTTTAGACAAAATTTTTAATTTCTATTTTTTTATGGCATTGGTTTTATGTGGCAATGCCGCCAGCCTTCTTGGCACACTTCCCCGTGACAGTGGTTCGGGACATTTATTTTACGTTTAGGTTAGTTTTGTACTTCTTAGTTTAGTTTATTTTAAGTTTTTATTATAATTGAGTTAAACCTATTAAATAAAAATGACAAAATGGTAAAAAAAATTTTTATGATACAACATACAGAAATACATACAATCCTCAATTTTCACCCTTCTACGATCAACCCTTATTTTTTAATAGCCATTTTAGTAATTTAATCATTTTTCCTCTCCGGTCGAAAACTGATCAATCGTCATTTTTGTGCTTATCCGGTATCTATGAGAATCGGCCAACATCTATTTTTCATCCCCCTAAATGTTAGGGGTAGTCCACCCCTAAATTTATTTTTATTTTTTAGACCGATTTCAAAAATTCTTTCACCGTTAGAAAGCTACATCATCACTGAGTAACATAGGCTATATATTATACTAGCATCCCGCCCCGGTTTCGCTCGGGTAGACAAAATATTTGATATAAAAGTCTACCCGTGCGAAGCCGGGGCGGGCCGCTAGTGATATATAGGTATCAAATGAAAGGGCGTGATGTGCGAAACACAGAAAGTGAAATGCTATTCAAAATCCAAATTACAATATGGCATAGACAGACAGACATATAGTCTGGCAATCAAGTCTAGAAACGGAACTAAATGTGTGTCTCCTGTCATCCTTCACACAATGTGATCCATGTTATGACGTGTACTGTCAACAAACCAATCAAGACGGTGGATGCTCTATACGAGCTGCGGCGGGGTGACATACGAACGACACAGTACAGCCTCTATTATTATATACTGTGTATTGCCAGACTGTACATACAATTTAATGGAAATAATTATAAACACAACAGAATTCAATCAAAATCTTTTTATTTATACTTATTAAATAATTAAGAACGACAATGATGTCAATTCAGTGCCGGTAGCAGGAACATTGTCGACAACGTTTTCGTATCGCCTTCGACTATTTTTGTATTGGAAAATGAACAGCGCTGCGGCGGTGAAAAGTGGAACTAAAAATTAGTATGACAATTTTGATATTTCGCGAGTTACGTTGTCTACAATTTTCCTGCTACAGGCACTGTTGTATAAAATCACTAAACTACTCTACTTGGCAATTCGTTAGTAACTGCCTGGTATTGCTAGCGGCTATAGGCTACGGTGACTGCTTACCACCAGGCGGGCTGTATGCTTGTGTGCCACCTTAGTGGTATAAAAAAAAACTACTTGTTACAAGGACTATGAATAGAAAAGTAGGAGAAATATGCTGAAGATACACACAACAACTGGATGATTAAATTATTTCGTACAAATACCCGTGCGAAGCCGGGGCGGGCCGCTAGTCATTTTTAAGTAGGGACATGTTGACTTATTCACTTCAAAGTGAAAAGTGCGAAGTCGCGGGAAAAAACTAGTTTGTTATATAGGTACATAGATAGTATAGTATGTTTCAGATTTTTAGGTGTCACTTGATGGCGATCCAATTGAATGAGTAACAATGCTTTTTAGTTATTGCTAATCGGGGGTCCCGCATTCGGCGTTTGTGCTAAAGGCGGCGTCCAAAATCCTGAAACAAAAAAAAAAACAATTTGGACAAACAATAATCTATAGTAGACCTCTTTTAAGGCTCAGTGTGGTGAAGGGGACACATCAAGAGTTACTAGCGAGAAAATGCCAGTGCCATAATTTACGAGACATCTTTAAGGGTCTACAACGCGTTAGATACCACTGGTATTGCTAGCGGCTATAGGCTACGGTGACCGCTTACCATCAGGTGGGCCGTATGCTTGTGACCCACTTAAGATTGGTACGTACCTCCCTATCCTCATGGCAGTATTATTAGTCTGCCATTTTCTGCACCATTATGCCCATATGATCACTCATCCTCACAGTCGAGCGTTTGGCTCATTCTAATAATAGCGTCGGTTCGTCGCTGTGAGGATCGGACGAGGGCTCGGCTTGCAGTGTCTTGGGACATCGGTATCTCGCGACATCGACGATTTCTTGGACTTGCAGGAGAGGCTGGAGGCGTAGGGGGACTAGCCAGTGGATCTTCAACCATGGGTTGTATAGGATGGTGAGGAGTGATGAAGGTGAAAGGATCATGAACGGTTTCCCTTGTGGCAGCATCCATTTGTTGAGGCTGTAACGTAAATTAATAAGTAAGTGTTAGAATTTGTAAACGAAATGAAATATCTATGATCTTTTATTGTATCTATGGTTTTCTCTTTGTGTGTACGAAACCCTCGGTGCGCGAGTCCGACTCGCACTTGGCCGGCTTTTATTCCTTTTAAGGTACGGAACTAAAAAAAAGCTTCAAAACCAAACGAAAGATAATTACTTTAGACCATTCTCTTCAATCTTTCTGTGCTCCCTGGGAGTTGATCTAAATCAAAAATCATTCATTCAGTTTAGGCCCTAATAAGGCACTTATGAAGGTCTAAATTACCACCGGTTCGGAAAAAAAGCCACCTAAGAAGAACCGGCAAGAAACTCAGTGCTCTGTCTTTTTTTTATGTAGCAATCATGATATAACAATTTGTAACAAAATTCTTCTAGACATTGGTATGAAATTACAAATATCAAAATGAAAGCCATCAAGTTGGTTCTGTCACTGCTTTCATGAAATACATATTTTAAACTAAGGAGCGGGTACCTTCGCGATCTGCTCCATTTCACACGAGAGTACTCCTTCGCTTAAGGGAGCGGTTCAAGGTGGTGGCTATATCTTTATTTGTTACTAGAAATTCCAGAGGATATGCAGCTGCCGTCCCGAGACTCGGTACGAGTTTCAGCTGCAAAATAATTTAAAAAAAAACAAATTATTTGAATAAATAAATCAATATTAAAAAAAAAAATCGGTCACGTGCGAGTTGGGCTTTAAAAACAAGCTAGATTAAATGACAAACTTAAATCTTGCACCAACCGCAAATAATAAGTTTGTAATATTAAAAAAAATCATTTTTGTCGAAAATACAGCAATGCACTCTACGGGCATTTGAAGCGTCTACTTAATGCAAAAAAAAAGATAAACCAACACGTTTCTAGTAGGGGAGCCCCCTTTGATTTTAGATCTATTATTATTTGTTGTTGTAGCGGCATCAGAAATACATATTCTGTGAATATTTCAACTGTCTACCTATTACGGATCATGAGATACAGCCCGCTGACAGACAGACAGACAGCGAAGTCTTAGTAATAGCGTTCCGTTGGTTACCCTTCGAGTACGGACCCCTAAAATATACTAGCGGTGCCCGCGACTTCGTACGCGTGGAATTAATTTTGTTTACAATTTCATGGCTTTATTCATTCTTGCGCGGAACCATAAGTTACGGCCTGTAACATAAATTACATATATGCCACTGAGAATTATATCCCGTTTAAATCGGATCAGCCGTTTCGGAGATTACCCAAAATAGATGTTATTTTGACATTAGAAAGAAAGAAAGAAAAAGTCTTCTTTCTTCGGTTAGTTTGACATTACAAGCTGATAAACCATTGTATTGATTTGTATGGATACACTAGCGACCCGCACCGGCTTTGCATGACCTTAGCCATACAAGTTAAATACCTACAAAACGCAAATGAATTATACATATATACCACTTGAATCACTCTATATATTTAAAAAACCGCATCAAAATCCGTCGCGTAGTTTTAAAGATGTAAGCATACATAGGGACAGACAGACAGCGGGAAGCGTGGCCGCGTCAACTATCGCAATAACTAACATCACGTCACTGAATAAAATATTTAACTTACCTTCACTGATTCCATGCCAGAGCAATTTAGAATAAAATATTTATGCCACTTTCAATATCACTATATTATATGAAAACTAGCTGCCCGCCCCGGCTTCGCACGGGTGGACAAAATATTTGATAAATGTCTATATGCTCCGAAACTACTGGACCGATTTCAAAATATTTTTTTAAAATTTTGCGGATCTACCCAATATGCACACAAAATTTCATGAGAATCGGTCATAACGTTTCGGAGGAGTTTAACTACAAACACCGCGACACGAGAATTTTATATTTAAGATATAGTCCTTTCGAAGTTCGATAAAAGTTTCGTTCGCACATTCGTAAACAATTTGTTCCGAATTCCGATTAATTCATAGCATGTCACAATTTAGTCTCCATTTGTATATTTATTGGGTTCCGTTCCCGTATGAACAAACAATACAAGAGGTAGGGCGAATTGGGATATCCCATTTAAATTGGATCCCGACTGGGGACCGTACCTCCACCTTACAGAAGACCGCACTCAAATAACACTAGAATTATTCCGTATTCCGTAGTTGGGATTTTTTAACATAGTGAAATACTTATTTATTAAACATATTTATATGTATTTTGGGTATAGTTGGAGAGAAATAAAAATTGGCTCACATGTGACGCGTGAATTTAGAAAATTATCGGATGCACGCAAGCAAAGCCGCGAGCAACAGCTAATATGTGCTAATTAGACCCTTTCATTTGATACCAAACACGACATCATTGAAATATATAATTGTAGTTCTTTACTTTATGTCCTATAGAGGGCGCCACACGCAATGCAATGTGACGTCACACGGTTTATAACCAGCGGACGATCAAGCCGCTTACGATAACACTCGTTTGTCAAATTATGATAAGTAGTTTACAAGTTAACAGGGAACACATTAACATATATCATAACCCTCCTTTTTGCTTCGCCATAATCGGGTAACAACGGGAGCCGCCCGACTGGGACAGTACCTCTACCTTACACAAGATCGCAGTCAAATAACACTACTCTGATGTAGTGTTGTGTTCCTCGTATGCAGATATATTAATCAAACTTACTCACTTGGAACTTGAATTGTGTGTTTTCTTCTTGGCTGTATTAGATCTAGTGCTCATAATATTTTCTGCTGGTTTCGACTCTTGTATCTCTTTATCTGTGCATCTGAAAAAAATAGTTAAATCTTTGCTGTAAGTTGGTAAGGAGATGCTGCTGCAGCATCAGGTCCGGATCACAATGTCAATGTATTTATTGAGACCATTACAATGACCTCAAGTACGATATATTTGCTGTAAGTTAGTGAGGAGTTGCGAGTGCTGGTCTCCAAACGGCTGGTTAGATTTTTTAAGTATAGCTAAGAACACTTGATCAAGTCACCTTTCAAACAAAAGAAACTCAATAAAAATCGGTTCATCCGTTAAGGAGCTACGATGCCACAGACAGACATAGTCCTAGAAAGAGATGGAGATAGTTATCAATGTGTGCCTCCGTGTGCGAACAGTGCTGACTCACAAGTGACTTCACCGCTTAGCTGAACCAAAAGATAGGTTAAGTTACGTAAAGTATTTTACGAAACGTGAAAAAACGCGGTAAGGGACAAAAAATAGTATAGCTGTGTCCTTGTCTTGTACATTAGTACTGTATAAAGCCTTCTCTTATGTGTGAAGAGAGATGTTATTGCTTCTTTGAGTTACTGCCCCTACAATGCTCAGTTATTTTTATACCCCTAAAGTGGCAAACAAGCATATGGCCAGCCGGATGTTAAACGGTTACCATAGCCTATGGACGCTTGCAACACCAGGGGTATCACTCACGCGTTGCTGACCCTGCAAAAATGTTTTCACACTCTTCTTGAAGAACCCCATGCTGTACTCCTTTGTGAAAACCTCAGCGGGAGTATATATATTTGCCAGTTACTTACTTGACTTTTTTCAATATAATATTGTTATCATCACAGTCCGACGAGGTAGTCTCACACTTGAGATCGCTCTCTTTACTATTGCTGACCATTGGCGAGTCCAATAGTGTCGTGGCTGGCTTTAGTGTCTTGTTGTGGTGCTGAAATCATTTGTATATTTATTTATTTATTACTAGCGGCCCGCCCCGGCTTCGCACGGGTAGACATTTATATCAAATATTTTGTCTACCCGTGCAAAGCCGGGGCGGGCAGCTAGCCTATGTTACTCAGTGATAGTGTAGCTTTCTAACGGTGAAAGATTTGAGAGAGAAATCGGTTCAGTAGTTTCGGAGCCTATAGACATTTATCAAATATTTTGTCTACCCGAGCGAAGCCGGGGCGGGCAGCTAGTATAATATATAGCCTATGTTACTCAGTGATGATGTAGCTTTTTAATGAAAAAATATTTTTTGAAATCGGTCCAGTACTTTTTGAGTTTATTCGTTACATACAAAAATACAAATCTTTCCTCTTTATAATATTAGTGTAGATTTTACACGTATAATTACAGGAATATAATTTTAATATTTCAATAGTTTACACAACTTATCCTAGCTCTTAATCTATGTAGAGTTGAATCGACAGGGCAAGTCACATTCAAGTTAACAACTGCGTTATTTCATGTACATCTTTGAAACAATAAACTCTTTTATTTTTAAACAGCTCTTGCCCGCGGCTTTGCACGCGTGGTAAATAAGTCAACATGTACCTATATCTAAAATTCTAAATGATAGCTTTTGCCCACTGCTACCAATTTTTATGGATTTAACTTCGAAAATTACGGATTTTCATACAAATCTTTCATCCCCTATTTTATGCCATAGGGGTGTAATTTCCAATAATCCTCAAATACGTATTTAATTATTTTTAACTGAGAGACCAGGTACCAATTTACATGCGTTTAACTTAAAAAATGACGTATTTTCATACAAACTTTAAACCCCTGTTTTACCCCCTTAGGGGTGGAATTTCTAAAAATCTTGAAATACGTATTTATTTATTTTTAACTGAAGGCCAAATACCAATTTTCATGCGTTTAACTTCAAAAATTACGGATTTTCATAAAAACTTTCAACCCCAATTTTACCCCCTTAGGGGTGGAAGTTCCAAAAATGCTTTCTTAGTGGATGCCTACGTCATTAAATGTACGTACAGTAAAAATTGCAAGTCTCTAACCCCAGCCGTTTAGGCTGTGCGTTGATATGTCAGTCAGTCAGTCAGCCTCTTCTTTTATATATACAGATTTAATTATTTATTTTAATTAAATACTAGATGTCCGGACAAACGTTATCCTGTCTTAGCATTCATATTACAAATACACTATAGAACAAAGGACCTTTAGTTTATACCGATTAAAAACATTCGGGTTTTTTTTCATAAGAACCTCTTGACAATAACTAACACGAAAAAAATAGAATTAGCGAAATCGGTCTAGCCGTTCACGCGTGATGCCGTGACCAAGTGAAATAGGGATTCATTTTTATAAATGGAGATATGTATCCTTTCACCACCATATTAATCCATCACACTGTCAAATTTCATGATTCTAGGTCAACGGGAAGTACCCTATAGGTTTTGATATGCGATAATTTGTAACATAAACGGTCATATCTTTTCTTCATATTACCTTACAGTTGCGATATGTTCACAGCTGAAAGAGACCATAGACCCGGGTATTTGATATTAATTTCAACATTATAACTCCACGTGTTCTTAAGAAAAAAGTTCTTGACAGACAGACAGACAGATGGACAACAAAGTGATCCTATAAGGGTTCCTTTTTTCCTTTAAAGGTACGGAATCCTAAAAATGTATGTTGGTGTGTGTAATAGTTGGGCTCAATACATATTTCATCAAAATATTCACTTTCTGTTCTCCTTCTCCATATAAACTTCAATTTTAATTTACGCAAATGGCGGCTAAAATGTTTGTTTCACATAATAATAATGATAGTATATATTATACTTACAGTCAATACTGTATGTGAGTCACATTTGTTTCCTGTAACCTTTCCTGGAACACTGAAGCTGAGGACTTCAGTGGAACAGAATGGAGAATCTATTTCTGTAACTAGTAACTAAAACAAACAATTTAATGTATTGAACACAAGAAGCACTTTAGAAATCCTTCTAATATTATAAAAATGTGAAAGTTTTTTAGGGTCGGCAACGCGCGAGTGGTACCCCTGGTGTTGCAAGCGTCCATAGGCTGCGGTAACCGCTTGCCATCAGGCGGTTGTATGCTTGTTTGCCACCTTAGTGTCATAAAAAAAAAAAAAAATTAAGTATGTATGTTTGTTACTCTTTCACGCCAAAACTACTGAATGGATTTGGATTAAATTTGGAACACAGATAGTTTATAATCTGGATAAACACATAGGATACTTTTTACGCCGGGATAATGTTTTTATCCCTGGAAACATTTTAGGTTCCTCTGGGATTCTAAACCCAAATGGACAAGGTCGCAGGCAGAAGCTAGTTAGCTACAAAATATTTTTAGACACCTATGTAGGTGATGCCTTAGTAGTGGTAAGAATGTATAAAATAGATGGATAAGTATCTCTTACCGGTGCACCTCTAGCAAAGTAGTTGCAGAGTATTTGGTGAGCCCGCAGTATCTTGTGTTTGAAGCGTGCAGCCTTCCGCAGCAGAGCACCGCACTCGCAGCAGACCCACTGGGGTACCCCATCACACACTGACACCTGCATGTGCACACAACTAGATTATGAATTTAAAGAGAGGCATGTCAAATTGGGATATCCTGTAGGGTTTCCTATTAAATAGTAAATATGTACATAGTATTAAAATTTTAGCCTCCAGACTGGGGACTGTACCACCACCATACAGAAGACTGCAGTCAAGTAACACTTTGATTGATTTAGTGTTGTGTTTTTGCAGTAAGTAAGGTTGCTAGTGCTTCACGGAGACATGCTGCGCTAGTAGTAATTCTGTTAGCACAGTGAGTCCTAATCAACAACAGGGTTGACAAGTCGTTAGTGATATCCCTGGTATTGCTAGCGGCTATGGTGACTGCTTACCATCAGATGGGCTGTATGCTTGTGTGCCACCTTAGTGGTATAAAAAAAACCATAAGTAACTGACATGTAATGTTCAAATGTGCCAAACAACTCAATGATGGAAAGATGAAGAGCTTGACGAATACAGAAGAAGGACAAGGGTCTGCCAGGCAAGAATCTCTGCCTACCCGTGAGGGATTTGGCGTGATGATTTGTATGTATGTAAAATTTACTAACAGTTAGTCCAGCTAATTCCTTAAAATATTCTTCAAAGTGCGCGGCGTTTTCAACTCTTTTTTCAGTCGAAAAACAACAGCGGCAAAATGGTTTTGCAAACTTCAAATGAAGCCCACTGTCCGCTACACCGCTAGAGGATTCCATTTTTCAAAATTCAATAATGCTGAAGATAAATAGCATCTTCATTCTCAATATTAATTACTGAAAAATCTGTAAATCCTAATTATCATAATATCTATAAAGATAGGTAAATAGTAGTGGGCGATATATTATATCGATATTTCAAAAAATATCGATATAAATGTACGCGATATATCGATTCAATCCGATATTATCGAATCATCTAGTATCGAATTTAATATCGATATATTTCATCCGATAAACCAGATATCGAGTCACATTTTTTTTTTCTTTACATCTACTTAGGTATTTCTTTAAATCTGCAACATTGTAAATTTTAGTAAAAATAAAACGAAAAACCCCGGATTATTGAAAACTAGCCTTTGCAATAACGAAACGCAGACATGATATACTCTCCGCGAGTGCAGCACTAGTGGCAAAACCTTTATAATGTGTGGTGGTGGCAGCATTGGGACTACCCAAACGCCACCTTTACTATTTTTTATTACAATAAAAAAAATCGGTGGTGTCTATGGTCACTTATTTTGGACATTGGTTGGTTTCGTTTTCATTGCAATATAACCTATAAATAAAAGTAATCTGTTTTGTTTAATACAGTTTACGAAATATAAATACCGTTAAGTGTGTATAACGATATATAAAAACAAATAAAGTTGATTTGTTTCTTCTCTCTTAAGTGTTTTTACTTATAATTAACCTGTACCCTATTTAATATTATAGAATAGTTAAATACAAGTAATTACTTACAATATTTTAAAAATATCGATATATTTATTCGATATACCGCAAAGTATCGATATAACACTACGATATATTTTATCGAAAAACATATCGATATATTTTTTACATGAACATCCCTAGGTAATACAGTTAATATCCACATAGAGTACATAACCACTACGTTTTCTAGCTATTATAGGGGGCCTCCAAGAGAATACGGGGGCCTAGGGAATACCCTAGCGTTGCGGTTGTATTCTCTTGGCCCTTGGGGAATACAACTACATAAATCACAGAGTACATAACCACTATGTACGTGAATGTCGTCAATAAAATCTCTACGGTATGCATATGTAGGGAAAACGTTTTCAAATTTTTTTTTCACTGTTTATTGTACTTATAATGTTGTTAGAGATTGTCTAGCCCGCTACGCTAAACAATCGTATTATTTTGGATAGATTGTATGGTGCGGCTCGTCAGTATTCTGAGGTTCTGAACAAGCTTAATTTCGTAATTTCATAGATAGATTTATTAAATCTCTATATTTTTGTTTTTGATTACCGAACGTAACACAAGGAACAATGACATTATTTCGTCTTCTTCTTCTTCGTATCTTTTACAATCAATCCCCATAATGGACTAATTTGGCTAGTGGCGAGTGTAGGAAAATTATCAATTTGCATTTAAATACCTGTTTAGTGTACATTCTGGAGACAATCCACGGAAGTAGCAGATAGCAACCGGCCACTAGGTCAGAGGTAATCTATTTACCAAAAATATAATTCACACTAAGGCCATATTACAGGATCATTTCCACTGTTCCTATAAGTCAAAATCAGTTAGTAAATGATAGTAGGCCGTATGTACTTACTGTTATAATAACCCATAAACGAATCATACAAAAAATCTTAAAAACAAAGTTTGAATATATTTTTGGTCCTAGGCAGTATGGCATTTGACTTTGCACTATTTGGGAAGGAAATAACTAACCAAAAGGAGTTTTTGGCGGGAATCAGGCGGAGCGGTTGAGATTTTTTCCAGTGTGTCGTAAATTGTGATATAGTGATCTTTAATGTGTATTTTTGGTGTCGATATGTGCAGTAAAGTTTCATTTAGTGACTGATTTATAGGCCCATTGGAAATAATTCCATAATACGACTTTTGGGTTAAGTGATTTATCATTTTGGTCAATAGGTTACCTCTAATCTAAAGGCGTGTTACGATCTGCTACTGCCGTGGGTTGTCTCCAGAAACTCCATTGGGCGTTAGAATGCATGACACTAGGCATTTTAATGCGGCAAACACGAGAAATTTTGCAACATGAAAATTCTCTAACACTCGACACTGGCAAAAATAGTCACTGAAGGGATTGATTGCCATACTTAGGAAGAAGAAGAAGAAGAAGAACTAACCAAAAAAATATTGGCCGTTCCCGCCGTTTGCTTATGGTAGTTTTAAATTAAAAGTAATACAGGCGGGAAAACCAAATGGTGTTATTGGTTAGTGTGCTACAAACGAAGTTGAAAAGATCATTTTGGTCGGATTAAGGTAAAACTTTTAATTATTACCGTTTGTAATTAACATTTCATCCTTTAAAACTAGCTTTCTAGCCAAAAATAGATTAACCGTTGATATTTTTATCCAGTAATTTAAAGTTGATAAATAAGTTAAATTGCTTAACAGAAATTTGCTTAGAAGCTGTATTGCCGTCAGCTGATAAAATTTAGAGATTATATAACTTTTTGGGGACTTACGTCCCGAATTTCAGCCCAAAAATTTAAATAGTTGTGTGTGTCATACAGATGCGAACATGGTATTGGTATTTTCTATAATATAAATGAGTATTCATCGTTTCATTCGGTCAACATACACCTTGAGTATTTATTATGACGTAGGCAAGGCAGGCTAAGAAAAGCTTTTCCAAAATTCACTCTCTAAGGGGTTGAAAATGGAGGTCCAAAGTTTTTTTTATAATACTAAGGTGGCAAACAAGCATACGGCCCGCCTGATGGTAAGCGGTTACCATAGCCTATGGAAGCTTGCAACACTAGGGGTATCACTCTTTATTTGGAGAAAAAAGATTAGGTAGATAGATTTTTTAAATCTATTAATCTGTTTTTGAACCGACGTAAACAAAATAATGTTTCGATGTTACCTCGTAAATCCTGACTTAAAACGATTTTAATCCTTTTTTAAAGCGGATTTAAATAATAAAAATCCGTAGCGGATTACAGCACTGACAGTTATTCAACCTCTTTTTAGATGAGTCGCTTCAACCTGCGCCAGCGGGCGCGGATCAGCTACTACGAACCGGAGGAACCCAATTTAGACGAATATGTGTGTAAGTATAGTATTTACACTTATAGTACAAACTAGCGGCCCGCCCCGGCTTCGCACGGGTAGACATTTATCAAATATTTTGTCTACCAGTTTTTAGACTTTTTAGGGCATTTTTACATTTTTTTTCCTTAAGATAAATCCTCGTACTTCAAGGAATATTCTAAAAAAGAATTAGCGTAATCGGTTCAGCTGTTCTCGAGATTTGCGCTTAGCAACACATTCAGCGATTCATTTTTATTTATATAGAAGATTACTAGCGAGCGGCCCGCCCCGGCTTCGCACGGGTAGACATTTATCAAAATATTTTTTGTCTACCCGTGCGAAGCCGGGGCGGGCAGCTTGTAAGTAATCTATATAAATTATTTCTTTGCTATAAACCTCACGGAGCCCGAGACCTTTCCAACGAATGCAAAACCGTGGAAATCGGTTCGTGCGTTCTGGAGTTATAGCGTCAGGAAGGAAAACCCGACTTATTTTTATTTAATAGATTATAGGTGATAGTTGTACGTAGTAACGTACAACTAATATCATCACCTATAATAATCTAACCTATTATCTCAGAGTAGATAATATACTTATTATCTACTCTGAGATAATAGGTACCCGATACGCTCGATGTCGCAGGTTCGATTCCCGCCGCGGCCAACATTTGTGTTTGCCTTGCATCAAAATCATAGCCCGAACAAGAACACCTTGCGACTACATATTCGAAAACGTAAACTCGCGAAATGTAAAAAAATACCACAAAATTTAATTCCACTTTTCGTCGGCGCAGCGCTGTTCATTTCATACAAAAATAGTCGAAAGCATACGAATACGTAGTCAAAAATTGTTCTTGCTAAGGCTATCAAAATACGATGCGAAGTTTTAAAGATCTAAGCATACATAGGGACAGACAGACAGCGGGAAGAGACTTTGTTTTATACTTAATGAATTGTTTTGGATAGTGACAGAACCAACTTGGTAGCTTTCATTTTGATATTTGTAATTTCATACCAATGTCTAGAAGATTTTTGTTACAAATTGTTATATCATGATTGCTACATGAAAAAAAAAGACAGAGCACTGAGTTTCTTGCCGGTTCTTCTCAGGTGGCTCTTTTCCGAACCGGTGGTAATTTAGACCTTCATAAGAGCCTTATTAGGGCCTAAACTGAATAAATGATTGTTGATTTTGGACAGTTTGTGATTTCTGCGCGGATTTCGTGTATGAATACTGCTCGATACACGGACCCCTTCTAGTAGTGCCGGATGATAAGGTGAGATACCCTTTTACAACTACACGAGCAAGTTATTTGCCTGATGGTAAGCGGTCACCGTTACGACGCGACGCTAGCAATACTAGGCATAATCACTTTGACATTGGCAAGCAAGTCATTCATTTGATGGGAAGCGGTTACCGTAGCCTACAAATATTGGCAATAGCAGGGTTACCATTGCCACCTATATTAATGAGGAGTCACTGTGCTAGCAGCATTGCTACTACCGCAGCGTATCCTCGTGCACTGGCAACCTTACACACCGCAGAAACACAACACTACATCAAGTAGTGTTATTTGTAGTGTTATTAGGCCTTCTGTAAGGTGGAGGTTTAGTTAATAGATATATTGGTGTCGATTCTGATGTTACTAATTTGACTATGACTATAAACTTAACTAATTTGACAGGCCTAAAAGTCTTGGTATCCGTTTCTCATGTGCGGGGTTAAATAAGGATGGCAATATTTTCAGACCTGTCAGATTTGTTAAGTTAAATAATCTTGAAAAACAGAATTGGCACCGTTATCTACTCTGAGCCTATAGCTAGTGCAAATTATGGATTTTATAAGCCCCGATGCGAAAAGAGGGGTATGAGCTTAAAGTGTGTATCTGTGTATCTGTCTGTGGCATCGTAGCTCCTAAACGGGTGAACCGAATTTGATTGAGTTTTAAACGTTTCAAAAGTGACTTGACCGTGAGTGTTCTTTATGATTTATAATCGGGTTGTTATAATTATTATTATTATCTCAAAAAAAATATATTATTATTCAAAATAAATTAAACTTTTTTTTATACCACTCGGGTGGCAAATAAACATACGGCCCGCCTGATGGTAAGCGGTCACCGTAGCCTATGGACGCTTGCAACACCAGAGGTATCACTCGCGCGTTGCCGACCCTAATTTACACAAAACAAAACTTAACTTTCCTACTTATAGATAAAACATTAGGGCCACGATTTCGCTATTTAATTTATTAAAATTTTGTGCCATTATGACACTATTATTACAGCAATTGTAAGTAAAAAGGCAAGTTGTAAGTGTGGAAATTGCCGCAATAATAGCGTCATAATGGCACGTAATTGTGATAAATTAAATAGCGGACTCGAAGCCCTGACCCAAACTAGAAGCATGCGGGAGCGAGCCAGAATGCTGCCAGCCTTGCCACGCTGGATAGCATGTTTTTTAAAAAAAACTGTTAATTAATATCTATTCTTGCATAGCTATTATATTGCTAAGCATTGCAATACAGTGAGGCAATGCCGCCAGCCTTCTTGGCACACTTCCCCGTGACAGTGGTTCGGGACATTAATTTTTCGTGTAGGTTTTGTGCATTTTAGTTTAGTTTATTTTAAGTTTCTATTGAGTGGGAATTTAGTATGAACATGACAAATGCACCTATAGATAGGGGCGAAGCCCGGGTTTCCTTCCTACGTGCCTCGCGCCGCGCTCACCATACCGCATGTCTTTCTACACATCGCGCCCTCCACCATTACAGGTCAGATCATTACATTACAGGTCAGATTATTACAAGCTTTTATTTAGTTTCTCCTATCCGATGTGTGTGTGTCTGCGTACACAAATCTTGCAAGTTAAATTTGACCCACTTCCCAGTATCCGATTGAGCTGAAATATGGCAAACACTTTTGGTTCCCGTGACATTGCCTGATTATCTAAATACTGCCATTTGAAATCCAGTATTGCGGACGTGAAAATATTGAGATTTATGATTTTCACAACCCCTATACTGTGTATCAAAT
The DNA here is from genome assembly GCA_951449985.1 of Falcaria lacertinaria. NCBI lineage: Eukaryota > Metazoa > Arthropoda > Insecta > Lepidoptera > Drepanidae > Falcaria > Falcaria lacertinaria. Next base: position 521,315 of record OX602139.1, read on the forward strand.
GAAAGGGCTTGATGACCGAATAAAAGCTACGTAAGGATGGCTCCTTATTTATTTCATTCTTTCATTATATATCACGCCTTCCCACAAGGGTCCCCGAAGGGGTAGGCAGAGGTGTTACAACACCCACTTTCCATCGAAGATAATTTGGTGCCAACGTGACAGATGGTGAGTCCGTCGCCGTCTCTTAGGCACTACATACGTCCTTGAATTTCTTCTCAGACGTATACATGCTGGTTTCCTCACGATGTTTTCCTTCACCGTAAAGCTCTTTCTTCAATGCGTCCTGTTACCATTTTCCCAATAAATTGCTGCCCACGACTTCGTCCGCGTTGAGCTTAAAATCCCAGAGGAAGCTAACATTTCCCGAGATAAAAAGTACCCAAGAGTTAATCCAGGTTATAAACTATCTGTATTCCAGCCAAATTTCATCCAAATCCTTTCCGTAGTTTTTGCGTAAGAGAGAAACAAACATCTTTCCATACTCAAAAACTAGCATTTATTATGTTTGAGGCATCTTAATCTTAAAAGGAAAGGTTTTGTGCATGGATATGGATGGGAACAGGAGGCGAGGTACCTAAGAAAAGATGGATGGACTGTGTGAAAGATGACATGGCCAGAAAGGAAGTGAATACAGAGATGACGGCTGAAAGAAAAATATGGAAGAGAAACATATACATATTCCACCGACCCCAAATAATATGGGATAAGGGCAGGAGAATGATGATGTAATAATAATAATGCTTGGACATTATCACTCAGCGCCATCTGGCCTCAAACTAAGCAAAGCTTGTACTATGGGAACCAGCAGCTGATACAATACTTATATACTTTTTTTTGTAAGTAAATACTTATAATACATACCAAACACCCAGACGCAAGGCAAACACAAATGCTTGTCAGTTGTCACATAAATGTTTGCTTCGGTGGGAATCGAACCCGCGACCCCTAGCGTAGCAGTCAGGTATTCTAACCACTAGACCAGCGCTCTTGTCTAATACTTAAGCCATCTGTCCTCGGCACATTATATATCGTATAGGTGCAGGCCTGGGTGTTTTCACGACACTCACTTTGCCCCGCGGAGTCCGCTTCGGACCCTACCGCGGACTGCGCACCGACGAAGTTACCTCGATGTATTGTTGGCAGGTAATGTGCTAACTTGCTAAAACACAGTTTTTTTATAGCATGCTACATACGTTCAGTTTTAACTGTACAGTCGAACTGACAACTGTGCAGTTCTTAACTGAACGTGTGTAGACACTAGTGGCGTCAGTTATAACTGCACAGTTCGACTGTGCAGTAACTGAACGTGTGTAGCCATGTACCTACTAACATAGTATACCAAACTTTATATTGTTCTGACCCGGTTATTTTAATGTTTCCCCATTGTGTAGTGACCCATCACAAGTTTTTTAGTCCGCCAGATGTGAGATGTATGAAATGATATGTATGAATCAACCCTACTTGATTTGCAATCTGTTGGAGTGGACAGGAAGCCGGGTAAAAGCGGGCTATTTGATTTGACCAATGATGCTTATTACTATATTTGAACGGGAGATATCTTTTTGCCCTACATCTTATACTACCTTCTATAAGGAGCTCTGGTGCCCTTACTCACCGCAGGAACACAACACTACATCAGAGTAGTGTTATTTGGCTGCGATCTTCTGTAAGGTGGAGGTACTGTCCCAGTCGGGCGGCTCCTATTTTGAACGGGAGATACCGTTGTGCCCTACCTCTCTTTCTATAAGGAACTCTGGTGCCCTTACTCACCGCAGGAACACAACACTACATCAGAGTAGTGTTGTATGTCTCACACGCCTACCATGGCAGGGCCTAGTAATTTTTTTAACATTTTTGGCAAGTGTGTAATGCTCGGTTTTTATATGATTAAAAGTTTCAACACAAAATGCATTTTGTCTATAATTCTGTCCGTCCTTTGACATTTCTCAAACGTTCTGGCGCCGCATTAAAGTTTGTCCACTGACTTAGATACACGATGGGAGCAACAAGCGGTCCCACGTGGTGGACGCTAGAGACGAGAATAAGTCCAACTGGATGCGTTATGTGAACTGCGCGCGCCACTGGGATGAACAGAACCTAGTGGCGTATCAGTATCGCGGACAACTGTACTACAGGTTATTACTTTAGCTAGCTTGCCGGGAATTCATCCCCACACATTGGAACCAAAATGGTACCGAAATGCGCGGTTCCAAAAGAGCTTCCTCCCGCGCACAATTCAATTGTGGAATGAACTCCCCGCAGTGGTTTTCCCAAAGGAGTACAGCTTGGGGTTCTTTAAGAAGGATGTGAAGAGATTCCTGTAGGGTCGGCAACGCGCGAGTGATGGTGACCCCTGGTGTTGCAAGTGTCAATAGGCTGCGGTAACCGCTTACCATCAGCCGAGCCGTATGCTTGTTTGCTACCTTAGTGGAATAAAAAAAAAAGCGAACACTAATAATACGGTCTTGAATCTACGTTAATTATTCACACATTGACTTAGATAGACTATGATATTAACAAACCATTATTTATTACAAGCACAGGTATATGGTATATAGTGACACCTGGCCGGTTGTATCTGTGTCATCTAATCTTGCAAGTTTTTGACCCACTTCCCAGTGTACGATTGAATTGAAATTTGTCATTTAAGATTGGTTCCCGTGAGAATGCAGGATTACAAATGCCACCATTTGACTAATATGGCGGACGTGTCAAAATGGAGATTTATAATTTCCACAGCAGCCCTAATTATATGGGTAGCAAACGAAAGGGCTTAATGATGGAGTATAAGCTTGTATTAAAATGAGGTGTGGCACTCGGAGACTGCCGCGGTTAAGCTATTGCATAGCATTTTTTATCAACTTATGCAATTATAATTATTTATTAATTTTATTAATGCAGTATTTTTTTATATACCTATATACTTTCTCACAAACAGCTGATTACGGTAGTTTTCCAATACAACCAATGCCACCTAAAGGCGGGTTGCTGAACTAAAGAGACAAGCGTGATATTTCAAAAAGTCATTAAAAGTTCTGGTATTTATCGATAGATGGAACTAAAAAGTATCACCGCTGTGCCGGTCGGAGTGGGGGTGTTAGGTTTTTTTCGTTACGGAATTTCTGGATTCGGTCCCCACGCTCAAGGCCCGCGATAAAAGCTATGCAATAGCTTAAAAACTAAGTTGTTACAAGCGTACGAACCACCTGATGGTAAGCGGTCACCGTAGCCTAAAGCCGTTAGCAATACCACGAGTTGTCAATCATGTTGTTGATGAAGACTCACTGTGCTAGCAGCATTACTACTAGCGCAGCGTATCCGCGTGGAGCACTAGCAACTTTACTCACTGCAGAAACACAACACGACATCAAGTAGTGTTATTTGACTGCGGTCTTCTGTAAGATGGAGGTACAGTCCCCCGCAGACCGGCTCCAATTTTAACGGGAAAACCCACGGGAGATTCCATTCGCCCTACATCTATTTTTACTCACGGTTTGATAAGGCCACCACTACTATCTAAAATTCAGAATTGAATGCGTGTATAAGATAATTATATTATATAAATATGTATTTGTCAGGACCATCAAGATAATACCCCGCTACACAGAGTTGATGGTGTTCTACGGGAGTGAGTTTGCCAATCTACTGCACATTGACCTGAGCGCTTACAATGCGCCACCGGGATATGCACAGAAATTAGGTAATGCATGTGTTTTATAACTCACTACCTTTTACCCACGGCTTCACTCGCGTGGTTCCAGATAAAGATAGCCTATGTCCTTTCCCAGGTTATAATCTATCTCATGGCCAAATTTCATTACGATCCGTTTAGCCGTTTAGTCGTGAAAAGGTAACAAACAGTCAAACAAACAGAGTTACTTTTCAATTATAATAAGAGTATGGCTACAGGCTTTTCGTAGGCAGGTTTATCATCAAACTAGCTTTATTATTTTTTGCTGGATCAAAGGTCCTAATGTGGGTCACAAAAGAAATGATTTATAATAATATATCTTCACACCTTCCCACAAGGGTCCCCTAAGAGGTAGGCAGAAGTGATACAATACCCACTTTCCACCGAAGATAATTTGATGCCAACGTGACAGATGGGGAGTCCGTCGCCGTCTCTTAGGCACTACATACGTCCTTGAATTTCTTCTCAGACGTATGCAGGTTTCCTCACGATGTTTTCCTTCACCGTAAAGCTCGTGGTGTGACTAATCACTGCACTTAAGTTAGAAAAACTTATTGGTACAGACCGGTGGGATACGAACTTGCGTCGCTAGAATAGCAGGCAACGCTTCATACCACACGGCTATCACGGCTCTTGGAGAATAAAGTAGATAAAGAGCGTTTACTTCATACCGCCATGTTTTACAGCTCTCTTCCAAGAGGCCCTAGATTAAGGGGGGACCGCTTAGGCAACTATTATAGTGATGCTACTTTGCGTCGCCTAAATCATACCTTACAAACAGTACCCCCACCTTACAGAGGCCGTGGTGGCCTTGTGGTTGAAGCAACGGCCTGTCATCTGATGGGCTCAGGTTCAAACCCCGGCCTGTACCAATGAGTATTTCTAAGCTTAAGCTTAGAAAAACTCATTGGTAGTACAGTGATTAATCACACCATGCGTTAAAAAGAGAGGTAGAGTGAATTGGGATCTCCCGTCGGTTTTCTCATTAATATTGGAGCCCGACTGGGACAGTACCTCCACCTTACAGAAGACCGCAGTCAAATAACACTACTTTGATGTAGTGTTGTGTTCCTGCGGTGAGTAAGAATGGTATAGACATTTATTTAGATCAAATTATTAACAGTGAGTTTATGTTCTAGGTGCACCGCCGCCGGTAAAGCAGAATAAACAATTGCAACCAAAGAAGCACAATATCGAAGCTAAAACTAAATCCGTTGAGATAATTAATTCAGTTAATTCAAATGTCAACGGAGCAAATGAAAATATTTCTAAGAACAACTTACCTAAAGATGTTTGTTGCGAAAATGAAAACTCGCTGCGCAGTACTCCAGCTGAAACGAAAAACGATACGAATTATTTTGAATGTGATGTCTGTGGTAGGAAATACAGAGCGAAATCATTTTTAACAGAACATATGAAGGTTTATATTGGGAGCGAAAAAGCTTATTTTAAATGTAAAGAATGTGACTATAAAACTGTTACGAAATATTTGTTAGACAAACATATGCAATACCATGATAGCAACCGAAAATTTCAGTGTGACTGTTGTAACTTCAGGTTTAAAAACGCAAATCTGCTAAGAAAACACAAATTACGCCATGTTAGCGAAATAAATTGTGATATTTGTGAATTCAAGTGCTCACAAAAATGTATTATGGAAGAGCATTTATTAAAACATGCGGGTATTGCACCATTGCATTTGAAGAGTTCAATATCTGTAGAGGTGGTGAAACCATTTTTCCAGGAAGATTTTCGAGTAAATAAGAAAACACATTCTGATGAGAAACATAGTTGTACAGTTTGTAATTTAAAAAATCATATGAGAACACATACTGGTGAGAAACCATATAGTTGTACTGTTTGTAATAAAATATTTAACAATAACGGTAATTTAAAAATTCATATTATGAGAACACATACTGGTGAGAAACCCTATAGTTGTACAGTTTGTAATAAAAGTTTCACCACAAACGGTGAATTAAAAATACATATGAGAACACATACTGGTGAGAAACCATATACTTGTACAGTTTGTAATAAAAGTTTCACCACAAACGGTGAATTAAAAATACATATGAGAACACATACTGGTGAGAAACCCTATAGTTGTACAGTTTGTAATAAAAGTTTTAACCAAAACGGTGATTTAAAAATACATATGAGGACACATACTGGTGAGAAACCATACAGTTGTACTGTTTGTAATAAAAGTTTCACCACAAACGGTAATTTAAAAATTCATATGAGAACACATACTGGTGAGAAACCATATAGTTGTACTGTTTGTAATAAAAGTTTCACCACAAACGGTGAATTAAAAATACATATGAGAACACATACTGGTGAGAAACCATATAGTTGTACAGTTTGTAATAAAAGTTTTAACCAAAACGGTGATTTAAAAATACATATGAGAACACATACTGGTGAGAAACCATATAGTTGTACAGTTTGTAATAAAAGTTTCACCACAAACGGTGAATTAAAAATACATATGAGAACACATACTGGTGAGAAACCATATAGTTGTACAGTTTGTAATAAAAGTTTTAACCAAAACGGTGATTTAAAAATACATATGAGGACACATACTGGTGAGAAACCATATAGTTGTACAGTATGTAATAAAAGATTTAATCGAAGCGTCAGTTTACATAAGCATATGAGGTCACATACAAACAAGAAATTATAACAGTAAATACATATCTCATAAACAATGCGCATAATAGGTAAATATCAAAAACCCTTGTCTATTTTGTAATTACAATTCCAACGATAGAATTATCAACATTTCGCTATTCTACTCTTATTCTGTTATTTTCTTTTTAAATTAAATTTACCATATTCTATTTTTTATACCACTAATGTGACACACAAGCATACGGCCCACCTGATGGTAAGCAGTCACCGTAGCCGAGAGCCGCTAGCAATACCAGGCAGGGTTATTACTAACAGGTTGCCAACCATGTTGTTGATGGGGACTCACTGTGCTAGCAGCATTGCTACTAGCCCAGCGTATCCTCGTGGAGCACTGGCAACCTTACTTACCGCAGAAATACAACATTACATCAAGTAGTGTTATTTCACTGCGGTCTTCTGGAAGGTGGAGGTTCACTCCCCAGTTGGGCGGCTCCAATTTAAATGGGAAAACCCAAATCGCCCATTATGACGCTATTTTTTAGGCAATTGTGGTGGTGTATAATTCAAGGTATGTAAGTATGTATAGTGTCATAATGGCACGAAATAGTGATAAATTAAATAGAGCCTGTGTTCCAACACATTTGAGAATGTGTTATGTTAGTTGACTAGTTGTAAGATACTCATGAAGGCCACTGATTACTAAACATACATTTTAGTATACTTTTATAATAATAGTTTTAATATCTTAAATATTATATGTTTTATCGTTGTTAAATGTAGAATAATCTTACTAAGTTTGTTTCGGATTTTGGAATTGATTCAGATTTTTTTGTTATTTTTATTTTAAGCTACGCTTTACGTTTTCATTTCTTATTGTGAATTATTTTAATAAAACAATAAAGTTGTTAATAAGTACACTTTTAACTTTATTTTTTTAAATCATCGCCCAAATATTGAGAACACATTTCAAACCACAGCTAGGTGACTGTTTGTCTATATAATATTAGGCTAAGACCCCCATTTATTGGCACTTTAAGGAGTAACTCGACTTAACCATTAAAATTAGGCATGTTCTTTAAATTTTAACATGGTAATACATATCCATATTGTTTGAATATACATTTAAAGATGTTCATATGTCCTTTTTATTTCAAATTAAAGGACTTTAATAGCTTAGGTTTCATGTTACAAATAAATGTCGGATATATCCAAATTTTGGCATAGGTAAGCTTTTGTTGCCAATGTAAAAATACCTTTTTATTGGCCCCTCATTCATTATGTGGGTACACTTTATTTATTTGCCCAAATTGATATTTCATAATACCTACTAACTATCGTGTTGGAGATTAAGCATACACCCAACCTGATGGTAAAGAGGCCACCATAGCCTTTTATACGCTCACTACAACAAGGGTATTATTTGCCCTTTCTTTCATATATCGTTAGTCATTGTACATTGTTTAATTAAAGCGATTGATAATTACCCGCCTACGGCGAAACAAAAAGGAGGGTTATGATTTTAATCAGTATGTATGTAAAATTCTCTCTTCCCCCGGACCTCTGAGGTGTTCAGACGTGCTTTTTATAAAACCGTATTTAAATTATTTCAAAAATGTTTAAAAAAAAAAAGTGTCATTTACTTAAATTCAGGTGAAATATTCGGAGCATAAGTTGACTGGTCTACAAGACAAGTGCTATATTCGAATCAAGTGAGTCTGTCCTTGTCTATTTCTACACCCCACACTAACGTGGTGTACAGTGCACTCACACTTTCTTGTTGGAAGAAAGACTGCCCATTTCGCTTTAGTAAGAGGTCTGCCTATACTGGACGGAAAGCAATACTGTACTATTTGATCGCGAAGCAACCAATTTATCAGACTCCTGGAGCTTTCTGATTCTCTAAGACTAGACCTCTTTTCTCTGTTGCCCTGGTACTTTTGCATTACTAAATGCCTTTAAATCGGTCGCCATCCACTTATCAAAACAACACGGGTCGCATGAAAAATCTTCGGATTCGGACTCAGCACGCAACGTCACACAGCGAGGTAGTAAACAGAAGCGTTCGGATAGCCAGGGCGATAAGTTGGATGCGTTTATGAAAGAAATGAGATCACTATTCTGTAACTTCAGAGAGGAACAAGAATGGAAGACTGAGCAGATTTGCAATATTGTTGAGGACATCAAAACATAAAACACAGAGATTCGGACTCTAATTGAGTTCTCTTCAAGCCATGACTTGCTTTCGAAACGAGTTGAGGAATTGGAATCGGAACGGTCTAAAACCTCGCAATATATCCACTCATTGGAAAACAAAATTGAAAGTATTGAAAGGTCGTCGAGATCTACCTGCATTGAACTCAAAAATATCCCGATTAAGAAGGACGAGACCAAGCAATACCTACTCAATACCCTGATCACTGCTGGGAAGCACCTCAACGTACCCATCCAGCCTTCCGAGGTGAAAGATATCTTCCGAATTAGCACCAAAGAGCCAACCAACAAACCCATCATAGTTAACTTCACCAGAAGATTTATTAAGGATAAGAAAGCTTTGACTACAGAAACGATGAATATTAAAGGGCCTGTTAAACCAATATTCATATCAGAAAATCTAACTCCCAAAATGAAACGCCTGTTCTTTCTGGCTCGGGATGCGGCCAGTACAAACGGATTCCAGTTTTGTTGGGTTTCAAGAGGGAAAATATTTTTGAGGAAGAAGGAAGGAGATCCTTTCATATTAGTAAAGGACGAAACCGATCTCTCCAGGCTTAAGGAAACAAAGTGACTAGTATTTATGTTTTCCTGTGTCTTTGTATTATGCTTTCCTTTTGTTTTCCATGACTGTAATCGTTATAGAATGTTTTGTAAAATTACGCTGTTATTTACACACCACCTGCTCACCCACACTTACACACTACCACAAATACACACCAAGTCACAACTTCATTCTTCTTTTACGCAGTGGCGGATTTACAAATTTTCAAGGTCTAGGCTGAATAGTTTTTGCCGCCCTTGCCTCAACAATTGTCATATCATACATTATTTCTCTCTCTCTCTCTCTCTCTCTAGAATACGGAAGTTTGCTACTCTCGGAATGTGCAATGAAAAGTGAGAGAGAAAAGTCATCGACAAAATTTGTTGCAGACTTCTATCTGTAAGGCATAAGAAAACCGTAATAGAAAAATCTTTTTGATTTATAAACGTTTCCCAAAATTGCCACCCCCAAAATCTGCCGCCCTAGGCTCGAGCCTACTCAGCCTGCTGGTAAATCCACCACTGGTTTTACGTATGTTGCCAATTTGGCTTATTTTTGCATAATATTATGAGCTTTTGCTTATCTTTGAGAATCGTTTACCCCCTTGTTTTTACGTTTTATGTACTATTGTTATTTTTTCACACTAATAATGGATGATCACTCTTTTATTACAGCGGATATTGAGACAATATCCACCTCTAAATCATATACTTGCTCTCCAGAACAATGTCATCAACATACTACTGTACGTGATGCTAATTTATATATATGTAGGAATGGTTGTGTAGGTATCTAGCATACGTACTGCTAGTGAAGGTCGAGTGTGAAATAAAAGAAGTCCAAACCGAATTAACGATGTTTAATCGCAAGTCACATGTAAACGGTACAAAATTATAGAGGCGACTGACTGCGGGGTGGGCAGTGCAGTCGTACCACAATGCACCACGTACATATACAACAATGTCGCTACACTACAAATATAAAAAGTAATTGAAAAGTTCTGCATTTGAATATCAGAAGTATTAACAGTAACTTTGATAACTTATTGATACTGAAGTACGCGCGAACTGTCAATGAGAACACATTCTTTCATTTTCACTCCGTAAATTTATTCAAAATTATGCACTTAAAGTAACATTATCAAAATTATTTTACCTAAGTATTAAACTATTGGTGTCTGTGGACATGTGCGACTAAACAGTGTTGAAAACAGTGCTCTAATTATTAAGTTATCACCAAATACATTTTAAATTTGTTATAACGTATCGCTCGCTTGTGTGTTGTGTACCTGACCTGCGCAATACGCGCGTCCACCCGGGCCGCTACTAAGATACTTTAATTTGAAACGATACTATCGTTTAACTAACGCTTATATTAACCAGTGGATATATATGCACAAAGATTTCTACAATGTCGACTAAACAGTATATTGAGTGTAATGCATGTACCAGCGTGATCAATGATAAAAAATCTATATGCTGCACTAACAAAAACTGCGATAAGCAATTTCATTATGCCTGTGTGAACCTTACAGTCGCAAATCAAACGTACTTGGGTGTGTCCAGACTGCGCCTGTGCCAACAAGAAAGGAGGGGACAACTCCGCAACCCCAGCCAGGGCATCTATGAGTGTCACGTTCAGGTAACCTTAAGTCGTGAATACTGAAGTAAACTCACAACCTGCCGAGCCGGTGTCTCTCACGGAGCTGGCAACCGAGATAAGGTGGCTAAGAGACGAAATCGTGTCCATGAAATCCCAATTTGATAGCACTATTGGCGTCTGGGTGTTTGGTATGTATTATAAGTATGTATTTACAAACAAAAAGTATATAAGTATTATATCAGCTGCTGGTTCCCATAGTACAAGCTTTGCTTAGTTTGGGGCCAGATGGCGCTGTGTGATAATGTCCAAACATTATTATTATTATTACTATTGCCTCCCTCAGGAGTTGCGAAAAGAGAGTTGACGAACTGACGGACAAGATCTCCACACAAGACAATCGTTTAAGGGCTGCAGAAGAGACAGCGACAAAGGTTTCTCAATTAGAAAGAGAGAATCAAACACTCCAGAAACAAATTAATCTGATCTCACAAAGCATGCTCAGAAACGAAATTGAGATCAACGGCATTACAGAGTCTTCGAATAAGAACATCCACCATATTGTTCACACAGTTGCAGCCTTAGCTGGCACTAAACTGACTAACTCTGATATTGAATATATTAATCTTGCTGGACCCAAGCGTAACACACCTGGTGAAACCCCCCGCCCAGTAATCGTCCGATTCTCACGCCGTGACACGCGGGATGTTTTCTTCAAAGCCGCTAAATCTAGACGCATTACTACCAAAGATATACAACTGGATGGCCCCGCAAATTCCATATACTTTAATGACCGACTCACCAAGACCAACAGGATATTATTTCGCGATTGTCGGATCGCATTCAAGGATATAAGTTTTGTTGGACAAAAGGAGGAAATATCTTTGTCAAAAAACATGAAGGCAAAGGATCAGAAGTACATCTCATCACGTCACCCGATGATATTGCCCACATCCTTAAATCCAGCAATCCGGGGCCCACTTTAAAGACGCAAACACAAGAGAATTACCCAGACACATGTTAGTCTCAATTTGTTAAATATTATTGTCTATTAAAGGAACTATACTTACTCCTCTTTTTTGCAATTTATAGAGGCTTCGAATTTCAGAATACTACTCGTTTATTTAAAACACGTACACTTTCATACACAAACACACACACCACTTCACATGATTCTACAAATATATTACACAATGATCCTGAAACTTATAATCTTTTAAATATAGTAATTTTTATAGGGCAGGTCCACTTAAAAAATAATGTAAGCGTCTATACGAAATTGTTTCCTTTTGAAAATGGCTAGCACAAACTCATATATTTCGCAAGACCTCGATTCTTTTGAAATACCCTGCCACATTGTTGATACTCCTGAAGATTGTTATGTTCTAATCGATAAGAAATCCAACATAAAAATATTAACCTTAAATATTAGAAGTTTACAAAAAAACTTTAACCAGTTCCTAATTACTCTAGCACGTCTCAATACCACTTTTGATGCAATGGTGCAATTCTAACAGAGTGTTGGTTACATGCAGATTCTATTATTCCACAAATTAATGGCTATACGTCTCACAGAACTGATAAAATTATTAACAGGGCTGGTGGTGTAGTCGTATATGTTAATAATATGTGGTATCCCCAAATTTCTGAACCCTTATTTGATGAAGCTAATTGTCTCTCGATTTTTATTGAGAACCGGTTTAGTCTATTGGCGATATACAGATCTCCTTCCTTTTCTAACACATTACCATTTACGAATTCTCTTGCATCTACAGTGCGATCCATTAAAAACTCACCATGCATAATAGTCGCTGGTGATATAAACATCGACATTAATAAAGTTTCTGATACTCAACTTGAATCAGCCACTAGGTATCTATGTCTTATAGCTGAACTTAATTTGATGCCCGCTGTAACTAAACCTACCCGTGCAAATTCCTGTCTTGACCACATACATGTGACTGCAAGTTACTCAATGGAGTCAATAATTTGTAAATCTGATATCACGGATCATGATGTAGTTATCACAACCATTACTACAAAAAGAACAAATCTCGTTACAAACAACGAATATTCACAAGAATTGACTTCAGTGGCGTTGAATCAGAATTACGAGACATCAACTGGGACACAATAACAAACCAATCCAAAGTAGACGAGGCGGTGTCTGCTTTCAGTAAAATTTTATCAAGTTCAATAAAAAAACACACTTTAACAGTCCCAGTCAGTAGGTCTAAATTCACCATAAAGCCATGGATGACGCCGGGCCTTATCAGGTGTTCCAGACATAGGGACCATCTACATGCAAAGGTACGCAAATATCCAGACGACCTTGTACTGAGACAGATTTTTACACGTTATAGGAACTTCCATAATAACCTACTAAGAAAACTAAAACAAAAACATGATGCAATGGAACTTGAAACGAACAAAACAAACCCAAAAAAGCTCTGGAACGCCATCAAAGACATTTCACATAAAAATAAAGTTACACACAAACCATTAGAACTCACAAAAGTAAAACAAACAGTTATCGAATCGTTGGATCTTTGCAATAATTACTTTGTAATGTGGGCAGTAATCTAGCAACTAAAACACTTCGTAAATTAAACAAGACTCAAGAAAGCTTGGCACAAAAAGTCTTCATTAAAAACACTCCATTGCAATCCTTAGTTCTCCAACCGACAGATGAAGACGAGATCGATACAATTATATTGGGCCTAAGGATTAACAGTGCACCTGGACTCGATGGTATTACATGTAAGCTCATAAAACATATTAGAGCACACGTTACTAAGCCACTTACATTCATTTGTAATTTAAGCCTTTCTGAAGGCAAGTTTCTCTCCGATTGGAAGGTCGCCGCAGTTACTCCGATACTTAAATCTGGAAATAAATCAGATCCCTGTAATTATAGACCGATTACTTTGCTTGGAGTTTTTTCCAAAATCCTAGAAAAAAATGTACACAAGCGTCTTACAGGTTTTATTGAAAAATAATCATCTAGGCAATTTGGATTTCGTGAAAAAAAATCTACGGAAAACGCTGTTGACCTCCTAACTCAAACAGTTACAAATCACCTCGAAAAGAAACAATCGTGTTTAGGAGTATTTATTGATCTAGCTAAGGCCTTCGATACCGTCTCCATACATATTCTTTTAAGAAAATTAGAACTCGTTGGTATTAGAGGTATCACTCTAGATTGGTTCAGCAGCTATCTAACAAATAGAAAGCAGTGTGTGAAAATTTAACTTGATAAGAGTAACTTCAACTATATGGACTTCGGGGTTCCACAGGGCAGCATACTGGGTCCTACATTATTTATCATCTATATGAATAATATGACTGATATTAAATTGAATAATGCTGATATTGTTTGCTACGCGGATGACACTGCAATAATTTTCCATCATAATTCCTGGCAAGAAGTAGTCGCTTCTGCAGAACTTGGAATGAGATGCATTGCCCGTTGGCTAAACAATAATCTCTTAACCCTCAATCATACAAAAACCAAACTAATCGCTTTCCATAAAACCAAAGTATCATCACCATCTAATCTCTGCTCGATCACGATACATAGCTGCCCAATAAAAAATGAAACTATCTCTCCTTGTTCATGTAAAACTATTATGCGAGTATCGTCAGTAAAATACCTTGGTGTGACTATTGATGAAAAACTTGATTTTAAGCAGCAAATTTTAACCACAGCAAATCGAATCCGGAAATTAATCTATATTTTCAAAAGTCTACGCACAGCAGTGAATAAGAAACTACTAAAAACCATATACTTTAGCATCTGTCAATCAGTTCTGTCGTACTGTATTCCAGTGTGGGGCGGTGCTGCCGCTGGTCAGATGTTGCTGCTTGAAAGAGCGCAAAGATCAGTTTTGAAAGTTATGTTAAGAAAACCTATCAGATTTCCTACCAAGGCCCTCTTTGAGGAGACCGATGTGTTGACAGTCCGTGGTATATTTATCTACCGAGCTATTATTAAGGTTCTCGAAACCAAATATCCACTCTATGCAAATAGCCTTACCCAACGTACATTTAGAATGCCGCTGCCAACCGTTAAATCATCATTTTCCAAAAGATTCGGTGCGTTACTTCATCCTTTCATTTATAATAAAGTAAATTCAATTTGTAACATGACCAAAAACAAAAGGTTCAGACGTGGCTAAAAACGTTGGATTATTTCGAAATAGAACAAGTATTAAGAGGGATCAAATAATTTCACCCTAAGTTTCACTAGGACACACACTCACTTACACCATTCACACATACACAAATGAACAAACATTTACACTCCACAATCACACATACAACCTAATTTAGTTAAAACGCAGTTGATTTGTTTTGTTTGATTAGTATTATATAATCTTTTTTTCGATTTTGTACACATAACACATTTGTTTTCGCATTTCTTGTTTTCATTTCGCGTTCGCATCATTGTAACACGGTCTGTATCAGTTGCCTATAACACAGGCCTAGCCTAGTTTAGGAATTGAGAACTTTGTAATACCTATTTAATTGATGTGTCAATAAATACTTATTATTATTATTATTGATTCTACTACGAAGATTTAATTTTCAGCTGGATATAATTGTATTGACAGAGTGTTGGTTAAGTAAGTGTCCCTTCATACCCACTCTAGACGAATTTAATTCTTATAGAACAAAACATCAAGACCAGAATGATGGTATTGTCGTTTACGTTAGAGATTCTTTGTCATGTAACGCAACTGTAATCGAACCTCTTTTTGAGGAAGCAAATTGTTTGATAATTAAGCTATATAATGATCATGCCCTATTGGCTATATATCGTTCTCCCTCTTATAGAAACGCTGATAAGTTTATCTCTTGTCTAGATAGTACACTTGCTTCTTTCAGCTCATATAAAACGGTTGCCATAATTGGTGACATTAATATAAATATAAATAATAATACTGATACTACATCTGAGAAATACCATAATACTGCTGCTGCTCATGCTTTGCTACCGGGTCATGTCCTTCCAACACGGGGATCTGCTTGCCTTGATCACGTTATTATCAGAACGGATAAATATGCCTCCACTCTTGTTTTAAACTCATTAATTACCGATCATGCCCCTGTTCTTTTATTAAGTGATACTAAAGTCTACACAAAACCTGCTAATCGAAAATTACACCGAATAGAACATGCCGAAGTAGTGAAAAGTCTGCAGGAGATAGATTTTGGACCCATATTAAAATCATCTGATCCTGAAAAGGCAGCTTCGGATCTAGTCCATATAATATCTACTGCAATTAAATCAAATACAAAAACAGTCTTCGCTCCAAGCAGACAAAGAATAATCAAACCCCATGGTTTGATTATTATTACTGAAGGTCTCTTAAAATGCATCCGTAACCGTGACAAGTTATACCAAAAAACAAAAAAAGATCCTGAGAATACAATACTTCTGATCACTTATACTCGATATCGCAATTTCTGTAACAATCTATTAAAAGACTCAAACAAGAATACGAAACTGAAGAATTTCAAAAGTGCTGTAATAAAAATCCTAAAGCTACCTGGAAATTGATAAAAAAAACAACGAACCTTAACATTTCATCTTCTTCGGCTACCGAACTATTATCCCTATCCAACGATCCATACACTTCTCTCAACTATATTAATAATTTCTTTGCTAGTATTGGCAAAACTTACGCAAATAATATATCGAAAGTGCCAAAAGTATCCATTCCCTCTAATATATCAAAGTCTCTTTCAGTAGTTAACTCTATGGTTCTGCATGACACAGATAATGATGAAATTGAACGCATTATTAATGACCTTAGAAGTAATTGTGCGGTGGGCTGGGATCACATACCTTCTAGCATTCTTAAAGCAGCTAAGCATATTCTTGTTCCTGTTCTATCCCATGTCTTCAATCTCTGCCTGTCTACTGGTATATTTCCGTATGTTTTCAAAAAAGCTGTTGTTCATCCAATACACAAAAGTGGTGATAGACACTGCTTAAATAATTACAGACCAATTGCGATACTCTCTGCCTTATCCAAGATTTTAGAAAAGATTCTTAATTCTAGACTCCTCAAATACTTAAACAGTAATAAAATTCTTGCTGAAAATCAGTTTGGGTTCAGAGCTGGAAAATCAACGGAGGATGCAGTACTAAACTTCACTACTACATTAATTAAAGGCTTAGATGCGAAATTGAGGTCTGCTGCCATCTTCTTGGATTTATCTAAAGCTTTCGATACTGTGTCTGTCCCTATTTTACTTAACAAACTAGAATGTGTTGGCGTCAGAGGCTACGCTCTCAACATTTTTAAGAACTACCTCTCAAGTCGCACTCAATGTGTAGCTGTTGATGATTCCATGAGTGAAGAAGAGGAAATTGTTAATGGTGTTCCCCAGGGCAGTGTACATGGGCCTACTCTTTTTCTTGTTTATGTCAATGAACTCTGTAGACTGAACCTACCTTTCTGTAAGATTGGTACATATGCCGATGATACAGTCCTTATAATTCAAGCCAAAAACCGGACTGAAGTTCACATATATGCTGAGCTGGCTTTGCGCTCAGTCTTAAATTGGCTTAATAATAATCTTTTAACTTTGAACTCAATTCATGACCTATGCAGTGAGAAATGGGGATCAGCCCTTATCCGTCCCTATCAAAGCCCACAAGTGTGCAGCAGATACTGCTGACCCTTGCAATTGCCCTCTTCTGGAACGTGTACATAAAGTAAAGTATCTTGGTACTATTATTGATAGTTCATTGAATTGGAATGAACATATTAATATGTTAGATTCGCGTACTCGAAAGTTAATATATATTTTTAAAAAGCTAAGGTCAGTAGTAAAACTTCTTACACTAAAAACAGTATATTATGCTATTGTTCAATCCATTCTATCATACTGTATTGCTGCATGGGGAGGAGCGAATAAATCTCTGCTAATCCGTTTAGAGAGAGCTCAGAGAGCTGTTCTTAAGGTTATGTTGTGTAAGCCTTTACTGTTTCCTACTCATCAACTCTATGCTACTAGCAATGTACTATCAGTGAGAAAATTATTTATTTTTAATGGTGTTCTCCGCAAGCACTCGTCGGTCTCACTCAAATGCGAACAATCACAACTCAAACGTAGCCGTAGAAATATCTGCACTCTAGAAGCTCACAGAACCACCTTAGCTAGCCATCATTGCCATTTCATAAGTTCCTTGTTATTTAATAGAGCTCATCGAATCCTCAATTGACAAAATACCTCTTCTTATCAATGCAAAAATCACTTAAATACGAAGAAACAGAAGACCTTATAAAGTTTACTGCGTAAAATTGACATGAGTTCACACAATTCCAATTTCCACTCACTCGCAGACACACACACACACACACACACACACACACACACACACACACACACACACACACACACACACCCACACACACACACACGCACACACACACACACGCACACACACACCACACCCTCACACACACCACACCCTCATATCGCCAACATGTACTTACATTCACAAGTTATTTTACTTTATAAACATACATACCTTTATAAAATATTTGCTCTATCGTTAACTGTTATTAGTTTCATCAATTTACTTACGTTAATTTAGTTTATAATATATTAAAAAAATACCTGGAACTCTGTAACGCCACTTCCTGGGGTTGAATGTTCATATCTGCGACACAGTTTTAAACTACTGCAGATATTATCGCAAAATTGATTTTGTATAATTTTGAATTTTGTTCCTGAATAATTAAATAAAATTGAAGCCGCCCGACTAGACTGGGGACTGCACCACCACCTCAGAGAGGACCACAGTCAAATAACACTACTTTAATGTAGTGTTGTGTTTCTGCGGTGATTAAGGTTGCCAGTGCTCCACGAGGATACGCTGCGCTAGTGGTAATGCTTGCAATGATGCATGACACTAGGTATTTTAATGCGACGACCAACGAACAATTACTTTTATTGATCGTAGGCGACGACACAAGAAATTTAGTACACTCACAAAAAAATTCTCTAACGAGAATTGATTGTCATAGTCAGAAAGAAGAAGAAGAAGACTGAATCGAAGAATCGAGACTAACTCGCTAGTCTTCACTTCAGTAGCCACACACTTAAGTAGCGCATAGAGTACATACTACATAACCAATGTTGCCTACGTTTAGGCTGGTTAAATTACTTAAAGATTATATCGGAGGAATGAAAGATATTTTTACGAGAAGATAAAATCAACTGCCATTTTTAATAGACAATTAAAATATATAAACCAAAGAGTATTGTAACAAGGTACCTAGTATGTAAGCCTGTCGCTAATAACGTAGTGGTTATGTACTCTGTGATAACCACTATGGTCTAGCGTAGCGGTTGTTTTATGGTTATGTACTCTGTGTCAACACTGTCAACAGCAGTAAAGTGCATAGATTTACACTAACTTCGTGAGTATTAAGTATGTACATATTACTTTTTATATGTCTATTTGTGCGTCCTGTGATAGTGCTGTGCTGTCCTATATATATAGTTCAGAATGAATAAATAAATGCTCAATACCGGTCATAAAATTTTACACCGTACAGATAATCTCCAACACTTGTTCTTAGTTCTACCAACGCGACATTGGCGAAATTGTGGCAACCCCACAGAAGCCATTATTAAAAAGTTGGAGTTGAAGTTAGGGATGGCGATTCTTTACGAAAAAGATCGATTTTTAGATCGATTCGAATCGTGACCTAATAAATCGATTCACAAAAAAATCGAGGTCCAAAAGATCGATTCCTTAAAAATCGTTTTTTTTCAAGTTTGTATTTACAATGTAAATATAAATCCATTTTAAGAAAAATACCATAATAAATGATCACTTATCAGTATAATCACGAAAAAGTGTTTCCATACGAGTATAGAAGAAAAACTATGAAGACCTGTTTTCTTTTTTTTTGACGAAAAAAAACAATGCGTTCTGTTCATAAATCTGAGCACCTGACAGCAATTGACAGTCGTGCGATGTGTTCTGCTCCCGTAAACCCTTCTTTTCACCATTTTCACTTTTCGTGTAAGTTGCGTTGTTTTCGGGATATTAAGATTTCACAACTTGCCCCGCTGATCAACTAGCCGCCCCGCCCGTCCCTACTTCAAATATCGATTATTGCAACATCGATTTTTTTTTCAGCATCGAATTATCGCAAAAATCTGTTCCCTGATTTTTATATTGGTTGAAAATTAAAGCGCGCGGAGGGCGTAATTTAAATTCCTTATTGGAAATAATTTTATGGTTTTTACCAAAACTGAAAAAATCTAATGTCGATTTTCAAGGGTGAAAAATCGATTCACTGAATTGATTCAGAATTACACATCGATTTAAAAAATCAATTTTTTGGCTCGAGAAATCGATTCTTCGATTAATCGATCTCAAATCGCCATCCCTAGTTGAAGTTTAGTACAGGACACAGGTTCGTGTGGTAAAGTGTGACACAATTGACACATGGATAATACAATTACATTCAATATGTCCAATTAATTATTGTGACAATCTCCTATAATATTTAAAATTAGAACTGGCTGGATTGTAAGCAGAAGAAACATATTTTAATTATACTATTTTTGAATTTAAGAACCGATTTGCTTTTGTCTTTTTTCACGAGAATATTGATATTGAATTTAAAAGATGTATTAAAATGTTTTGATTTCAAGATAATATATTGTAAAGTGTACGTCTGGTTTTATTGTTTTTGAATCACATACCATCAACTAACGGCACAAGAAAATATATTACATTCAAGGAAATATACGGAGATATTATTGTATGAACAAACTATATGGTTTTGTTCATATATTAAGAATGACGAAAGATTTAGAAACAAAAATCCTAGGTCTGTGCTTACATTACATGTGACAAAATGTCAAATGTGTTCCACTTGACTGGATAACGGCCAACATTGGCGGAATATGAAAAAAAAAGGAAAAAGGTGAAGCTGTCTGTGCTTGTCGCCATAAACACAGAGTACATAACCACCACGTTTTAGCCATAATCTTAGAGAGCAAGAAGAAGAAGAAAGGCCAAGAGAATACAACCGCTACGCGATGAATGATTGATTTGTACCACAGAGTACATAATCACTTGATTTGTACTTTAGGTACTTATTGCTACCTATTATAGTGAACAATGTCAATTGAAGATATGGACATGCTTCCCATTGAGAAGGAGGAGCAGCTTACTGATGAGGGTAGTGGAGTGGAGGAGGCACTTCAGGAGCCGGTTGAGAAGATAGTGGGGTTGCGGAGCTACGGGGAGAGTGAGCTTGTTATAATGAAGATAGAGGTGGCTGAGAGTGAAATTATGACCATCAAGAAAGATACCAATGATGTGGAGGTATCTACTGCCCATTGTTCTGTGGTCTCCTGATTGCGTTTATTTTTATACCACTAACGTGGCACACAAGCTTACGGCCCACCTGATGGTAAGCAGTCACTGGCCTATAGCCGCTAGCAATGCCAGGGATATCACTAATGCGTTGCCAACCATGTTGTTGATGAGGAGTCACTGTGCTAGCAGCATTACTACTAGCCAAGCATATCCTCGTGGAGCACTGGCAACCTTACTTATCACAGAAACACAACACTACATCAAGTAGTGTTATTTCACTGCAGTCTTCTGTAAGGTGGAGGTGCGGTCCCCAGTCGGGTGGCTCCAATGTAAATGGGAAAACCCACTGGAAATCCCAAATTGCCCTACCTCTCATTTAAAAGCTCATGATGTGATTAATCACTGTACTTAAGCTTAGAAAATCTCATTGGTACAGACCGGGATTTGAATCTGGGCCCATCAGATGACAGGACTTTGCTTCAACCACAAAGCCACTCAACAGATTTGGATGAAATTTGGAACACAGATAATTTATAACCTGGATTAACAGATAGGATACTTTTTATCTTTATAATTTTAGGTTCCTCTAAGATTCTAAGCTTCAATGTGGACTTAGTTGGGGGCAGAAGCTAGTACTAATATGTTTTGAATATATTTAACTATCTTGGGCGTTTTGTTGACATGGTGTTTCTGCAGGGTAGACTGGTGTTTGAGGAGTCAGTGGAGCCCCAGGTGCAGTCTCCGGACCAGGATGAAGAGCATACATCACCCTTGACTTCCCAAACATTTTTGCCATTTGATCCAACCCAAAATGGAGAAGGTAACTTTTGTGATTAATCTCCAATGACATATAGATTTATAACAAATCTCTTTCATATAAATTAGGTAAACACCAATATATGCTGACATGAAACAGTTAAAAACGATTTCCAAAAACTATTTACAGACATTTTATATACTAACATACTATCACCATCAAAAAATCTGAAAGAACTTCAAAACAAGACAAATATCAAAAATGATACTACTATGGAAGATCATTTATTAAAACATGTGGGTCGTGCACCATTGCATTTGAAGACTTCAATATCTGTAGAGGTGGTGAAATCATTATGCAAAAAAAAACATGGAATCCGAACACATACTGATGAAAAACCCTTTAGTTGTACAGTTTGTAATAAAAGATTTAAGGACAGCAGTAATTTAATAAGCCATAAGATAACACATACTGATGAGAAACCGTTTAGTTGTTCAGTGAGTAATAAAATATTTACGGACAGCAGTCATTTAATAAACCATAAGAAAACACATACTGATGAGAAACCCTTTAGTTGCACAGTGTGTAATAAAAGATACAATTCAAGTGTTACTTTAAAGAATCATATGAGGCTACATACTGGTGCAATGCCATTGATTTGTACAGTGTGTAAGAAAAGATTTAAACACAGCAGTAATTTAAAAAGGCACATCAGAGCACATAATGATGGGAAACTATTTACTTGTACAGTGTGTAATAAAAGATTCAAGGCAAACATTTATTTAAGGGCTCATATGAAGATACATACTCGTGAAAAGCTTTTTAGTTGTGCAGTGTGTAGTAAAACATTCAAAAGTAAGTGTAGTTTCACAATTCATATGAGATCACATACTGGTAACAAACCACTCACTTGTAAAGGTTTTAATAAAAGAAACCTTGGTGAAAAGAAGGAAGATAACTCTCCCTCCTTGCCGTCAGAAGAACAGCTTACTTATGAGAGGAGTGGAGTGGATGAGGCACTTCAGGAGAAGGTTGAGAAGACAATGGGTACGGGGAGCTACGGGGAGAGTGAGAAAATGATCAACAAGATGGAACCGAGTGAAGTGAAGGTACCTGCTTAATGTATATTAGCTTTTGCCCGCAGCTTCGTGTGAATAAGTCAACATATTTTTATTATATAAATAAAGCTTTTACCCGCGACTATTTTCATGGATTTAACTTCAAAATGACGGATTTTTAAACAAACTTTCAGCTGAGATTAGGGGTGGAATTTCCAAAAAACCTGATATATGTTTATTTATGTTTAACTGAAAGGCCAAATACCAATTTGCATGTAAACGCAAATATTGGAGCCGCCCGACTTTTGGGGACTGTACCTCCACCTTACAGAAGACCGCAGTCAAATAACACTACTTTGATGAAGTGTTGTGTTTCTGCGGTAAGTAAGGTTGCCAGTGCTCCACGAGGATACGCTGCGCTAGCAGTAATACCGCTAGCAAAGTGAGTCCTCATAAAAAATATATGATTGGCAACGCGTAAGTGATGTCCCTGGTATTGCTAGCGGCTATAGGCTACGGTGACTGCTTACCATCAGGTGGGCCGTATGCTTGTGTGTCACCTTAGTTGTATATAAAAAAAAAACTACTGTAAGGTGGAGATAAGTTATGAAGTGGTGTTTCTGCAGGGGAGATTGGTGTTTGAGGATGATGAGGTGTCAGTGGAGCCCCAGATGCAGTCTCTGCAACAGAGAACTGATGAACATCCATCACCACCTAACCAAACACAAAATGACCTGAGACTGAAAGGTATGTATATATACATATTAGTAAACATATCCTGCCTTCGCCTAACCACTAACTAGACAACAATACAAAATTTCCACTAGCTTTTTTTTTATACCACTAAGTTGGCAAATAAGAGTACGGCCCACCTGATGGTAAGCAGTCACCGTAGCCTATAGTAGCTAGCAATACCAGGGGTATCACTAACGCATTGCCCACCATGTTGATGAGGAATCACTGTGCTAGCAGAATTACTACTATCGCAACGTATCCTCGTTGAGCACTGTCAACTTTACTCACCGCAGAACTTTCACAACATTAGAGTGTTGTTTGACTGCGGTCTGCTGTAAGGTACAGTCCCCAGTCGGGCGGCTCTAATATTAATGGGAAATCCCACGGAAAATCCCAATTCGCCCTACCTATCTTAGATATAAGATAATAAGTAACATGATTTTGTGTTTTAGGAGTACCACCGGCGAAAAAGCTCATAATAAAGTTGAAAAATAATAAGGAGACAGTTGGAACTCTGACACATAGTCCTTCAGTGTGTAATACCAGATCTCTACCTGGAGATCCTTTGAAAACACGAATCATAATTACGACAGATGGCGTTACAACTGGTGTGAAACCATTTTATTGTACAATATGCGACAGAAGATTTACCCGACGCTGTGATTTAAAAAGACACATGAGGACGCATCCCGGGACACCAAATAATTGTACAGTGTGTGATAAACAATTTAAAGCACTCAAATATTTAAAAACTCATATGAAAATACATACGGATGTGAAAAATTTTTGTTGTACAGTGTGTGATAAAAGATTCAGGGAGTGCTCTAGTTTAAAAATCCATATGAGAACACACACCGGTGAGAAACCATATACTTGTACTGTGTGTGATAAAAGAATTGCGACGAGTAGTGCATTTGCGTTTCATTTGAGAACACATACTGGTGAGAAACCGTTTAATTGTACCATGTGTAATAAAGGATTTCACAAGAGCTCATTATTTAAATCTCATATGATAAGACATACTGGTGAGAATCCGTTTCCTTGTACAGTGTGTGATAAAAGATTCGCTATTGAAAGCAGATTAAAATCCCATATGGCAATACATACTGGTAAGAAACCATTTAGTTGTACAATGTGTGATAAAAGATTCTTTTTGAGTAATTCATTAAAATCTCATATGAGAAAACATACAGATGAGGAACCATTTAGTTGTACAGTGTGTGATAAAAGATTCGTTACGAGTAGAAAATTAATAACTCATTTAAAAACACATCCTGGCGAGAAACCGTATCCTTGTACGATATGTAATAAAAAATACACTAGTAGCTTTATATTAAAATCTCATATGAAAACCCATACCGGTGACGGATTATTAAACTGTACAGTGTGCGATAAAAGATTTACCGTGAGAAGTAAATTAAAATCTCATATGAGAACACATACTGGTGAGAAACCATTTAGTTGTACAGTTTGTAATAAAAGATTCACCAACAACAGTGATTTAAAAACTCATATGAGGACACATACTGGTGAGAAACCATTCAGTTGTACAGTATGTGACAAAATATTTTCTACAAGAAGTATATTAAAATCTCATATCAGAATACATACTGGTGAGAAACCATTTAATTGTACAGTGTGCAATAAAATATTCAACCAAAACATTAATTTAAAAACTCATATGAGGACACATACTGGTGAGAAACCATTCAGTTGTACAGTATGTTATAAAAGTTTCACCCAGAGTTCTAAACTTAAACCTCATATGAGAACACATACTGTTCAGAAATCATAGAGTTGTGCATCGTGTGATAAATATTGGCCTTTTCTTTTTTGTTGACGATGAGGACCTTCAGAAGGTATCCGCCTGCTTAATTAAATTGAAATAAATACTACATAAATAAACGTGCGTTTCAATTGGTAAAAGCCACACCCATTAGTTAAGATTTTAGATATATTTTTAAGCTATTGCATAGCTTTTATCGCGGGCCTTGAGCGTGGGGACCGAATCCAGAAATTCCGTAACGAAAAAAACCTAACACCCTCCACTCCGACCGACAACTCCATCTATCGATAAATACCAGAACTTTTAATGACTTTGAAATATCACGCTTGTGTCTTTAGTTCAGCAACCCGCCTTTAGGTGGCATTGGTTGTATTGGAAAACTACCGTAATCAGCTGTTTGTGAGAAAGTATATAGGTATATAAAAAATACTGCATTAATAAAATAAATAAATAATTATAATTGCATAAGTTGATAAAAATGCTATGCAATAGCTTTACCGCGGCAGTCTCCGAGTGCCACACCTAGTTTTTTATCACACTAATTCAACATAATAGTAATATTATGTACTCCGAGATAAAACTAAGAGAGATAGGGCGAATTGGGATCTCCCGTGGGTTTTCCCATAAGATTTGAGCCACCCGACTGGGGACTGTACCTCCACCTCCACCTTACAGAGGACAGTAGTCAAACAACACTACTTTGAAGTAGTGTTGTGTTTCTGCGGTGAGAAAGCTTGCCAGTGCTACACGAGGATACGCTAGCCTAGCAGTAATGCTGCTAGCACAGCGAATCCTCATAAAAAAAAGAACTATGATTGGCAACTCGTTAGTGATACCCCTGGTATTCCTAGCGGCTATAGGCTACGATGACTGCTTACCATTAGGTGGGCCGTATGCTTGTGTGCCATGTTAGTGATATAGAAAAGAACGAAATCTGTACTGCGATGGCCCGGTAATTTTCATTCTGCCTCATCGTGATTTGTGACCCACTCAATTGTTTTAACTCACGGTTCGGTAGCCAATGCCGATTAAGTGCCAAAGAATTCAAGTCCGCCTCAAATGCAAAGTAGTGAAGTGTTCTCGATCAATGGCATTATTTTAAAACAAGGCGCGTGCTGGCCCCCTTCTGGGTCGCGACCAATGATTCTAGCGTACATACAACCGCTTGTATTCTCTTGGCCAATGATATTGGTGTCGATTCTGTTGTTCAAAATTACTAAACTAATTTGACAGGTCTAAAAGTCTTGCTGTCCCTTTTTCATGTGCAGGGTTAAACAAGGATGACAATATTATCATATTTTATGCCTTTTAGCATCAGCTCTGAAAGTTCAACCATTCAGATTTTGTTAACAATTTCATGGTTTTTATGTGTTACACGGAACCCTACTTTTTGGAAAAATACCAAAGTAAATTAACGAATTATAGCACCAGCTACCTGCCAGTGAAGAAATTGGTCCCGCCGTTCGGTTATTGTTTACGATTTCAAGGGCTTATTTATTTGTCGCGCGGAACCCTATTTTTTTTTCGAAAATAAATGTACCCTAAGCAATGACCTATAGCATGAGCTACCTACCAGTAAAAGTCCTGTTCATATTGGTCCCGCTGTTCAGATTTTGTTCATAATTTCATGGGTTTTTTATTTGATGTGCGGAACACTAATATTTTTCCAAAATAAATGTTGCTCAAGTTATGCCCAGTAAAATCAGCTATCTGCCAGTGAAAGTCCCTTTCGTATCGGTTTAGCTGTTTCGGAGTTACAGCCAAGTACATATTTTGACCTTTATCCCCTATCCCAGGGGAACCGTGTTGAATTTCGGGATAAAAAGAATCCTATGTTATACCTCGTAGTATCAACCCTATCGTGCCAAGTTTCATTAGAATTGGGCCTGTTACAGTTTTATTATAAGTATAAGTATAGATAATCAAAGGTGTAAAAAGGCTTTATAACCATTGGGATGTCGCGCTGCCGCGTGCGGTCTTAAGGATATCTGTCAAAGCGCTAGACTGCTTCGCGGTCACTGTGCGCCCGCATGCACGAAAACTCCGATTTCTATTAAATTTTCTATGGAAGCTATATGTTAAAATGATTGTTCTAGAATACTGATTAAATTTCCTAACCAATGTGTTAATTTATGCTTTATTTTAATAATAAATGTTATTACTAGCGTAAGTCATAGTGTATTTTTCCCTGTAGAAATAAAACAATGAAGTAAAAAACACAAGTTATTTTTTATTTACAATCAATAGCATCTAACTTATAAAAAGCAGTGGAAAAACGTATATCAATAGAGGTTTTTTTTTATTAAATATAATTAATTTCCATCTTGCTGAGCGCCAGTTGGTAGGTAATTTCAAACTGATTTATGAGCTATATTAGCGACAACTCTGTATTTTTACTTTATTTACACGTATAGGGTTCTTATGAACTAATAACAATTTACTTTATGTACTTACGATTAGTCATTCGAAATATACAGTCAAAAGAAAAAGACCATAAATTATAACAAAAAATACATGCCCTCACAAAAATGGTCACAGAAATAAAACGATTTATTTGTTTTTAATGTAAGTACATTTTTAAAAAGACGAATAATGTACTTTCGATACATATATTATTCATGCCTTACTTTATTTCAAATAAAATAGATATCAATGAAAGAAATCTCGAAAATTTTCCATACAAAACAAAATTGACATGGTTAGGTAAACATGGATGCGCTTTCGGGCGGCTTTGCTTTATTGATGTATTTACATACAAAAGTTATTTTAATATGTAGAAAAATGATGTTAATATTATAATTAATAAAATAATAAACTCCTAGGCAAGGAAAACAAATAAATAATAATAATAAAAAAAAAATGAAACCACTAGATTTACTCTGAAAGTAGCGAAACGTTGGAAAATACCTAAAATAGCTACCGACACAAATCACTTACACGTCTTTGCATAACGAACCATCCGCACCGCATCGGTGGTGAGCACCTTCCATTCATCTATCTATCACAGATGCATGCATATCATACCACACACAATGTGGACGGAAAACTTGTAGTTGTCCGTCCACATTGTGTGTGTCCACAAGCAGTGACAAAACCAACTTGGTAGCTTTCATTTTGATATTTGTAATTTCATACCAATGTCAAGAATAATTTTGTTACAAATTGTTATATAATGATTGTTAAATGCAAAAAAGACAGAGCACTGAGTTTCTTGCCGGTTCTTCTCAGGTGGCTTTTTTTCCGAACCGGTGGTAATTTAGACCTTCATAAGAGCCTTATTAGGGCCTAAACTGAATAACTGATTTTTGATTTTGATTTTCCAGGCGTGATCTAAACATCTGTGTATGCAGTCGTGTCAGTCATGTGGAAGAAAGTGTATCTGTGTAGTGCACGTGTATAGTGTAGAAGAAAAAAGGTTCCGTACTTACACACATAGAGCAATTGATTGCACTAAACAACAACAGAGTGATTTCTGTGATACCTTTTAGTGCAATCAACTGCGCACAAGGTTACCTTGCAAGCCGGACAGTATGTCGGTACCCGCTTGTGGCAAAGCACGCATGACCGCCGGATCTTGCGTAACCCTCTGCCAGGTTCGAAGCCATACTCCTCCGGGAAGTGGGCTAAAATTTGTTCCGAGAACACAAGACTGGGGCTCGCGTAGACCGGGGGGTTCAAAAGCTCAGGCTTGTGCCTCGCAACAATTTCGTGTATGAGTGTGCTTCGAAACTCCCTGTGTGTATATTTACGGGCGCGCGTGTTGTGTTTGTACATAATGTAAGCGTTGAGAACGCTGACGTTTAGCAAACGCCTGAAAAACTTTTTATACCAGACCTGAGTACGTTTCCTTTCAATAGGATACGCACTCAGCATCTGGTCTTTTTTGTCAACCCCACCCATGCAGACGTTATAATCGTGTATGGCTATCGGCTTGCTCTTTCCGTCCGACCTTGTGTGAACGCCATTGCCATGGTACGTCGAGATCATAGCCACACGGTTTTGATCTCGCCAAAGAATGACATCGACGTCCCCACTAGTCGAGCTGGAAATTTGGCCAACCGCCATGTCCTGCTTTCTAAGGGCTGCTAATTGTGTCGGTACACATTGGCGGTTAGTCCTCAGTGTACCCACACAATCGAAGCCCAAAGATTTAAGCGTTCTAGCAAGGGCGGGGCTGTTATAGTAATTGTCCATCCACACCGTGTGCCCCTTGTACTCCAGCCCCTGTAGGAGTTCCAGCACAAGGGTCGGAATCACTCCCGATACAGGCGTCACCTCGCGTTCAGGCCCTTCCGTATCTACTCGTCCAGCATGCACCTTAAACCTCCATAAATACCCAGTCTGGGATTCACATACTTCGTACGTTTTAACGCCAGCCGATGCGGCTTTATTCTTAATATACTGCTTAAAACTCAGCCATCCCTTCCACTGTGTTAGTGATTCGTCAATCGCAATGTTGCAATTGAGTCGGTAGAGACTCGAAAATTTATGGTTTAAATGATCAACGATGGGCTTAATTTTAAATACCTTCGCTTCGGGACGTGTCATTGTCTGTAAGTTTGTCCTATTGTCAGCGAAGTGTAAGCAACGAGAGAGGAGCACAAAACGGTTACAAGTCATGTATTTTCCAATCTTGGGCGTTGCCCACATTTCCTTCTGGGCCCAGTAATTCGCTTGTTGGCCTTTGATGCACATCCCCATCATCAAAAGCAACGCGAAGTAGACGTATAGTTCGGCAGCATCTGTGTCCCGCCAACCGACTATACGGCTTGTTGGTCCCAGAGAACCAGATGTCAGCTGCCCTTCCGCTACTTGCTGAGCATACCTATTGGTTTCAACCGCAATGTACTCCATTATGTTCTGATCCCAAATGGCAACAAATGCATCATACGGGCTCAGATATGGAGCAGTAGGTCCACAATTTTCTATGAAATCTTCCCTCCTCTCAGCTGAAGGCACTGGAGGAGTTGGGAAGTTCCTCCAATCAAACCAAAACCTCGTTGCAGCCGACGGCTCGTACGTACGAGACGTCGACGGCAACGGTTCTCCTTGAGACGACAGACGTGGCGACGATGACGGCGACGACAGGTTATATACCGGGTGTGCCTCGGGGACCGGCGCCACGGGCTCCTCTTCGGCTTCTAAGAAGGGGCGGTCAGTCCTAGGCACACACACCGGCATATAAATGTGGTCGTCTTCGTCATCGTCGGGGTCGCTGTCGTCTTCACTCCCTGTAATAAGTAGAGTGAAATAAAAAATCTAGTAGTCAATTATAGCCACAGTTGGACATATAGTTTCAAAACACATACCAAGGTTTAAATACGCAGGTACGTCATCATCCCGCAGCGCACGACGACGGGCTGAGGCGGAACCACATGCTGCGTATCTGAAAGTAACATTTCAGTTACTAAATTGCTCAATTACGAAACCAAACAACTTCATTAATATAGTAGGTACTTACGCTGCGGGAGAGGGAACGCTCGGCGCCGATGTGGAGCAAGAGGCCTGGGGCGTAGTAGGCCTCTCTTCATCCAGCATCGGCGCCTGAGCAGGCGTAGACAGGGCCTCGGAGGTGGAGGCCGAAGGGTCTGGGCCGGACTCAGGTGCCCACGAGGTGCTCGCCGAGACGGAGGCCCAGCCGACAGGGTCGTAAAGCCGTCGTCGCTTCACGTGCAACGGCTTCTCCAGGGGAACATCGCGATGAAGTCCCCTGATAGAGCCGTCGCCATCAATGAAGCCGACGGAGAGGCTAAAATAAAACAATCATGACAAAAAACACAAAAAACAACACAATAAATAATTTTAGGAAAAAGTTGAATACCTCTCAGCCTCGACCCTGCTTGCCTGCTGAACCCGTCCCCGAGCAGCACTTCTGCCTCCACGAGTCCGTACCCTGCCCTTCCTTCGCCCTCCAGCGCCACGGTGGTCCGGAGACAGCATCTGGGGCTCCACGGACTCCTCAAACATCAGTCTCTCCTGCAGAAACACCATGTCATAAGAAAACTAAAACATTGTTCAGCTAAGAGAGGTAGGGCGATTTGGGATTTCCCGTGGGTTATCCCATAAATTGGAGCCGCCCGACTGGGGACTGTACCTCCGCCTTACAGAAGACCGCAGTGAAATAACACTACTTAATGTAGTGTTATTTCACTGCGGTAAGTAAGGTTGGCAGTGCTCCACGAGGATACGCTGGTCTAGTAGTATTGCTGCTAGCACAGTGAGTCCTCATCAACACAACACGTTACGTTGGTTGGCACCCCGTTAGTTACTGCTTACCATCAGGTGGGCCGTATGCTTGTCTGCCACCTTAGTGGTATAAAAAAACAACAAGCTAGCAATACAAAGTACCCACAGTTTAAGACCAGTATTCCAAGATAAAGAAAACCCCATCAAATCGAATCCATATTTTTGAGAAAATGGTGTACAAACATACAAACAAGCAGACTTGATACGGGTCGAATATAGAACCTTCTTGTTTAAGTTGGTTAACAACTTGCTACCACACTCTTGGATACAGATAAAAGTGTATCCCCATTAAAAACAAAGCAAATAGCCACAATATGAGGATTAATCAAATGAGGCTAACATCACTAGATATGATTCCTCAAAACGCCATTTGAATGAGTTATCATATCTGATAAAAGCTATAGGGCTGATAGTTAAAAAATAAAAAAAGATGTTTAACAAGACTCAAGAGTTCTTTGAAGTCAATTTACCTGATAATTATGTGAAAAAAGAATCTATACCTCAAGTTTATAAGTAAACTTCCCTCAATATCACTAAAATCTAGTTCAGTGTTGTTGA
This sequence comes from Falcaria lacertinaria, assembly GCA_951449985.1. Lineage (NCBI taxonomy): Eukaryota > Metazoa > Arthropoda > Insecta > Lepidoptera > Drepanidae > Falcaria > Falcaria lacertinaria. The sequence continues at coordinate 553,503 of OX602139.1, forward strand.
AAAATACCCTTAATCTTTACAGTTGGACTTCTTAGGACAGATAGGTCTTTCTGCCAAACAATCAAGAAACCCCAGAACCATGAGCAGTAATCTAAAATTATATACAAATACCTCCACATCATTGGTATCGTTCTTGATGGTCATTATCTCACTCTCGGCCACCTCTGTCTTCATTATAACCAGCTCACTCCCCCCGTAGCTCGTCAACCCCACTATCTTCTCAACCGGCTCCTGAAGTGCCTCCTCCACTCCACTACCCTCATCAGTAAGCTGTTCCTCCTCCTCAATGGGAAGCATGTCCATATCTTCAATTGACATTGTATCCTGTTAAATAAAAACCGGCTGGTAATTTGGACTCACACACAGAGGGCTCCTTAGATAAAGAAAAAAATTTGGAAGGGTTGTCAACGCGAGAGTGATACCCTTGGTGTTGCTAGCATCCGTAGGCTATGGTGACTGCTTACCATTAAGTGGGCCATATTCTTGTTTGCTACCTTAGTGGTAGGAAAAAAAAGGAAAGTACACATATGTAGGAAGGGAGCCCCCATAAATAATAAATACATTTGTAGTGTATAGCTGGTTTTAGCTATGTGTAACTCTGTCGTCTCGAGCAACGCACGCGCGGGGTCGCGGGGTGCGGGGGCACTGGCCTACCGACCGCCGTGGAGAGTAGACGCGGACGCTTGTTGCGAGCCGATACAATAAGTTTAGTTTAGTGTTATTTGTCTCCTAATTGTCTTAGTGAACATTACAACATTTTTATTATTTGTTGTTATAATCTCTAATTCTCTATACTATATCTACAAAAATGTATCCCTATTTCCCTTAGTTAGGGCATCACATTTAAATGGCTAGCCAATTTTGCTAATTCTTTCTTTTTGTCTTTGTTATTGTCAGTAGAAACTTCTTGAATGTAAAATGAAATTCGGCAAGAAGCAGTGTCTTACAGCACAGGTAAAGACTTGTGCTGTAAGACACTGCTTCTTAAAAAATCTGAAAACCGTAGGTTTTTTTTTTAATTCGAATTTACTAAAAAAAACCTGAATCGCGCTGTTGATAGTCTCCGACGAATAATGACCTCATTTGAAGTTCGCCTTCTTTTAACCTTACTTAAAAGTGTGTACGGAACCCTCGGTGCGCGAGTCCGACTCGCACTTGGCCGGTTTTTGTTCATTGATCGCGACACATACAAGGACTTCGCTTCGCTTAGCGAGATCGGTGTCGTTATTCTGAGGTTGCGACTACTTGCGCCACACCAAATAGGAAACATTGTGATATTCTGTAGCCTATGGATGCTTGCACAGAGTATATAACAAATACGACACGACGTTGACACGACCACCTACGATGCTTGCATCATTAGGGTTATCACTAGTTGGCAACAATCTCTACGGAGTTTTAGGCGGGAATCAGGCGGAGCGGTTGAGATTATGTCCAGTCATGTCACGTAAAATGTAAAAAAATACTTTTAATATTATTCATCACTATGAATATGATCACTATCCTTAGTATGTATTTTCGGTGCCGTTATGTGCAGTAAGGTTTCAATTGGTGATTGATTAATAGGATTGATCTGCTACTGCTGTGGATTGACTCTAGAAACATACTTACTCCAATTACGATTAGTATAGTAATAGTAGATATCTATGAATAACATCATGATTACCGTATGCATGACACTAGGAATTTGAATACAACAAACGACAATATTGAGAAACTCGATATTTTTTACACTCGACACTGGCAAAAATAGACCTTGAAGAGGATTGATTGTCCTAGTTAGGAAGAAGAGGAAGAAAATCTCAAATTAGTTACTCCCTCTACGGTCTCTATGTCTCAATCCAAGAGAATACAACCATAGATTAAGAACTTTTCTTATTCTATGAATACAACCACTATGGTCTCAATACTGTCAATGTCAAATAAATAATTTCTATATTTGATATTCTACCGCTACCGCGTTTCTACCGTATTGTGCTGTGCTGTCCTTTAAATATAATTCAGAATGTATAAATATGTCAATTCATAAAATTTTACACCGTACAGATAATCTCCAACACTTGTTCTTAGTTTTACCAACGCGACATTGGCGAAATTGTGGCAACCCCGCAGAAGCCAATAATATAAAAGTTGAAGTTGAAGTGAACTACCGTGGTGTTTTAAAAAATAAATTTTTGTGTTGCCATTAAATAAATAAATAATGTTAATGTTAAAAATTAAAGCGGTCCGTCTGCAATAAAGTGACTTAAATTCCGAATATACGATGGCAACGCAAGGAAAATGTAACCATTACATTTTGTGCCAGTTGGTAGAATTATGTGTCGCAAGATGAAACCGCCTTTTAGTTGAAGATACTGCTACTTTTTGAGTGGTACCTATCTAAATTATTATTCTTTGGTTTTATTTAATTCAGCTCCATTTTTTACCAAAATTTACCACTACGAAGAGAATTTTACGAGTCACTGTTTCCGAAATTTCGTTCAGTCTTTGATTAGGTATATTCGTTCAGTGTTGAGATTTATCTAGCTCATAACAATAACAACTTGTTATTGTGTTACTAACAAGAATAACATATATATTTTTTTATACCACTAGCTGACCCGACAGGCGATGTCCTAACTTAGCTATGAATTCATTTGTCAAATACACCATAGCATAAAATACCTTTAGTTTATCGCGAAATTAAATAGAATCCGGTTTTTATTTTCAAACATTTCTTTTCATAAGAACCATCTCCTGACAATAACAAAAACAAATAAACAAAAACCGGCCAAGTGCGAGTCGGACTCGCGCACCGAGGGTTCCGTACACACTTTTAAGTAAGGTTAAAAGAAGGCGAACTTCAAATGAGGTCATTATTCGTCGGAGACTATCAACAGCGCGATTCAGGTTTTTTTTAGTAAATTCGAATTAAAAAAAAACCTACGGTTTTCAGATTTTTTAAGAAGCAGTGTCTTACAGCACAAGTCTTTACCTGTGCTGTAAGACACTGCTTCTTGCCGAATTTCATTTTACATTCAAGAAGTTTCTACTGACAATAACAAAGACAAAAAGAAAGAATTAGCAAAATTGGCTAGCCATTTACATGTGATGCCCTAACTAAGGGAAATAGGGATACATTTTTGTAGATATAATATAGAGAATTAGAGATTATAACAACAAATAATAAAAATGTTGTAATGTTCACTAAGACAATTAGGAGACAAATAACACTTAACTAAACTTATTGTATCGGCTCGCAACAAGCGTCCGCGTCTCTCTCCACGGCGGTCGGTAGGCCAGTGCCCCCGCACCCCGCGACCCCGCGCGTGCGTTGCTCGCGACGACAGAGTTACACATAGCTAAAACCAGCTATACACTACATCCCTCCCTTGTTATTGTATTTTTTAAATATATATAAATAGAGATAGATATACCTAATAAAAATATCCAGTTAAGGAACGGTGTTCAGGTTAACGTACAAATTAAATACATTGGTAATCACCAAAATATATAGAAATAAAAAACATTTATTTTAATTCTACATAGTTACCAGGTACAATCAACAAGTCCTTATTCAAATTATGTTTAATCACTAATCATTAATTAATTGGCATTATTGTCCATCATCTTATTCACTCGAGTTGTGGTTGATCTACAACACTATTATCGTTGGATTGAGTATCACCGGCATTGTTCTCATCATCTAGCACTTTCCATTGTCCTTCCACTCGTTTTAGGTGTACGACGTTCCGCCTGATACGCTGACCAGTTTCATCGTTCCGAAGGCTTACGTCGCCTCCTTTGTTCGCTTCAACGGTATGTGTTTCGGGTTCATAGTTTAAGCTAAGCTTGTTTTGTTTAGTCATGTTCTTGACGTATACTTTATCTCCAACTTCCAATTAACAACTAGTCGCTCTTCTCTTCCTATCTGCGTATTCCTTCCCTTTTTCCTTTAATTCCTTATCCCTATCCCTCATTTCAAGGTCTTCTGAGAGATGCGTCATGTCCTGAATCATAGGCAGCTTGTCCCGAAATTGTCGTCTAAAGAACAGTTCTGCAGGTGTTTTTCCTGTGACTGTGTGGTGACGAAGAGCCTCCTTCCAGTTCTTTTTCTCTACTTGAGAAATCTTAAGGCGTTTAAGAATGTCCCTATTCTGGCGCTCCACTTCTCCGTTTTGTTGCGGCCAGTAGGGAATAGTATTATAGAGTCGTATGTTCCTCTCTGCACAGAAACTCTTAAAATCTTCGCTGGAAAATTGTCTCCCGTTATATGCCGTAAGCGAGACCGGATTGCCAAGTCTGCTAAAAATGCCATAAGCATTCCGATTATTTCGGAGCTAGTTATGGTTCTGCATGTTTTTACCTCTTTATATCTGGTGTAATAATCTACAACTACCAAGATATAATCTCCACTAGATAAGGGGCCCATGAGATCAATTGCTATGTCAACCCACGGTTCGGAAGGTAAATCTCTTCTTTTCAATGGGTTTGGGGCGCTGGGAGCAGAGACCAGAATGCATCCTTTACAGGCCTTGCACACGTTTTCAGCGTCTTTGTCGCACTTTGGCCACCATACTTTGGTCCTTAATCTGCCCTTCATCGCGACTATCCCCGGGTGGCCTTCGTGCGCAGCTTCCAATACTCTTCTGCGTAATTCGGTTGGGATTACAATTTTCGTCCCCCTGAGGAGAATGTCGCCATGAAAGCATTATTCATTCTGGAAAAGTTTATAGGCCTTTACCGTTTCATCCCAGTTTCCATTGTATAGGCCTTCTCTAACTTTCTGTATATCTGCATCTCCACGGGAACTCTCGGTGATTTCTTGTAATGGAATAGCTACTGGTCGTGCAGATTCGGTTACCGCTTGAACATGGTCTTCAAATAAAGCCGTTGGGTTTGTGGCCACTTCACAAAGTCTCGATAGTGGATCGGCTATGTTCGTCTTCCCCGGGCTATATTTTACCCTGAAATTATAGGATTGTAGCCTTAACACCCACCTTTCAATGCGAGCGCATGGTTTTGCTTTTGGGCCGAATATCACCTCCAAGGGCTTGTGATCTGTTACTAGATCGAACACCTTGCCATACAGGAACATGTTGAAATGTTCGACTGCCCAAACCAGTGCTAAGGCCTCTTTTTCTGTTTGGCAGTAACGACGCTCACAACTGCTGAGAGTTTTATTACCAAATGCAATAATCCTCGGCCCATTCTTGTTTATTTGCACCAGCACTGCACCCAACCCCACCGGGCTTGCATCTGCAATCACCACAGTCTTATCATGAGGATTGTAGTAGCCTAAATTTGGTACCTTCATGAGTGCCGCTTTGAGATTATTAAATGCGTTCTTTTGGGCCTCACCCCAGTCATCTTGAATGTCCGTGTTTCTTCCCGTTCTTTTCCGTAGCAATTGTTTTAGGGGTTCTGTTACCGTTGCTAAGTGAGGTATCCATTTTCCCACGTAATTCACTAAGCCCATAAAACTCTGCAGTTCAGCGATATTCGTCGGGGCTCTGAATCCCTTTATAGCCAGGATATATTTGTCTAGTGGCTTAACTCCGTGTTCTGACAGTTCATGTCCTAGGAAATGGACTCTCTTCATTCCGAAAATGCACTTGTCGTCCCTCAACATCACGTTATTTTCTTCTAACACTGCCAAAACTTTTTTGAGCCTTAAGTCGTGTTCTTCTACGTCTTTCCCAAACGTCAAGATATCATCTATTAAATTGATAACTCCATCGCAACCTAAAAGGATTCGTTCCAGTGTTTTTTGGAAAATCTCTGGCGCACACGAGATACCAAACATCATCCTTTTGTATTGATACAATCCTTTGCTGGTTATGAAGGTCGTGATATGTCTTGATACTGGGTGTAGTTCGATATGATGAAAAGCGTCTCGTATGTCTAATTTACTAAAGATTTTGGCATCACGAACTTTTGGCAACAGTTCTTCCATCGTTGGCAGTGGTTGATTTTCACGTTGTATAGCCGCGTTTGCTCGGCGCATATCGACACATAATCGGATGTCCCCTCCATCTTTTAGCACAGGAACTATAGGTGAGATCCAGTTAGAAGGACCTTTCACGACTTCTATAATGTCCCTTTTCAGTAGTTCTTTCAGTTTCCTCTCTACTTTTTCTTCGAGCGGGATGGGAATCCTCCGATACGGCTGAGCAACTGGCTTCACTGAATCGTCAATAGGAATAGAAACTAAAACGTCTTTAAATTTTGGGAACGCCTCAGTTTCAACCTGGTTGATATCCAAATTGATTCGAAGTACTCCCAATGAGGTTGCCGTCACACGTCCAAGTAGGTCACGCGTACCGTTTTCGATCACGTAGAATGTTGAGATGTCCTGTGATGTTCCGGCAAGTTTTATGGTAAATTTGAATGAGCCTAACAGCTTCAACGGTGTTGCACTACCGTAATTCGGATCTTGATTGGTAACTCGAGCATTATCTTTCTTCATTCTTTCCCAGGTTTGGTCTGTTATAAGATTGTGCTTGCAGCCCGAATGTATCAACATCTCTACGTTGGTTCCACCTATGTTACATGTGACCTTTGCGTCGTTCTCGATATTAAAAATGTAGTCAACTTTTCTTTCATCCGTGCTTATGTTCGCAGTTTCTTCTATATTATATGTTCTGCTTTTTTTTTTATTTTCTGACTGTTCGAGAATTCTTCGCCTTCCAAGTTTTTCTTCTGAGTTTGTTTTGTCCGACATTGGTTTCTGTGTCTGCTACTTCCACATCTGCTACATTCAAATCTCTTTGTTTTTTGCTTCTCCTTCCATGTCTCTGTACCTACTCTGTTGATTAACTGACTTTCCACGGGTTTCATACCAAAATTTCCTAACTGACGATCTATGGCTTCCAGTGCATTCGCTTCTGCAACTATTTCATCTAAGGTGATCTTATCGCCTGTTTTTAATATCTTCTTCCGTAGTTCGTCTGTCTTACCCTTTTCAGTTATTTGGTCTATGATATGCTCGTCTTCTTTTTCTCCAAACTGACATTTCATGGCCTGCAGTCGAAGTCTTATAAGATTTTTTTCGAACTTCTCATCCTGTTCTTGTTTTAAGAGACGGAACAGGTGTCGCTCATACACTTTACTCTGTTTAGGTGCAAAGTAATTTTCTAATTTTCCGATCGCGATGTTAAAAAGTTCGCCGGTGGCTGCATCAGCTCCCGGGATGTTGTAGAAGATTTCTTGTAACTCAGGACCACCAAAATGTAAAACTAGCTCTTTTCTTTGCCTCGGTGTCTATGCCTGCCGCCTCGAGGTAAATGTTTAGACTTCTTGTCCATCTTTCCTAAGGTAATGAAAAATGAAATTCATGTAACTTATTAGTTACACACATAAGCCTTTTTCAACAAGCCAATTTAATACAATTCACCGAAGATGTATAATCCAGCGCCAACGTCCAGCTTAGAAAGAATTCTTTGGCTTAATTCAAAGAGAAGCTTCACGCGCCATGCTCATACCGTATGACCATGTCAAGCGCAGTAGGGCGGATAACGTGTGTTAAGAAAAGTTTTATGAATCAATGAGTTTTAAGAGTGAGTGAGTGAGTTTTTAAGTTTTATGAGTGAATGCGTTGAGGGAAACCTAAAAAAAGATAGATGAACTGTGTAAAAATCACATGGATAAATGGAAGTGAGTACTGAGTTGACTGCTGATATAGAGGAATGGAAGCAAAAACCATATTGCATCGACTAGTAACATGGTATAAACGCAGCAGAATAAAAGTCAAGTTAATAAAAAGCATTAAAAGTTTATACAATACTTAATTTAGAAGTTTCGGTAGTCGAAGTAATACTTTAAGTTACGGTATAGGCGGTATGGGCGGCTCTTGCACCTGTCGCATTTTCGCTTTAGCTCTCAGACGCATAGCTCGGCTCTCTTCTAGTACCCTCTCGTACTCCAAGTCTCTCGACACAGGGTGCCCAACACCTTTCAGCTTCAACTTGGCAGCTTCTTCAATTTTCATCTCATCAGTTTCTGGTACACTCTCTGGGACAGCCATTATGAAAGCATAGTCCATATCGCAGTACAGCAACGCAAGATATTTGTCTACTATTTTCAATCGTAGAACTAGAGACGGGACTGGTGCCTTTGTACCTGGAGTTGTATGTGCACTGCACTATGAATTTCCTTAACTATTATTGTACGAGTCAGTTAGTACTAAAGCTACTAGTAATACTAAGCTGAAGTTAGGCACCAAAATCTTGCCTTGTGCCAGATATCCTTCCTACGAACCAAAATCACTACGATAGTCGAAGTAAATAGATTCAATCACTTTAAAATGTGAAAAACGTTTTATGACTCTTGGAAGTATGAAAAACTTACTAAATATAAAAAGGTACAAAACATTGTTTACTAACGTTTAACGTATTCTGGTATGCTGTGATCGGGGATGTCAATGAATAGTCCACGCTTATCGGCAGCAATCAGCAGATGGTTCCGATACTCGCTCATCAGTAGCTTCGGTGCTGTCCAGTCTATTGTCCTATTTACATAAATTCCGATGTCGTCTTTAAAATGTCGTACGTCCTAAAATAATAATTAGCGCTTTTAATCGGACTATAAATTTCGCGTAAATGCCAACTAAATTTTGAAATTGGGCACATGGTAATATATTAATAATACATGTTTAGTTGCTGGAGAAGCTGACCTAGTTGACTAGTTGCTTAGTTACTGGTGCAAAGCTGGTGGGGACTATAAGACGGCACCATAGAAACGTGTATACAGAAGTCGGTTAAAAAATATATTCTGGAGCCGTGGTGGCCGTGGTTATAACAATGGCCTGTCACCTGATGGGCCCAGGTTCAAACCCCGGCCTGTACCAATGAGTTTTTCTAGACTTAAGTACATTGATTAATCACACAAAAGAGAGGTAGGGCGAATTGGGATCTCCCGTGGATATTCCCATTAATATTGGAGCCGCCCGACTGGGGACTGTACCTCCACCTTTCAGAAGACCGCAGTGAAATAGCACTAATTTCATGTAGTGTTGTGTTGCTGCGGTTAGTACGTTTGCCAGTGCTCCACACGGATACGCTGGGCAAGTAGTAATGCTGCTAGCACAGTGACTCCTCATCAACAACAAGGTTGGCAACTCGTTAGTTGAAATCCCTATGTAAGTATGTCCGCAATTTAATGCTATACCAGGTAAATCTCCGCAATTTAATGCTAGACCAGGTAAATCTCCGCAGTTTAATGCTTTTATTATCTGTCTCACATCGCAATTTAATGCTTTTATTATCTGTCTCACATCGCAATTTAATGCTTTTATTATCTGTCTCACATCGTAATTTAATGCTCGGTCGCAATTGAATGCCCCGTTATTCCAACCGATACTTTCGGTAATAATCGTAAGACATTTAATACGTAGGTAGGTAACTAGGTATTGTTGTCAAATATGTAGGCACGTCAATACCCTGCTGTACCCTTAGAAACTTTGATACTTAAACACGAACAGAAGAATACCTTCGCAACTCGCGGCCAAGTGAGTACCTATTTATTTTACATTTTATTCTATTTCCCTTAGACACAAATTGTATATATACCTAACACCAGTTACTACAATGACAAAAGTAAATTCACACTTTGTTTTATACAGCTATAATGGCTGATAAATACTGAGGCTCGAACTAAAGTAGGTAGGTAAATTGTATTGTAGGTTACTCACCCACCACGGGCATAAAATAGCGAAATCTATGTGTAAAAACTCAGCGGGTAGCTAGTTACCTATATAATAATCACTGATAAAATTTGCTAGTATCTCATGCATGAATTTACAGCCTGTGCATCGTGATCGGTAGATTTTATTCATTGAACGATTGTATTCGTACCGTATAAGTCCACGTGTTTTCCTATCTTTTTTCATTTGTTATTAAATGTAAAAATTCTTGAACTACTCACAGTTTATCTCGTCGCCACATGTAATGTTCACTAAGACAATTAGGAGACAAATAACACTAAACTAAACTTATTGTATCGGCTCGCAACAAGCGTCCGCGTCTTCTCTCCACGGCGGTCGGTAGGCCAGTGCCCCCGCACCCCGCGACCCCGCGCGTGCGTTGCTCGAGACGACAGAGTTACACATAGCTAAAACCAGCTATACACTACAAATGTATTTATTATTTATGGGGGCTCCCTTACTACATATGTGGACTTTTCTTTTTTTTCCTACCACTAAGGTAGCAAAAAAGAATATGGCCCACTTAATGGTAAGCAGTCACCATAGCCTACGGATGCTAGCAACACCAAGGGTATCACTCTCGCGTTGACAACCCTTCCAAAAAATGTTCTTTATCTAAGGAGCCCTCTGTGTGTGAGTCCAACTTACCAGCCGGTTTTTATTTAACAGGATACAATGTCAATTGAAGATATGGACATGCTTCCCATTGAGAAGGAGGAACAGCTTACTGATGAGGGTAGTGGAGTGGAGGAGGCACTTCAGGAGCCGGTTGAGAAGATAGTGGGGTTGACGAGCTACGGGGAGAGTGAGCTGGTTATAATGAAGACAGAGGTGGCCGAGAGTGAGATAATGACCATCAAGAACGATACCAATGATGTGGAGGTATTTGTATATGATTTTAGATTACTGCTCATGGTTCTGGGGTTTCTTGATTGTTTGGCAGAAAGACCTATCTTTCCTAAGAAGTCCAACTGTAAAGATTAAGGGTATTTTTCAACAACACTGAACTAGATTTTAGTGATATTGAGGGAAGTTTACTTATAAACTTGAGGTATAGATTCTATTTTCACATAATTATCAGGTAAATTGACTTCAAAGAAATCTTGAGTCTTGTTAAACATCATTTTTTTTTAACTATCAGCCCTATAGCTTTTATAACCCCCAGTCCCCAGTCGGGCGGCTCCAATTTAAATGGGATAACCCACGGGAAATCCCAAATCGTCCTACCTCTCTTAGCTGAACAATATTTTAGTTTTCTTATGGCATGGTGTTTCTGCAGGAGAGGCTGATGTTTGAGGAGTCAGTGGAACCCCAGATGCTGTCTCCGGACCACGACTTTGAAGAGCATATATCATGCTTGCCTTCGCATACATTGACCGCACTCAATCCAACCCAAAATGAAAAAGGTAATTTTTGTTATTTATACACTGACCGATACTAGCGACCGATTTGAACGGGACTTTCACTGACAGATAGCTGATGCTAGTTAGGCCACTATTATTTTAGAAAATAATTCGGTTTCCGCTCAAAAAATAAAACCCATGATATCGTGAACAAAATCCGATGTCATGTGTACAAAGTCGCAGGCATAGCAAGTATAATATATGGCTTATGTTACTCAGTGATAATATACCAATCTATTGGTGACAGTATTTTTGGAATTGGTCCAGTAGTTTTTGAGTTTATTGATTACAAACAAAGCACAATTATATTTTAATTTTCTTTTTGTAATATTAACTAGCTGTTTCCCCGTGACTTCGCTCACGTATCAATATAATATATAGCCTTTGTTACTCAGTGATAATGTAGCTTACTGACGGTGAATTTTTTTTTAATTTCTTTCTACTTTCGGAGCCTATTCAGTATAAACATACACCCAAAAATACACATCTTACTTTTTTATAATATTAGTATAGATATAGATGACGTATAAAAAATCTTTACATAGCAATACATTTTAGGTGCACTGTCAAAAAACCATGATGGGCAATTTCGAAACGTGAAAGACAAAATCGGACTTAATACTACATCCTCCAAGATAATTAATCCAGAAAATTCAGATCTTATTGCAGCAAAGAATGCGAACGACTTAAATGAAGCTGTTTCTCATGATAATGAAAACTCGCTCCGTAAAACGTTTGCTGTCACGAAAATAGATACTAAGGAATTTGCGTGTGATATCTGTGGTAGGAAGTACAGAGGGAAATCATTTTTAACAGAACATATAAAACACATTAGAGGCGAGGCGAAGACGCTAATTTGAAATGTAACGAATGTAACTACAATACTGTTAGGAAACATGAATTAGTGAAACATATGAAATACCACGATAGCAACAATCTTTTCCACTGTGTATGTTGTAACTATAGATTTAAAACCGCTACTGCACTTAAAAGGCACAAAGTTCATCATGGTACCGAAATATCTTGTGATATTTGTAAATTTAAGTGCTCACAAGAATGTGTTATGGAAGATCATTTATTAAAACATGCGGGTCCTGCCCCATTGCATTTGAAGATATCGAGATCGGTTGAATTGGCTAAACCGTTTTGCCAGAAAAGTCAAGATTATCAAATACATAGGCAGTCTGATACTGGAAAGAAATCATATAGTTGTACAGTGTGTAATAAAAATTACACCAGACATGCTAGTTTAAAAATTCATATTAGAACACATACTGGTGAGAAACCATATAGTTGTAAAGTGTGTAACAAACAATTTACCATTAACAGTTCTTTCAAAAGTCATATGAGAACACATACTGGAGAGAAACCGTATAGTTGTACAGTGTGTAACAAACAATTTACCTGCAATGGTGCTTTAAAAATACATAAAAGAACACATACTGGTGAGAGACCATATAGTTGTAAAGTGTGTAATAAAAGTTTCACTGCAAATGGTAATTTAAAAAGTCATATGAGATCACATACTGGTGAGAAACCGTATAGTTGTACAGTTTGTAATAAAAGTTACACTTCAAGCTGGAGTTTAAAAAATCACATTAGAACACATACTGGTGAGACTCCATATAGTTGTACAGTGTGTAATAAAATGTTTCGCCGCAATGTGACTTTAAAAGATCATATGAGAACACATACTGGTGAGAAACCGTATAGTTGTACAGTGTGTAACGAACAATTTACCTACAATGGTGCTTTAAAAATACATAAAAGAACACATACTGGTGAGAAACCATTCAGTTGTACAATTTGTAATAAAAGTTTCCCCACAAGCGGTAATTTAAAAATACATATGAAGACAAATACTGGTGGGAAACCATTCAGTTGTGCAGTGTGTAATAATAAATTTAAAGATAGGTGTAGTTTAATAATTCATGTGAGATCACATAGTGGTGAGAAATTATTCACTCGTACAGTTATTAATGAAATAAATAACCTTGATGAAGAGAAGGATGAGAACTCGCCCTCCCTGCCGTCAGACGAACAGCTTACTCATGAGATTACCGTAGTGGGAGACACACTTCAGGAGAATGTTGAGGAGAGTGAAATAATGACCATTAAAAAGAAACCTAGTGGAGTGAAGGTATTTTAGGTTTAATTTTAGTTTACCGACCGTTGATCAGTGGTCGCTTGATTGTTTGGCAGGAAGACCTGTCCGTACGTAAGAAGTCCCTCTGTATAGTTTTAAACTGTACAACTTAATAGTTAACTTTATATAACTGTATATCGACGGTCTTAAGCTCAAGCTTTACTGAAATCTGTTTCGCCAGCTCAACACTGTCTAATTAGTTATCTTATGACTTGGTGTTTCTGCAGGGGAGAATGATGTTTGAGGAGTCAGTGGAGCCCCAGGTTCAGTCTTCGGGCCAGGAGTGTGAAGAGCATGTATCACCCTTGCCTTCCCAAACATTGTTACCATTCAATCCAACCCTGAATGACAAAGGTAACTTTTGTGATTTATCCAGTTCTGGCTTGTTCCCCGCCACTTTGTCCGCGTAGCATTATATTGTAATACTAGCGGCCCGCCCCGGCTTCGCACGGGTAGACATTTATCAAATATTTGTCTACCAGTGCGAGGCCGGGTCGGGCAGCTAGTATATTATATAGCCTATGTTACTCAGTGATAATGTAGCTTTCTAACGGAGGAAGAATTTTTGAAATCGGTTCACAAGTTTCCGAGCCCATAGACATGTATCAAATATTTTGTCTACCAGTGCAAAGCCGGGTCGGGCAGCTAGTACATTATGTAACCTATGTTACTCAGTGATAATGTAGCTTTCTAACGGTGAAAGAATTTTTGAAATCGGTTCAGTAGTTTCGGATGCTGTAGACACATCCAATATTTTGTCTACCCGTGCGAGCCGGGTCGGGCAGCGGGTATAATATATATCCTATGTTACTCAATGATAATTGTTGACGATGACAAACGACCCACCAGCTCCTAACCTGAAAATAAAATAAAAACACATTAAACACTTTGATACATTAATTTAGTTTGTACTTACCTGTACGATGATTGTAAAAACCTGTAAATAAGAATATAAAATGATTAGTACCTGTATAAGTTAAATGTAATACATTCATAGTTTTGTATCTTCATACAGCTTCATACTTTGTGTTATCTAATAAATGAGAAGAAATTTCGATAATGCCAAAATTAATTAAATAAAAATAATATACTTACATCTGGTTATAGAATATATGTACATGCATTGTTCGTTTGGTGCCTCGTCGCCTGCGCATCCAGCGCCACCCTCTGTGGAGTCAGTCGTCCGTAACTCACCTACGCGATCACACGCACAAACGCAACCCGATTTGGCAATATTGAAGCGGCTTCTCGTACATCAAAACCTCAATTTTTATTCGCACTAGTACGCCCTACATCTATCCCTTACAATAATGTAGCTTTTTAGCGGTGAAATAAATTTTGAAATCGGTCCAGTAGTTTCGGATGCTGTAGACACTTATCCAATATTTTGTCTACCCGTGCGAAGCCGGGACGGGCAGCTAGTATATTACTTAGTGATAATGAAAGTAGTAGTAAAATAAGTGATTTTTTAAAATCCGTCTAGTAATTTCGGAGCCTGTTCAATACGAACATACACACAACAATACAAATCTTTCCTCTTTATATTTTTACTAGCGGCCCGCCCCGGCTTCGCACGGGTAGACATTTATCAATTATGTGTCCACCCGTGCGAAGCCGGGGCGGGCAGCTAGTATAATATATAGCCTATGTTACTCAGTAATAATGTAGCTTTCTAACGGTGAAAGAATTTTTGAATTCGGTCCAGTAGTTCCGGAGTTCCTATTTTAATACAAACCCTCAAAAATACAAAATTACAAAAAATCAAATCTTTCCTCTTTATAATATAAGTGTAGATGTAGATATATAAAATTCTCGTGTCGCGGTGTTTGTAGTTAAACTCCTCCGAAACGGCTTGACCAATTCTCATGAAATTTTGTGTGCATATAGGGTAGGTCTGAGAATCGGACAACACCTATTTTTCATCCCCCTAAATGTCAAGGGTAGTCCACCCCTAAATTTTCCACGCGTACGAAATCGCGGGCACAGCTAGTATTAGTATAGATAAAGCCTATGTTACTCAGTGATATAGCATTCGACTGGGGAAAGCACTTTTAAATCCGTCCGTACTATAGTTTTCAGGTTGTAGGGCGAGTGAAGTGACAATGCTCAGCCGCCACAGTAGGAAGATCTTCCGGCCAGGCGGGTTTTGTGCCTGGGTAACAAACAAGGTTCGGGCTTTACTCACCGCAATAATGGAACATTAAATCAATGTAGTGTTTGACTTACCGGAGCTACAGCCCTCAGTCGGGCGGCTACAATTTTAATTGGAAAATTAATTTATTTACTAAGGCTACTATTGACATGAAAATTATAGATATGTACGTAGTTACAAGATTAAATGAAACTGCGACTTATTACTGACACATAATGTTACCACTAGCCACATACATACACATCCCTCCAGCATATTTTTTTGTGGTCGGTAACGCGCGTGTTACCTCTGGTGTTGCAAGCGTCCATGGGCTACGGTGACCGCTTACCATCGGGTGGGCCGTATGCTTGTTTGCCACCTTAGTGGTATAAAAAGATCAATATCTTTTTTTTCAAAACTATTGAGAACCTGTAACTAGAGTTTATAAACTATTATGCTGTAACGCGTTTAGATTAAATGCTAGGATAAGCTTGTCCATAGTATTAGGAATATTTTTATCATGATAATATACCTGTAATGGTAGTGTAAGATAATAAATATATTTGTTAAAACAAAACCGACTTATAAATTTTCCCTGTATGTACAAACTTAAACAAAAAAAATTTAGACAAACAATTTGTTTACTTGATGATATCTTTTTTTGGTTATCTGATCTGATGAGATCTGAGGTCAGGAAGTCGATGGGGGTGCGATTTCAAGGGTAAAAAGCGTTTAATATAAGTCCTATGGAAAAAAATCAAAGTTGTAGGTAACAAAAAGATCTACAACTTTTGTATTTACTCTTTTTTCACATAACCTCAACATGTATGTGACAAATAATCAAGGTTTTGGTTTATTATAATGTGAAAAAAAATATACATTACTACGGGAAATGTTCTCTGAAAATGCAAAGAAAAGAATAAAACTAGAATCCGAAATTCTCTATGAAATACCTTTTTATGGGCTAAAATTACATGCGGCCCGCCCCGGCTTCGCACGGGTAGACATTTATCAAATATTTTGTCTACCCGTGCAAAGCCGGGGCGGGCAGCTAGTATAATATATAGCCTATGTTACTCAGTGATAATAATGTAGCTTTTTAACGGTGAAAGAATTTTTGAAATCGGTCCAGTAGTTTCGGAGCCTATAGTAATTTATCAAATATTTTGTCTACCCGTGCGAAACCGGGGCGGGCAGCTAGTATAACATATAGCCTATGTTACTCAGTGATAATGTAGCTTTCTAACGGTGTAAGTTGTTTTGTTTGTCAGTGTAACACGCATTACGTTTTTCAAGTAATCTAAGTGTAAATTTTACTAAATTACTCAAAATATTACATAATGATATAAAAAAAACAGATTAAAAGGCTCAAAAAATATTCCTTAAGGGGGTGAAAGAGGGGTTGAAAGTTTGTATACCGTCTTAATCAGCTCAGTCAGAGTGCTCTTACAGTCTTACTCTTTTTTTTTCTAAAACCACGCGGGCGAAGCCGCTAGTAACAGCTAGCACTTGTACAGCGCGAAATAAAACGCGTTTTAATAAACTTACATGTTTATTATCTACTTACAAGATATCGTTTTGTAGTAAAGGATGTTTCTCAACAGCCAGTCAATTTTTACAATTCTTAAACTATGCTAGTCAATATCACTACATAGTACCTATAAAACAAAATCGATGCCCGCTGTCTGTTTATCCCTATGTATACTTAGATCTTTACAACTACGCAACGGATTTTGATGCGGTTTTTTTATAGATAGAGTGATTCAAGAGGAAGGGTTTCATGGATAACGATGGCCGTGCGAAGCCGGGGCGGGTCGCTAGTATAAAATAAATTCAAGTAGGTAATTGTCCATTACAACACGACGGTGCTGTAGAGGCATGACGGCATAAGAGTCTTGTCACTTGACGTCACGTCATACAAGTTTTCTTCTTCTTCTTCCTAAGTATGGCAATCAATCCCTTCAGGGACTATTTTTGCCAGTGTCGAGTGTTAGAGAATTTTCATGTTGCAAAATTTCTCGTGTTTGCCGCATTAAAATGCCTAGTGTCATGCATTCTAACGCCCAATGGAGTTCTGGAGACAACCCACGGCAGTAGCAGATCGTAACACGCCTTTAGATTAGAGGTAACCTATTGACCAAAATGATAAATCACTTAACCCAAAAGTCGTATTATGGCATTATTTCCAATGCTCCTATAAATCAGTCACTAAATGAAACTTTACTGCACATATCGACACCAAAAATACACATTAAAGATCACTATAACACAATTTACGACACACTGGAAAAAATCTCAACCGCTCCGCCTGATTCCCGCCAAAAACTCCCATACGAGTTTTACTGCCAAGGCGCACCAATATTATTTGCCATGCTAGAATCTAGATGTTTCACGTGAAAAAAAGAGTTAATTATTAGACCGATTATTTTATAAATAACTAGCTTCTGCCCGCGGCTTCGTCCGCGTTGAGCTAAGAATACCAGTGGAACCTAACTTTTTCCTGGGAAAAAAAGTCCTCCTGGTTCTAAGCTACCTCCCCACCAATTTTAAGCCAAATCGGTTCAGCCGTTCTTGAGTTATAAATAGTAACTAACACGACTTTCTTTTATATATATATATATATATGGTATTCTTAGCTCAACGCGGACGAAGCCGCGGGCAGAAGCTAGTTATTTATAAATATATATAGATTATAGTTACGACTATCAACTATGGAATGAAGAATCATAAAAAACGTAGTAAATAATAATAAAAAATCTGTTCGACTGTGCATCGGTAATAATTTAATATACACACATTGTATTGTAAATAATATATTTAAGTAGAAACCAATTATTACCTACTAATCTTTACAATGTTTTTATGTTAAGTAATAAACTAGTGATGATGATATATTGCTTATAAATTTTCACATACTAAATTAATATTGCACCTATACATTGAATAAATTAAAGTAATGTAAATGCGTTAGAAGACCTCTCTCCCGAACTACGTTAATTTGAACTGAACAAACTCTCATAAAGTATTCATTTATTGTAATAAAAGGCTAGTTTAGAGACTACAGATTTTACCAATTTATTATTGGTTTGGTTTTAGTTTCTGACAGATAAATTCCAATAAATTATATAAATAAATAAAAGAACACTAACACGGGGCATCCTCTGAAAATAAGTAATTTATGTAACCCCTATCCGATATGGGTTACATAAATTATACACCCCCTTTAAACATATTCGCCGAATAGTTAGAAGATATAGTTTCACATACTAAAATAATATTGCATCTATAAATTAAAATAATCAAATTGCGTTAGAATACCTCTTACTCCTGAACTACCCCCCAAAGGTGGTAATTTTAACTGAACAAACTCTCAAAAAGAGTGAAAAATCAAATTACGCTGATAATGAAGGTCTTCCTTCGCAGAAAAAAAATGATTAATTTAAATTTAAATATAATTATATAAAACTATCATAGCTATATTCATTCACTAACACAGTTTATTGCTTAATCAATAATATTAGGTACTACATTATTATTTAATGCAATTATAAATTCATTTAGATGGATGTTGCTAGATACAAAAATGATTCCTTAAAAATATATGCTGGGTTGCCATAGGGAATAAAGGCCGCGATATTTTAAGCTGACAACATTTTTACAGTTTCTGCGATATAAAAAATCTACGTAGGTACCCACATACGATGTAAGTAACTAAATGTGATGAAAAAACGAGGTAGTCTTTCCCGTGGGTTTTCCCATTTATATTGGAGCCGCCCGACTGGGGACTGTACCTCCACCTTACAGAAGACCGCAGTCAAATAACACTACTTGATGTAGTGTTGTGTTTCTGCGGTAAGTAAGGTTGCCAGTGCTCCACGAGGATACGCTGGGCTAGTAGTATTGCTGCTAGCACAGTGAATCCTCATCAACAACATGGTTGGCACCCCGTTAGTGATACCCCTGGTATTGCTAGCGGCTATATGCTACGGTGATTGCTTTCCATCAGGTGGGCCGTATGCTTGTGTGTGTTGTCGCATATGACATTTGACGGATAACTACCACCGCACGCGCTCAATGGTTAAATCAAATAGTTTCGATTCTCCGGCTTCCTGTAACAGCATTCCGTCCCTTATCGCGGCATCACTCCCACTGATTGCAGGAAAGCGAGCGGAAAGATGTAACACATCAATTACAAAATCGGGCTTCTGCAGTTTTACAAAGCAGCCAACTAAATGATTCCAGCATTAAAATATCGCTTTGAAAATAATGCTAGTTTGTAATTCATGTGCGCTTTCTTAGTTACTATTGAGTTCAGCACCGGCGTGAGGGCCACGGACGCCCCGGGCTAGAATATTGTGGCGCCCACTTATGGAAATCATTATCGAGTGTACTTTTGTTGCTGATCCAATGTGTACTGGTATTAAGAATTTATCTTTCCTTTAGCCGGAGCTAACGACACGGATGTAGGCAGTTAGTAGTAGTAGGAAAAAAGGAACCCTTATAGGATTACTTTGTTGTCCGTCTGTCTGTCTGTCAAGAATTTTTATCTCAAGAACCCGTGGAGCTATGAAATCGAAATCAATATAAAATGCCTGGGACTGTGGTCCCTTTCGGCTGTAATATAATCAAACCTGTAAGTCAATATGATGAAGAAAAGATATGACCGTTTATGTCGCAAATTTTCGCATATTTTGCGATTTCACAAGGGAATCAAAACATATAGGGTACTTCCCATTGAACTAGAATCATGAAATTTGGCTAAGAAGCAGTGTCTTACAGCACAAGTAAAAGATAAAATCTGATAACCGTAAATATGTAGTTGGTTCTTTTTATTTAAATGCGAATTTACTTAAAAATATTTCTGAATCGCGCTGTTGAGAGTCACCGACGAATATTTACCTCATTTGAAGTTTGCCCATTTTTTATTTTACCTACAAGTGTGTACGGAACCCTCGGTGCGCGAGTCCGACTCGCACTAGGCCGGATTTTTTTTATATGCCCCGTCACTCCCCTCTAACGCCGGCTCTGATTGAATTCAATAAATATATTTCCATTTATACATTTAAGCATTGTTTTTAACACTGACCTAAATATTTGGACGTCGGGCCTTACAAAATACACAATATAATGTCCGGAGCTCGTCTGAATGTAACTTTACATAGTATAAAACAAAGTCGCTTGCACTGTCTGTTCGCTTTTAAACTACTCAACGGATTTTAATGCAGTTTTCAACAAATAAGGGCTGTCGCATTCGAATTTTGTTTTGTTAGCTCCGGATCCTTTTGAGTGCATCAAAGTCCATACATTATAAGGTCAGTGGCATTTTACTTTTATTGAATTTATATCAAAATTTCCAGTCATATGAAGCAAACATAGGGATATCAATATAAAAAATCAGTTTTCACTCAGCAGTCTTAAGCTTAGGTACATAAAATCATAAAAAGAATCACTTTGGTGTTATAAAATTTTTATAATCGTTTCACGACAATCTATTAAAAAGTCACTAAAATGGCGGAAAACGAAATGTCATTTTCGAGTTTTGAATATGGAACACGTCCATTGGTCGGCCGATCAGGCGAGGGCGGTATATAAGGCGAGGGACGCAGCAATGGCGGTCAGTCGTGGCCTGAACGCCGCGGAGAACATCGGTGTCAGCTCGTCCGCGTGAGCCGTGTGCGCGCCGCCGAGTGTGTGGAATTGGAATATATCGCTCACCTGGCAATTCAACCTTTGGACTTAGCTTTAGCATTGGATTAGCACATAGCGCCATTTTGTACACTACGAAGTTGGTAACGAAATGTATGGCTCGCCTGAATGTAAAGTCATTCAAGTTTGCTTGACCATCGCAGCCAAATAACACTACTCTGATGTAGTGTTGTTCCTGCGGTGAGTAAGGACACCAGAGCTCCTTATAGAAAAAGAGGTAGGGCACAACGGTATCTCCCGTTCAAAATAGGAGCCGCCTGACTGGGACAGTACCTCCAGCTTACAGAAGATCCCAGCCAAATAACACTACTCTGATTTAGTATTGTTTCTGCAGTAAGTAAGGTTGCCAGTGCTCCACGAGGATACGCTGCGCTAGTCGTAATGCTGCTAGTTACCAAACAACAGGGTTGGCAACTCGTTAGTGATACCCCTAGTATTGCTAGCGGCTATAGGCTACTGTGACTGCTATATCAGGCGGGCCGTATGCTAGTGGGATAAAAAAAAAGGTTGAAGCGTAACAAACCTCGTTCCACCCATATCTGTTCTTGGCCTGCACGATCGCTTCGTATACCGCCCCTGGTTGCAGCCCACTCAGCTCGTGAGTGACGCGGTGCGTAACGGAGGAGCTGGGCTCCGGGGGCGATATCACCACGTCGTGCCACCGACCCGGCTGCTGGAAGGACTCATTGATCTGAAAGTAGATCAAAATTAAATTTTATGCAGTTTATGCCCTAATAACTAAAAAAAACTAAAACCGGTGGTAATAAGGTACTTATGAAGGTCTAAACCTTCATAAGTACCTTATTACCACCGGTTCGGAAACAAAGCCATCTGAGAAGAACCGGCAAAATACTCAGTGCTCTGTATTTTTTTTTTCATGTAACAACCATGATATAACAATTTGTAACAAAATTCTTCTAGACATTCTAGATATATCTTCACGCCTTCCCACAAGGGTCCCCGAAGGGGTAGGCAGAGCCTCTGCCTACCCCTTAGGGCCGGATTTAAATTTGTGCCGCCCTGGGGCACTGAAGAAAATGGCGCCCTATGACTTAAATTTTATCATGTTAAACGAATAATCATTGTTTCATTTATTATGTATCTGTTTGCCACCCTCTAAGTACCTTTGACTATTTCATAATATCATCTATGTTTGTCCATTCATTTTGTCTTCGAATCTAACCTCAAAGTAGTCATTTTATTTGTGTAAATATTTTGGAAATGCGGTGTCAGATTGCTTCGAATTTTTTGAGGAAGTATTTAGACATCTTATAGAGTAGAACTAAGGTTATTTGATGAAGACACAAAAAATATTAATTCAGTAACACGGTGTTACTGAATTGATGATGGTGAGTCCGTCGCCGTCCCTTAGGCACTACGTACGTCCTTGAAAGTAGATAGATTATTTATACAATACAATTAATTGATATTCTAGACGTTGACGCGTGATGCCGTGAAGGAAAATAGGGCACTCAATCGGCAACGCGAGTGATATCCTTGGTGTTGCAACCGTTCATTGGCTACGGTAACCGCTTACCATCAGGCGGGCCGTATGCTTGTTTGCCACCTTAGTCCTTAGTGGTATAAAAAATAATAATAGTGATTAACTTTGACACATTTAGATTTTATTAGTAAACAAGGATCAAGAGAGGTAGGGCGAATTGGGATCTCCCGTGGGTTTTCCGTTGAATATTGGAGCCGCCCGACTGGGGACTGTATCTCCGCCTTAAAGATGACCGCAGTGAAATAACTAAACTAACTTCTTTGATGTAGTGTTGTGGGTAAGGTTGCCAGTGCTCCACGAAGATACGCTGGGCTAGTAGTAAATCTGCTTGCACAGTGAATCCTCATCAACAACAGGGTTGGCAACTCGTTAGTGATATCCCTGGTATTGCTAGCAGCTATAGGCTACCGTGACTGCTCATCAGGTGGGCCGTGTGTGAAAAAAAAAGATGGTCTCACCGCCAGCTGCCGGTAGAGCAGCCGCAGCTCGAGTAGCGGCGGGTAGCTGTCTACCGCAAAGCACAGTGAGTAGTGCAGCGCGCGGCGCGCCAGCGGCGGGGACAGGAAGCGCGCCGGCCCCGGCCGCCCCGACACCTCCACGTGCTGCCGCGCGCGGCCCAGGCTGTTGTCCGCCACGCAGCTGACATACACACACCACACAGTTATACACACACCGCACGCAGTTATACCACACTCCACACAGTGTTATACAGACACCGCACAGTGCTATACACACACCACACACAGTTATACCACACTCCACACAGTGTTATACAGACACCGCACTGTGTTATACACACACCATTCATAGTTATACTAGAAATATTAATAAAATATCAGATGATTAAAATAACTTTGTATTAAGTTCTACTTATAGTATTGTGTGCAAGTTAGATAAGGAAGAGCGGAGTACAACTTGTTTGTAACATTGGGCTTTTTACATAATATATATTTCTATTTCTAATATAAATTAACGTTATCGAATAAAATGTTCATATCAACTCATAGACGTTAATTAAAAACGTAAATTTTTCGAACGTTCATAACACAAAATATTGCCATCCTTATTTAACCCTATATATATTAAAAGGATAGCCATATTTTTAGACCTGTCAAATTAGTTAAGTTTATTAATTATTTATAACAGAATCGACACCATTGCCATGCTTATTTAACCCCGCACATGAGAAAGATATAGCAAGACTTAGACCTGTCTAATTAGTTATGTTTAGTAATTTTGAACAAGAGAATTGACATCGATTTCCTACAACATAATTGGCACCAATGACAGTTGCTAATGACCAACCTGTAGTTACCGAAGTCTTCGGGCTGAACGTTGGCTATCAATAGAGTGTGATTGTTGCCTCGCACAGACATTGTTACTCGCTCCGTGGCACTAAGAGGAAATGAATTCTGGTACCAGGACACCTGCAATATTATTATTATATATTTTACATACATAACTATAAATACATACATCATCATGCCAAGTCCCTCGTGGGGTAGGCAAAGTATAGAGCGCCAACGGAACTAAATGTGTGTCTCCTGGCAACCTTCACAAAATGGGATTCATGTTATGACGTGTACTGTAAACAAACCAATCAAGACGGTGGATGCTCTATACGAGCTGCGGCGGGGTGACATACGAACGACACAGTACAACCCCTATTACTATATACTCTTCTTTGCCAGACTGTAGAGACCTGCACAATGCACACATCTTTTGCTTTTTCTACATTCATCAATCTCTTCATACATGCCCGCCGGTTCCGAGTACTCTTTACCTTTCCATCGTTGAGTGCTTTGGTCATTTGATCTAGAGGCCTTGACCTTATTTTACAAGTTTTTAATTTAGTTTCACCTATCAGCCGTCTCTGTATTCTCTTCCTCTCTAGCCATGTCATCTCTCACACAGTCCATACATCTGTTCTCACATCCACTACACTTTGTATTCACCGCAATATGTGTTCCTCTTCCATTCCTCTTTATCAGTAGTCTCTGTATTAAATTGTTCTCTAGCCATGTCATCTCTCACACAGTCCATACATCTGTTCTCACATCCACTACACTTTGTATTCACCGCAATATGTGTTCCTCTTCCATTCCTCTCTATCAGTAGTCTCTGTATTCAATTGTTCTCTAGCCATGTCATCTCTCACACAGTCCATACATCTGTTCTCACATCCACTACACTTTGTATTCACCGCAATATGTGTTCCTCTTCCATTCCTCTCTATCAGTAGTCTCTGTATTCAATTGTTCTCTAGCCATGTCATCTCTCACACAGTCCATACATCTGTTCTCACATCCACTACACTTTGTATTCACCGCAATATGTGTTCCTCTTCCATTCCTCTCTATCAGTAGTCTCTGTATTCAATTGTTCTCTAGCCATGTCATCTCTCACACAGTCCATACATCTGTTCTCACATCCACTACACTTTGTATTCACCGCAATATGTGTTCCTCTTCGATTCCTCTCTATAAGTAGTCTTTGCATTCAATTCTTCTCTAACCATGTCATCTTTCCATCATCGTTCAAAAACAGCTTTTAAATAAATATTTAAATCTATACTAATATTATAAAGCTGAAGAGTTTGTTTGTTTGAACGCGCTAATCTCAGGAACTACTGGTTCGAATTAAATTATTTTTGTGTTGGATAGTCTATTTATCGAGGTCGAGATTCGCGGTAGCGTGTCAAGCCAAGTTAATAATAAAAAGCTGAAGGGTTTTTTTGTTTGAACGCTTATCTCAGGAAATACTGGTTCAAGTTGAAAAAAAAAATATCGAGGAAGGCTTGGCTTACTACTTCTAGCTGCCCGCCCCAGCTTAGCACGCGTAGAGAAAAAAAATGATAAATGTCTACCCGTGCGAAGCAGGGGCGGGCCGCTTGTTATCAATATACTCATTCACCTCAGCCGGCGGGTCCGCCAGTACAGTACATAAGAGTTCTGCTCTAAATCCTTCTCCGGTGTGGACCCAGGATCTCTCCACTGTGATCTCCGGTGGATCTGGAACAAACAATATAAGACTTCAGGCAGGGGCGTATATCCAAGAGGGCCATGAGACGCCCCGGGCGACATACTGCGAAGTTCCTGCCGTTCGGATTTTATTCACAATTACATGGGTTTTTATTTTTTTGCGCAGTCCCCTAACTATATTTCCAAAATAAACGTAGCCCGAGTTACGCCTAGTAAAATCAGCTATCTGCCAGTGAAAGTCCCGCTCAAATCGGTGAAGCCGTTTCGGAGTTACAGCCAAGTACAGATTTTAACTTTTATCCGGATGGTGTTGCTTCGCTTCAAATGTTATGCATAATTATTTATTGCACATTTTTGTTACAATGTTACAAATAACTATTGATATTATAACAAAAAACCCGGCTAGGGCACATCAATGTAGAGAGGCACTATCTTACTTATATAATAATTAATATTCTATCTATTATTATAATTATACATATATTATTTTTAACTTAAGGAATAAAAATTGGTTAGTATATCACAGTTTCTTTATTTATGTATATAATTATGTATGTATGTGTGTGGACGGTGTTTTATTTATGATTGTCATTTATAAATTCTTGTAAAGTGTAGTAGCATTTTTTATGTAATAAATCTTTTATTAGTTTTTTATAGTATTATTGTCTTGTCTTGTAGTTTCGGGCATTTTATTGTATATTTTTATTGCCATTATAAAGGGGCTGGTTGAATGTAGTGTTAGTCGGGAAGTGGGCATATTATTAAGGCTAGCATCACCTAATTAAGATTTAAATTGATGTAATAACAACTGGTTGTCCAAATAAATAAAAACAGTAAATCTTATTCGCACTTTGACTTGTTTATATTTGAAGTCTTTATAAAGTGTTTTATTGTGTCCTTTTTTTCTGTTTAGTTTATGTATTTATCTTGTTGAATTGCAATCAAGAACGATACTTTGTGTTTTGTTTTCAATAATTATGTAAAAGATTGTAATTTGTTTTGTGAATAAAATAAATACCTTGACCATAAAAAGTTTGCGGAACACTGTAGTATAATAAATTGCACACTCACAAAGCACTTGCAGTTGAAATTCCGTGACGACAGGCGGTCCGACCGAATTGTCGACAGTGCAGGCGTATCGACCGCTGTGGTGGCGCTCCAGTCGCGACAACTGCAGCTGGGGGCCCTCCCCAAGGCGGGTGTTGGTGTCATTCTGGAATAAAACAGGCTTTATTTACAATAAGCATCAGTCTTAAACACAGCCCTGAGAGTGGTAGGCCGAAATGGGATTTTCCTTGGGTTTTCCCACTAAAATTGGAGACGCCCGACTGGGGACTGTACCTCCACCGTACAGAAGACCGCAGTCAAATAAAACTACTTTAATGTAGTGTTGTTTCTGCGGTGAATAAGGTTACTAGTGCTCCATGAGGATACGCTGCGCTAGTAGTAATGCTGCTAGCATAGTGAGTCCTCATCAACAGCAGGAATGGCAACGCGTTAGTGATACCCCTGGTATTGCTAGCGGCGTTGTGCTACGGTGACTGCTTATCATCAGGTGGACTGTATGCCACCTTATCTATATAAAAAACTAACAATACATGCAGTTGCGTAGATAGTACACAGTACACACACAATACGACTACATCAGAGTAGTGTTATTTGGCTGCGATCTTCTGTAAGGTGGAGGTACTGTCCCAGTCGGACGGCTCCTAGTTTGAACGGGAGATACCGTTGTGCCCTACCTCTCTATAAGGAGCTCTGGTGCCCTTACTCACCGCAGGAACACAATACTACATCAGAGTAGTGTTGGGTACGATCTTCTGTAAGGTGGAGGTACTGTCCCAGTCGGGCGGCTCCTAGTTTGAACGGGAGATACCGTTGTGCCCTACCTCTCTTTCTATAAGGAGCTCTGGTGCCCTTACTCACCGCAGGAACACAACACTACATCAGAGTAGTGTTGGGTACGATCTTCTGTAAGGTGGAGGAACTGTCCCAGTCGGGCGGCTCCTATTTTGAACTTCTAATTTTTTTTAAACTCACCAATTTGTGCCATACGACGGATGGGACGGGGTTGCCAGACGCGCGGCACTCGAGCACTGCAGCGCCGCCTCTCCGCGCGGCCGCGTGCTTGGACTCCGGCGATGCCCGCACACTCGGCGGGACCAGCACCTCCACAGTGTGCACCTGATCCCGCGCTATCCTATCAGAGATCTGACAGACGTAGTCTCCCGCATCCTGAGGACATGAGAACGCTTATATGTAACTAGCTTCTGACGTAATATGTTATCTATATCTATACTAATATTATAAAGAGGAAAGATTAGCATTGTTGTGTGTTTGTATTGAATTGGCTCCGACACTACTGGACCGATTTCAAAAATTCTTTCACCGTTAGAAAGCTACATTATCACTGAGTAACATGCTAGCTGTCCGCCCCGGCTTCGAACGGGTAGACATCTATCAAATATTTTGTCTACCCGTGCGAAGCCAGGGCGGGCAGCTGCAGCAGCATAACATGGAGGACAATGTAGCCCCTACCTACTACCTTGCTATTACAGGGTGTAAAGTTATGTTGTCTGTGTAGTTGTTATTGTGTATAGTGATGCCTGTACTAACATGATGTTACTGCAATAAATTTATTAGAATTTGAATTTGAATGTCAATTAACAGATAAAATAGCCAAAGTTTTGATGAAATAATCAAATTACGTCGCCACTGTTTTCTTACGCGTTTTGAAATTATGCAATGGATTTGAATGCGGTATTCATCACTGATAGACTTTTTTTTATACCAATTAGGTGGTATACAAGCGTACGGCCCACCAGATGGTAAGCAGTCACCGTAGCCTATGGCTGCTAGCAATTCCAGGGGTATCACTAACGGGTTGCCAACCATGTTGTTGATGAGGACTCACTGTGCTAGCAGTATTACTACTAGCCCAGCGTATCCTCGTGGAGCATTGGCAACCTTCTCACCGCAGAAACACAACACTATATCAAAGTAGTGTTATTTGACTGCGGTCTTCTGTAAGGAGATACCGTCCCCAGCCGAGCAGCTCCAATTTTAATGGGAAACCACAGGGGAGATCCCGATTCGCCCTACTTTTTAGGAACATGGTGTGATTAATTACTGTATTAAGCTTAGAAAAACTCATTGGTATGGGCCGGGGTTTGAACCTGGGCCCATCAGTGCCGGTAACAAGAACTTGTATTCGAAAACGTAACTCAGGAAATGTCAAAATTGTCATAATTTTTTTTAGTTCCACTTGTCACCGTCGCAGCGCTGTTCATTTTTCAATACAAAAATAGTCGAAGGCGATACGAAAACGTTGTCGCAATTTATTCAAGCTCGCGCTACAAATGACAGGCCGTTGCTTCAACCACAAGGGCACCACGGCTTCTAAAAATGTATATTCGCAGCGCAATCCTAAACGGCCCATTATCCCGCCAATTGACTTAACAACACAATAAATATAGCAACAATTTCTAGCAAACGTCAAAAAATGCTAAACACCCGCCCTAAACGGTAATTGGCTGGGAGAAATATGATAATTGCTACATAAAACCTTTGTGGTGCTACCCTGCTCGTTATTTTTTATGTGTGGCAACATCGAGGCGCGATTTCGCGCGCAATTTTTACTGGCCGCCATTTTTTCATGGCGATCCTTGTAAGGCCGAGGAAGTGTACGCCTTAGTTATTATTAATTAATTAATTGTTGAAGAATTGCATTTAATGAGTTAAAATGAATTTAAGCTTTCACTGGTAGAAATATTTTGTAACGTAAATTATAATCTTTTGGGGCTATTTTAAGACTCATAGTTCAAATTATAGTCTATTGTTTTTAGGGTTCCGTACCCGATGGGTAACCAACGGAACCCTATTTCTAAGACTTCGCTGTCCGTCCGTCTGTCTGTCTGTCAGCGGGCTGTATCCGATGATCCGTAATAGGTAGAAATTTTCCCAGAATGTGTATTTCTGTTGCCGCTTTAACAACAAATTATAAAAATGAAAGTAAATAAAAACAAAGAGGGCCCCCTTACTATAAACGTGTTATTTTTATATTTTTTGCTCGATCTTTATAATGGCAACAAGTAGACGCTTGAAATGTTCACAGGATTTATATTGCTATATTCGCTAACGAGTAAAAAAGAGCAGATTTACTATTACCAACTTATTATTTGCGTTTGGTGCAATATCCGCGTCTAGGGACCGAACGGCAAAGTTAAGTTTGTCATTTAACCTAGTTTTTACCCGACTACGGCGAAGCAAAAAGGAGGGTTATGTGTTTGGCCGGTATATATGTATGTTCATTTGTTCCCTCATAACTTCCAAATTACTTATCATAATTTGACAAACGAGGTATCGTTGAAAGCGTCTCGTCCGCTGGTCATAAGCTATGTGACGTCACATAAAATCGAATGTGGCGCCCTCTTGAGGACATTAAGTGACGAACTAAAAAACATATATTTTTCTTTTAGTACAGAACCCTCGGCCTGCGAGGCCAACTCGCACTTAACCAGTTTTTTTATCCGGGCTAGAGTGAAGCGTGGTTGGGTTGTGGTTAGTTACTATCATTATGGTAGAACTTATCATAAAACCCAATTACCTGTGACTGGGATCTTTCCTTGTGTAATCGTGTGTGAAAGGGTTTCCAAAATGCATCATAAATTGTAAGTCATATAATAATAAAAATAATATATTCACGCCTTTCCATAAGAGGAAGGCAGAGGTGTTACAACACACACTTTCTAACGAAGATATTTTTTCTCAGACGTATGCAGGTTTCCTCACGATGTTTTCCTTCACTGTAAAGCTAAAATGTGCATACGAATTTTTAGTTCCACTTTTCGCCGCTGCAGCGCTGTTAATTTTCTCAAACAAAAATATTCGAAACCAATATGAATAATCGATAGTCTGCTAAAGCTACAGTAGCCCTAGCAAAAATTACATGCGACTACGTATTAGTATTGATTACGACTATATGTATATGAGTGAATGAACAGCGCTGCGCAGGCGATAATTGGAACTAAAATTCGTATGAAAAATTAAGACATTTTGAGAGTAACGTTTTCGAATACGTAGGCGAAAGATATTCTTACTACCGGTACTGTGCCGGTAGCATGAACTTTTTCGACAACATTTTCGAATCGCCTTGGACAATTTTTGTATTGAGAAATGAACAGCGCTGCGGCGGTGAAAAGTGGAACTAAAAATTAGTATGACAATTTTGTCATTTCGCGAGTTACGTATTCGAATACGTTGTCGACAATGTTCCTGCTACCGGCACTGATATACAAACAAACTTAGTTAAGACTATATTAGTATAACTTCAGAGACCAAAAGTGTCTTATCTAGTTCTCTTCATAAGCAGTTAACTTAAACGAAAGACCTCATTAAGGTCCCAACTTGACTTATTATCGGATGAGATCTAAGTTTAATGCTGTGGAAATCTCTTGTTCAATTTCATGGAATAATTACTACCCTGTAAATGGTTCCAATGACGGATTAATTTGCGAATTATTGCCTCAGAAGAGCTTTTTAGGGTTCCGTACCCGAAGCGTAACCAACGGAACCCTATTACCCGTCCGTCTGTCTATCAGCGGGCTGTATCTCATGATCCGTAATAGCACAGAGTAGATAATATCCTACGTACAAGTAATAGATTAAAATTTTCACAGAATGTGCAATTAAGCTTATAAATTTTTTTATACATAGTATTTAACTTAGGCCATAAGTGCGAAATCGGGGCGGATCGCTAGTTAATAATAACTCTGTAATTCATTTACCTGAGGTCCAACGTCTGTGATTTGTAGATTATATCCGTCGACGAGACGAAATCTCTCATCTCTGGTCACCATGAGACTTGCAGCTGTCAGTACGGCGGGACCCCGTCTCCACAGCAACACTAGAGACCCTACGAATATACATACATATTAGTGGCAAGTCCCTCACGAGGTAGGCAGAGAGTATAGAGCGCGTCACTGTTGACTTACACACCTCCTTTGCTTCTACATTCATCAATCTCTTCATACATGCCCGCCGATTCCGAGTACTCTTTACCTTTCCATCGTTGAGTGCCTTTATTTTTATAGCACTAAGGTGGCACACAAGCATTCGGCCAACCTGATGGTAAGCGGTCACCGTAGCCTATAGCCGCTAGCAATACCAGGGGTATCACTAACGCGTAGCCAACCAAGTTGATGAGGACTCACTGTACTAGAAGTATTACTACAAGCCCAGCGTATATTCATGGACTGGCAACATTGTTTGTGTGTCTGTCTGTGGCATCGTAGATTTTGATTTAGCTTGTTTATTACAAAGGTAATTTAATCGAGAGTGTTCTTAGAAGGATTTTGAATCGAGGGGTTTAAGATTATAAATTTAAGTTCTGTCAAAGAGCTTGCACTGTATTTGCAAAATATGTTTGTTTACCTAAGTTCTGAACTTGGCATGGCAGCAGTAATGTATCACCAACCACTGTCCTGAAGGAGTGCCCTCGAGATAGGAACCGAGGTCCGTCATCTGAAACATGAAAGAACACCATGAAGATGTCTCCATCTTCTCAATAATCTCTATATATAAAAATTAATCCCTATTGCCCTTGGTCGACATCACGCGTAAACGGCTAGACTGATTTCGCTACTTCTTTTTTTTATTTGTTATAGTCAGGAGAAGGATCTTATAAAAAGAAAAAAATAAAAAAAAAACAGAACATTTTTTATTTTGGGATTAACTAAAGGTCCTTTTTCCTAAGATGTATTTGTCATAAGAATTCATAAAACAGTGCCGGTAGCAGGAACATTGTCGACAACGTATTCGAAAACGTAACTCGCGAAATGTCAAAATTGACATAATAATTTTTAGTTCCACTTTTCACCGCCGCAGCGCTATTCATTTTCGAATACAAAAATAGTCAAAGGCGATACGAAAACGTTGTCGACAATGTTCCTGCTACCGGCACAGGACAACGTCTGTCGGGACAGCTAGTTATCATCATAAGATGAAGTGATTCTGTGCCGGTAGCATGAACGTTTTCAGACTACGTATTCAAAAACGTAACTCGCGAATTGTCAAAATTGTCATACTAATTTTTAGTTCCACTTTTCATCGCCGCAGCGCTGTTTTTTCAATACAAAAATAGTCGAAGGCGATACGAAAACGTTGTCGCAAATTATTTATGCTCACACTACAGAAACAATTGGTAAAATTTTACAATTTATAAATAAAACGTCTAACAAAACTACATATCGGTGCCAATTCCGTTGCACGAATCACTAAAGTAAACTAATTTGACAGGACGCAGTCTTGCTATCACTCTCGCATGAGCGGGGTTAAATAAGAATGGAAATAACTTTTAGTCCTGTAAAATTAGTTTGGTTTAGTGATTTTGTACAATCTGTACAAAATCACTGTACAAAAACTGTACAACAGAATTGGCACCATTATCTTAGTATGTACATAGTTATCCCATCAAAACATGAATGTGAAATGAGAGCCAAGTTCAATGTTATGATATATGCCTTGGTTGTTGACTTTAACGACAAAAGAAGTGAGGTCTAAATGGGTGCCAAGTTCAATGATCAGTCCTGAAATTTATTTATAACAATATAACTTAGGATAATATTATATTAAAGCCTAAGGTCTGACTTGGCTAGTTTTCACCTCTCGCTTCTTCTACATTCATCAATCTCTTAATACATGCCCGCCGGTTCCGAGTACTCTTTACCTTTCCATCATTTAGTACTTTGTCAATTTGATCTTTTTTCTCTTTCACAAACCTATAATAATAAATTTGTATGAGAACTTTCTGAAAAACGTATTTTCGTTTTAAGAGCAAACAACTGAAAGAAATTCACAACTCCCACACTATTTTGTTAAACGAAAGAAGAAAAATGTGAAAAGTTTCTCAACACGGTTCTATTTGCAATTTATTGTGAAAACTTCTATTTCGATGTGAATTTAAGAATCTATGCAACTGACAGCGTGCATAATTTATGTGTTTGGAGGAAAAAACCAAGGGAAATTCTTTGCTTAAGATATTTCATTCATAAACCACGGAACACGAAGAGGAAAAATATTATTCGTATCCCAAATATATATATTATATCATTACTGGCTATAAGAGACTAGGTACTAGGTGGTAGGCCTCTTAGTGCAAGAGTCCGGCTAGGTGGGTACCACCGCAGTGTCAGATATTCTGCCGCCAAGCACTAGTGTACGTACACTACACTGTGTTCCGGTGTGAAGGGCACTGTAGCTAGTCACATTACTGGCCATAAGAGACTAGGTACTAGGTGGTAGGCCTCTTATTGCAAGAGTCCGGCTAGGTGGGTACCACCGCAGTGTCAGATATTCTGCCGTCAAGCACTAGTGTACGTACACTACACTGTGTTCCGGTGTGAAGGGCACTGTAGCTAGTCACATTACTGGCCATAAGAGACTAGGTACTAGGTGGTAGGCCTCTTAGTGCAAGAGTCCGGCTAGGTGGGTACCACCGCAGTGTCAGATATTCTGCCGCCAAGCACTAGTGTACGTACACTACACTGTGTTCCGGTGTGAAGGGCACTGTAGCTAGTCACATTACTGGCCATAAGAGACTAGGTACTAGGTGGTAGGCCTCTTATTGCAAGAGTCCGGCTAGGTGGGTACCGCCGCAGTGTCAGATATTCTGCCGCCAAGCACTAGTGTACGTACACTACACTGTGTTCCGGTGTGAAGGGCACTGTAGCTAGTCACATTACTGGCCATAAGAGACTAGGTACTAGGTGGTAGGCCTCTTATTGCAAGAGTCCGGCTAGGTGGGTACCACCGCAGTGTCAGATATTCTGCCGTCAAGCACTAATGTACGTACACTACACTGTGTTCCGGTGTGAAGGGCACTGTAGCTAGTCACATTACTGGCCATAAGAGACTAGGTACTAGGTGGTAGGCCTCTTAGTGCAAGAGTCCGGCTAGGTGGGTACCACCGCAGTGTCAGATATTCTGCCGCCAAGCACTAGTGTACGTACACTACACTGTGTTCCGGTGTGAAGGGCACTGTAGCTAGTGACATTACTGGCCATAAGAGACTAGGTACTAGGTGGTAGGCCTCTTATTGCAAGAGTCCGGCTAGATGGGTACCACCGCAGTGTCAGATATTCTGCCGCCAAGCACTAGTGTACGTACACTACACTGTGTTCCGGTGTGAAGGGCACTGTAGCTAGTCACATTACTGGCCATAAGAGACTAGGTACTAGGTGGTAGGCTTCTTATTGCAAGAGTCCGGCTAGGTGGGTACCACTGCAGTGTCAGATATTCTGCCGCCAAGCACTAGTGTACGTACACTACACTGTGTTCCGGTGTGAAGGGCACTGTAGCTGTACGTACATGTACAATACACATACAGACAATAGAAACATTTGTTCAACTTTAGGGACATATTATGGCAATGTAATCAAGTCAAATCAAAATCATTTCAGTTTAGGCCCTAATAAGGCAGTTATGAAGGTCTAAATTACCACCGGTTCGGAAAAGTAGTTCGGTAAGTTTTTGCAAAAAACAGAATAACATGAAAGACATCTTTTATTTTTCGCCTTAGAGGTGAGGGATGGTATATCACTATGCCACAAAGTAGGTACAAGTAGAATAAACATAATAAAACAATTAAGACCAAGCCATTTCTACCACTAACTACCGGAAGTGTGGAAGCGATCTCTCGTCATTTCCGGTGACCATATTTATTGCAGCTTGTATTGTATTTTGTTTCCATTTTAACGTTTATTTTGGTATAATTGCGAAAATAACAAGTGCTGCTAGCTTCACTACATTGTATAAAATAAAATCGCTTCCCGATGTCTGTCTGTCCCTATGTATGCTTAGATCTATAAAACTACGCAATGGTTTTTTTATGCGGTTTTTTAAACAGATAGAGAGATTCAAGAGGAAGGTATCTTTCAACGTCATAATCACCGACTAGAAGTGATCATTTAAAAAAATTGAGACCGAAAAATTAAGAACAGTACAATAATTTCATAATCATTACCTCCAGTGATGTCCAAAGCTTTTGTAGCACAATATTACTTGTACGTAGTATATTATCTATTCTAAGATATTACCAATATTTTGCTACATAAGCAAGACTCAGCAATGGCTGGCGGAAACTACGCCGGACGCGCCAAACTCATGCGCAATTTGTGTTGCCAGCAATTTTATTAAATATATTTTGGTAGAAAATCTTCGTATTTCTCACTTGTTTTCCGTATTCTTTCAAGTTATTCCAGATGGATTGTTAAAAGGAAGCGAGGGAGGGTAGATAATAATTTGATTGACGTCTAAATAAATGTTTATATCATTTGATTTTAATTGTTCCTATAAACTAATGAAAGAGAGGTAGGGCACAACGGTATCCCCCGTTCAAAATAGGAGCCGCCCGACTGGGACAGTACCTCCACCTTACAGAAGATCGCAGCCAAATAACACTACTCTGATGTAGTGTTGTGTTCCTGCGGTGAGTAAGGGCACCAGAGCTTCTTATAGAAAGAGAGGTAGGGCACAACGGTATCTCCCGTTCAAAATAGGAGCCGCCCGACTAAGACAGTACCTCCACCTTACAGAAGATCGCAGCCAAATAACACTACTACTTACTCCTGTTCTGTGCATGTGCGACAGCTAGTGCTGCCGCCAGAAGTACCCAGCCGACCCCCATGCCGGCGTCAGCCGCACCACGCACTCATCTGCCAACAAAAAAATGTTATTTTTTAAAAATATTCGTGTGGTTTATAGCTTGCCAAAAAAGTCTAGAAACGTAACATTTTTTTTGTCTACTGGCAACCTTCACACAAAGTGATCCGAAACCATAACATTATGACGTGTGCTGTAAACAAACCAATCAAGACGGTGGATGCTCTATACGAGCTGCGGCGGGCTGCCATACGCACGACACAGAACAGTCCCAATTATTTTTTACATAAAAATTACAGCCTAGGTTTTTTATAACGAGACTTTAAACCATTTCAGTCATGTGTGTGCTGATAACCATTGAGGAGTTCCCTAAGCAGGACTCATAATGAAATGCGTACCGAACAGACATTATGTCTGTGGTACCGACACATTAATTCGTGTTAGGCTGTTGACCGGTAAAGAGTTCCTTTATCTGGAGCTCTTCATAGACGGCAATTCGAAACTGAACCAACATGTAAAAATTCACGGGCTCCGTAACTGCTGTAATATTTAAGTACTAGCTGTGCCAGCGACTTCGTTCGCGTGGATTGAATTTTTTTCATTGGTTTAATGTATTTTGCGCGGAACCCTAATTATTTTTCTAAACTAAAAGTCACCCAGTGCCGCCTGATAGCATCATCATCCACCAGTGAAAGTTCTGTTTAAATCTGTCCAACCATTCGGATTTTGTTCGCAATTTAGGTAATGGTATTTTTTTGCTGCGCGGCGCTGCGCTTAACCTAAAAATTTTTCAAAAAAGAAGTAGGTATCCTATTTTATGCCTTTTAGCATCAGCTCTGAAAGTTCAACCATTCAGATGTTTTGATCACAATTTCATGGTTTTTACGTGTTACACGGAACCCATTTTTTTGGAAAAATACATTAAAAATAAATTAAGCCTGCATTATAGCATCAGCTACCTGCCAGAAGTATTAAAATTCATAGACCAGGTAGGTACCTTTACGAATGGATTATTGAAAACCGACCCCAAGGAGTCGAATAAGGGTGAAAATAATTTGTGTCTCCGTGGGGAAAATCGACTTTTATATTGGATGCATCTAGCCACAAAAAACTTGGAAAAAAATAATTGCATGTAATAACACAACCCCAGGAAATAGGTACAAGGAATGTGAATGAATGATTGATTCCTAAAGGGATTACATTGAAGGGAGGACCCTCACAATTTGGGGTTATAAAGTTGTGGCTCGTCTTGAATAAACTCATGTTTACCAAGAAAAAACAATTGTTTTTAATGAATAGGCTATACGTAGATAGATGGTGATGGAGTAGGAAATAGTGTTGAGAATAAAAAAAAAATTGGTGTGGCACTCGGAGACTGCCGCGGTAAAGCTATTGCATAGCATTTTTTATCAACTTATGCAATTATAATTATTTATTTATTTTATTAATGCAGTATTTTTTTATATACCTATATACTTTCTCACAAACAGCTGATTACGGTAGTTTTCCAATACAACCAATGCCACCTAAAGGCGGGTTGCTGAACTAAAGAGACAAGCGTGATATTTCAAAAAGTCATTAAAAGTTCTGGTATTTATCCATAGATGGCGGAGTGGGGGGTGTTAGGTTTTTTTCGTTACGGAATTTCTGGATTCGGTCCCCACGCTCAAGGCCCGCGATAAAAGCTATGCAATAGCTTAAAATAGGTCATGTCGTGGGGGTTTTTAATTGTCGTGATATTGTTTAAACTATAATTTATTACCTATTTTCTCACTAGTTCAGCCAACTAAACTGTACAACTGAACTAGTGGGAATAAACCCTTTAAAAATACCATTGCTGGTCTCTAGAAAATAATTTCAAAACATAACCTTACAAAAACTACTCATTACAGATGATTGATCCCCCTCGCCATGGGGAGAGTATTGCGAGGGCGCGATTAACATTATCGTTCAAAATTACACCCTCTTTATAAATACCCTTGAATTAAAATACCATGACTTACCTATATACATATATTGGTATTTTATCAAAAGATTATCACTTTTGATGTAAGTATGATTAGCTACATACATCAAAGTCTACACTAGACTGTTCCGGTGTGAAGGGCACTGTAGCTAGTGATATTACTGACCATAAGAGACTAAGTACTAGGTGGTAGGCCTCTTATTGCAAGAGTCCGGCTAGGTGGGTACCACCGCAGTGTCAAATATTCTGCCGCCAAGCAATAGTGTACGTACACTACACTGTGTTCCGGTGTGAAGGGCACTGTAGCTAGTGACATTACTGGCCATAAGAGGCTAGGTACTAGGTGGTAGGCCTCTTATTGGACGTCCGGCTAGGTGGGTACCACCAGCGTCAGTACACTACACTGTGTTCCTTTTGCAAGTAAATCACTCGGAATCAATACGGCCCTAGCTCTGCGATGCCCCTTCTGTTTAACCTACCACTCAAACATGCATTTGACTGGAAAGAGGGTGGAGAGAACTATGGAATAACAAACGAGCTTACACCTAGTAATTCATATATAAATAACTAGTTATTGCCCGCGGCTTCGGCTGCATTTGTTTAAAGACCAGCGATGTGATATGGGAGGAAAAATCGATTACTAAATAATCGATTTATCTCTCCTTAAAATTCAATTTGTAAAAAATCCATCAACTAAAAAGTAATTGATATTTGCTAAATAATAGAAGAGTTTATTTTTTACATAATAATCTACACTTAATATTATAAAGAGGAAAGATTTGTATTTTTGTATGTAACGAATAAACTAAAAAATTACTGGACCGATTTCTGAAATTCTTTCTCCGTTAGAAAGCTAAATTATCACTGAGTAACATAGGCTATATATTATACTAGCTGCCCGCCCCGGCTTCGCTCGGGTAGACAAAATATTTGGTAAATATCTATAGGCTGCGAAACTACTGGACCGATTTCGAAAATTCTTTCACCCTTAGAAAGCTAAATTATCACTGAGTAACATAGGCTATATATTATACTAGCTGCCCGCCCCGGCTTCGCTCGGGTAGACAAAATATTTGGTAAATGTCTATAGGCTCCGAAACTACTGGACCGATTTCGAAAATTCTTTCACCCTTAGAAAGCTACATTATCTCTGAGTAACATAGGCTATATATTATACTAGCTGCCCACCCCGGCTCCGCACGGGTGGACACAGTATTTGATAAATGTCTATGCTCCGAAACTAATGTCTACCCGTGCGAAGCCGGCGCGGGCCGCTAGTTTAATATAATTTCATAGTAGATAACTAACTTTTTCCCGCGGCTTCGCACGCGTGGTAACTAAGTCAACATGTACCTATATCTAAAATTCAAAATGATAGCTTTTGCCCTATTTTTATAGATTTAACTTCAAAAATGACGGATTTCCATACAAACTTTCATCCCCTATTTTATGTCTTATGGAATTCCTACAAATCCTCAAAGTCATAGTCATTAATTTTTAACTGAAAGGTCAAATACCAATTTTCATGCGTTAATCTTGAAATATGGCTGATTTTCATACAAAACTATATCCCCTATTTTACGCCCTTAGGGGTGGAATTTCCAAAAAACCTGAAATATGTTTTTATTTATTTCTAACTGGAAGGCCAAATAGCAATTTTCATGCGCTTTACTTCAAAAACGACGGATTTTCATACAAACTTTCAACCCTTATTTTACCCCCTTAGGGGTGGAAATTCCAAAAATCCTTTCTTAGCGGATGCCTACGTAATATCTACCTGCATGCCAAATTTCAGCCTGATCCGTCCAGTGGTTTGGGCTGTGCGTTGATAGATCACTATGTCAGTCAGTTAGTCAAGTCACCTTTGAGTTTTATATATTTAGATGGTGTCAATTCTGTTGCTCAAAACTACTAAACTTAACTAATTTGACAGATCTAAATGTTTTGCTATCCTTATCTCACGTGCGGGGTTAAATAAGAATGGCAATATTTTTAGACCTGTCAGATTAATTATGTTTAGTAATTTTGAACAACAGATTTGGCACCAATATACTTATAATCACAGAGTACATAGCCACTACGATTTGCAGTATATTATCTACTCTGAGGATTTACTTATAATTTCCAAGTCGATAGCAGAGACATGTCATTGTCGTTAATAACTGAAACAACCATCTGTTGGTTTTAAAACTGAAAAACAGATGGCGCTGTTTGCAAAATTCGATTACTCTGTAGTTTGGCTACATTTGTTTAATGCAATAACGCATATCTTAACTTTTTATATAAGTTTGGATATTTGATACGTGTGAGAAGAGTATCAAAGCCGTGTGTAAAATCTCCAATGGTCGTGAAAATATGCGAATCCGTTTTAAATGTGAACAATTTAAATAGTATGTTTATCCTTGTTAATCCAGGGAACGAGCGTTTTAAACATTTCCCAGGGATATTTATCTATTTGTCCGGGGATTATTCTGACAAATACCGGGGAGGGTGATTTGAATATACAATTAATTCGCTTTATAGTCTACAGAATAAGTTGACAGAGCGTGCCAGTCACCCGTTAGGGAAACTTTGCTATTTATACTTCTATACTAATATTATAAAGAGGATTTGTATTTTTGTGTTGA
This sequence comes from Falcaria lacertinaria, assembly GCA_951449985.1. NCBI lineage: Eukaryota > Metazoa > Arthropoda > Insecta > Lepidoptera > Drepanidae > Falcaria > Falcaria lacertinaria. Next base: position 594,308 of record OX602139.1, read on the forward strand.
ATAGGCTCCGAAACTACTGGACAGATTGCAAAAATTCTGTCACCGTTCGAAACCTACATTATCACTAAGTAACATAGACTATATATATTATACTAGCTGCCCGCCCAGGCATCGCACGGGTGGACAAAATATTTGATAAATGTCTACCCGTTCGGAGCCGGGGCCGGTCGCTAGTTGAAAATAAAGTGAGTATGAAATATGTAAATGCAGTTAAGAAACTATTATTTTCTAGTATCATTGGTTCGCTGACAATTACTGCTTGAGCACACACCCTAAGGGCGGCCCCTAATTCGTAGGGGTGCGCCCTAAAGGTCATTCATTTGACATTTAAGTCAATATGCTTACAGAACCCTACCAACTTAGGGAATCTCGCCACTAGCTTAACAATTACGCACACCACTAACAGCTAACTATTATAATAATCACTCGGATTGTCATATACTACTAAGGTGGTAAACAAGCATACGGCCTGCTAATGGTAAGCGGTTACCGTAGCCTGGACGTTTGCAACAACAGGGATATCACTCGTGTGAGAGGAAGCTCCTTTGTACTCTCTACCTTACTTCTCTACCTCTATTTAAAAAGGGAGAAAAAACGGATGTTAATTACTACCGCCCTATAACACTAATATCCATTATATCTAAAATATACGAAAAGTGTATGCATAAAAGACTCGTCAACTTCTGCAGTAAATTTAATATCATTGGTAACGATCAGTATGGCTTCCAAAAACACAAGTGTACTGGATTGGCTATTTTCTCTCTCGTGAAACTTTTTTTATCTAATATTAACAATAATAATCTTACTACTGGGCTTTTTCTTGACTTATCAAAAGCCTTCGATCTAGTATCACACGACATACAACTTCATAAATTAGAGAAAATTGGTGTAAGGGGGCCTACACTTCAGTGGATATCGTCATATCTAGACAATAGACTACAACGAACCATCATTGAAAAAATCGATGACCGTGGAAACATGCTCCCATACTCATCGGATTACAAATGTAATAAATATGGTGTTCCACAAGGGAGTGTATTGGGACCTATCTTATTCCTGTTGTACATAAATGACATCGTTGATACTACAAACCACAAATGCATATTATTTGCTCATGATATATCAATAATTATAACATCCAATAAAAAAACTAGTACTGTCCATGATCATGAGATAGAAATTAATAAGACAATTGATAACGTAATTAAATGGCTAGAAATTAACAACTTAAAAATCAATTTAGAAAAATCTGTTTATATTCAATTTAATAAATCCAACAGTAATAAATATAACCTGAAACTTAATATACCAAAAATTCAAGAAGTATCACAAACAAAATTCATAGGAGTAATTATAGATAAAGACATAAATTGGAAAATAACATATAGATAAACTGACAGGTTCAATAAATAAATTCGTATATGCGTTGAAACAAATTAAAAATATAACAAACGTGGAAACAGCGGTCATGTCGTACCGTGCATATGTAGAATCACTGCTGCGGTATGGTCTTGTAATGTGGGGCAATAGCACTGACCAAAATAGAGCATTTATCGCACAAAAAAAGTGCATTAGAGCATTATATGGTCTTTCGCCTACGGACTCTTGCCAACCTGTATTTAAAAGACTTGGTTTATTACCACTTCCGTCTCTATATATATGAAGTGTGCATGTTTGTATGGAAGCATAAAAACTTATTTAAAACTGCAGACGAGATCTGCTCCCGAAATCGCAGAGACCCATACAGACTAGCAATGTGTGACATCCCAAGGCTGACTAAATATTAGGTCCTTACATATGAAATTGGCGTTTTGTATGGGAGGAACAAAAAGTCGAATATTTTTTAATATAATATATTTAATTAATCAAAGTATGAACCATTATTTTCTATGCACTTTTGCCATCTCATAGGTAGTTCATTGATCCCTTTACTAAAAAAACCAGTCGGACGGGAATCAATAAAATCTTTGAAGGCGATTTGGACTGCCCCATCGGAGTTGAATTTTTTCCCTTGCAAGAAGTTATCCAAATTTCGAAAAAAATTGTAATCTGTTGGAGCAAGGTCCGGGGAGTACGGAGGATGTCTTAGACTTTCCAATTGAAGCTCTTCTAATTTAGTAGCCGTCTGTAGCGCAGTGTGTGGTCTAGCGTTGTCGTGAAGCAGCAGTGGCGTGGAGCGATTGACCAGCCTAGGTTGTTTAGCCGCTAGCTTTTCCATCATGGTTTGCAATTCCTGACAATAGACATCAGCCGTAATAGTCTGGCCAGATTTGAAAAAACTGTAATGAACAATACCGGCACTAGTCCACCAAACGCTTACAAGTAACTTTTTTGGGGTTAATTTTCGCTTGGGGCAGGATTTGGCTGGCTGGCCAGGATCTAACCATTGCGCTGAGCGCTTCCGATTATCGTAAAGAACCCATTTTTCATCACAGGTAATGATTCGGTTTAAAATACCTTCATTATTGTGCCGGTTTAGTAATGTAACGCAGCAGTCGACGCGCGTTTGCCGGTTTGTTTCAGTCAATTCGTGAGGTACCCACCTTTCAAGCTTTTTAATCTTCCCAATTTGCTTCAAGTGAATTAAAACAGTTTTATCACTAACATTGCAGACTGCAGCTAACTCGGACGTGGTTTGCGATGGATCCGCTTCCACAATAGCCTTCAACTCTGCATTATCAACTTGAGTCTCAGGCCGTCCACGGGGCTTGTTCTGCAGGTCGAAATTTCCAGAACGAAAACGTTGGAACCAAAAACGAACTGTGTTTTCTTTTGCAACACGACCGCCATACACATCATTCACCCTTCGAGTTGTTTCCGCAGCACTAGTGCCACGGCGGAACTCGTACTCGTAAATAATGCGATATTTAAGGTTTTCCATTTTGTAAAATGAGTGACGCAAACAGAAAAAAACAGAAGAAAAAAAACAAATGAATGACGATCATCGAAGCACAAATACATGAGTCTATAGCTGTACAAATTTGAATTTGGAATTCCTTACCAAAGAGGAGAAATTCGTGATTAAAGTGGCCAGTACGAAAAACGCCAATTTCATATGTAAGGACCTAATATAATAAAAGCTGCTTAACAATGTGCATCAAAATATATAATCGCATACCTAGCCATCTTAAAAATAATAATTCTAGGCAATTCAAAATTGAATTGCATAGGTGGCTAGTGGAAAAATGTTTTTATAACATTAAACATTTTATTAGTTAATAAAATCTTGAAATTTGCATGCTAGTATATGCCTAGCAAAACATGTAAACGGACTCGATAAATATGTAACACCTTTTTATACCATGTTTTTAGCAAATAAATATTATTATTATTATTATGTCACCGCGCAGTGCGAGTGCAATTCGGTTCCAATGTTTGGAATTTGATTATTTGCATACTAGCCTTTACCCGCGCATTCGCCAGCGTATCAATACAATATTATAGCCTATGCTACTCAGTGATAATGTAGCTTTCTAACGGTGAAAGATTTTTTGTAAGTTAATTCGTAAATCGTAACACACAAAAATACTAGCGTAGATATAGAATAAGGTAAATTTTTACCCGTGTCGAATGTTAGTTTCTGAATAGTATGTTGTGTACTAAATGAAACGCTACTGCACATAATGACACCGAAAATAAACACTAATGATCACAATAACACAATTTCTTGCCGGTTGTTCTCAAATGCCTTTTTTTCCAAACCAGTGGTAATTTAGACCTTCATAAGTGCCTTATTAGGGCCTAAACTCAATAAATGATTTTGGTTTACGAGGCACTGGAAAAAATCTCAACCGCTCCGCGTGATGCGCCCCAAAAACTCCTATTAACACTACTTGACAGCTCCTATTCACTCTAAAGTTACCAGCATTCAAAACGAGGGTTGTTAGCGGGTCAAACAAATCAGAGAAATAAATGTTCTTAGCGATTGTTAATAGTTTTGGGGTGCCAAATGAATGTTTGTTGTTCAGTGGAATGGGTTTAACCGACTTCAAAATGAAAGAGGTTTTCGTAGCATTTGTCTGCAATATAGCCCGCTTAGATGTAGTGTTGTGTGGTTTTCCTGTTTAAATAGGAGCCGCCCGATTGGGGACTGTATCTCCACCTTACAGAAGACCACAGTGAAATAACACTACTTGTTATTTCACTGTGTTGTGTTTCTGCGGTAAGTAAGGTTGCCAGTGCTCCACGAGGATACGCTGCGCTAATGGTAATACTGCTGGCACAGTGAATCCTCATCAACAACTGGGTGTTTTTAACACAAGCGTACTGCCCACCTGATGGTAAGCAGTCACCGTACCCTATAGCCGCTAGCAATATTAGGGGTATCACCAACGGGTTGCCATCCATGGCAACCATGTGTGTTGATGAGGACTCACTGTGCTAGCAGCATTACTACTAGCGCAGCGTATCCTCGTGGAGCACTGGCAACCTTATCTCAGAGGTCAGAAATACAATACTACATGAACTACATCAAAGTAGTGTTATTTCACTGCGGTCTTCTATAAGGTAGAGGTACAGTCCCCAATCGGGCGGCTCCTTAATAATGGGAAAACACACGGGTGATTTCCTATTCACCCTACCTCTCTTATTTTTGGGTTTGCAGGGTTGGCAATGCGGTAGTCACATCCCTGGTATTGGCTATAGAAAAAGCTAAGGAAGATAAATAATCAAGTAAGAAGCAATAGCGCCCGGTGAAATGGCGGATAAAGAAACAAACTGACTCCCTGGTATTTACATAGATAAGTTAGCGTACGACATTTGTGTATATAAACAATTATAACACGGTGTGGTATTAATATTGTGTCTCAATATTCTACGGAGCTACGTAGAAAATGTGGTTTTATGACCGCGTAGCAGGATTCATATTGTAAATTAAATTATCTTAAGATAGGGCCCCTGATATAGCGATTTTGTTCACAGGCGTGGTATATTTATGGCGTGATAATTACATTGGCGGCTTAGCAGTAAACCGTAGTCTCCCGTAACTCGTATGCCGCGATGGCAGGTAGTTTCCCTCCTAGAGATTAAAAATTGTGTAGAAATGTATGTGAAAGTTCGTGAGGCTAGATGTATGTTTGTTGCCAAATCACGCAAAAACTGTTTCTATGAAACTAGCTGCTACCCGCGACTCGTCTGCATTAGTTTAAAGACTGAAATAGCCTATGACCTTCCCCAGGATATATTCTATCTCTTTGTCAAATTTCATTAGGATCTGTTCAGCCGTTTAGTCCTGAAAAGGTAACAAACAAACAGAGTTGCTTTTGCATTTATAATATTAGTATGAAAGTATGGATATACACTTTTACAAGGAGATGGAATATATTGTGGGGAAGAATTATCTTAGGTTATATTTATCTTGAAATACACGGGCTTAGCCGAGGGTATAAGCTATAATCACACACACGCACACACACACACACACAGGGGAGTTAAGACACAAGAGCGCAGCGGTGGCGTAGATGGCACAAGATAGTAATGCCGTTCGCCGTCTCGACATACGAGTCGGTTTCACTGCTAAGGCGCGCGATAACATGTTTTACAGCAATAATCGCTCCGCCTTACAAACCGCTGATAGTAAAACCCCGCATCAATAAGTCAGTCTGGCATTTAAACTGTGTTAAATTCGTAACTTTGTTTAGCAATTGCGACACTTGCTTCCATTTATTCAATCCATACTAATATTACTTGCAAAAGTATCTCTGTTTGTTTGGTACCTTTTCACGATTAAATGGCTGAACGGATCGCAGTGAAATTTGGCAATGAGATAGATTGTAACATCGGGAAGGACATAGGCTATTTTTTGTCTCAAAATATAATCCTTAAGGGAGTCAAACAGGGGTTGAAGGTTTGTATACCGTCTTAATCAGCTCAGGTGTGGCACTCGGAGACTGCCGCGGTAAAGCTATTGCATAGCATTTTTTATCAACTTATGCAATTATAATTATTTATTTATTTTATTAATGCAGTATTTTTTTATATACCTATATACTTTCTCACAAACAGCTGATTACGGTAGCTTTCCAATACAACCAATGCCACCTAAAGGCAGGTTGCTGAACTAAAGAGACAAGCGTGATATTTCAAAAAGTCATTAAAAGTTCTGGTATTTATCGATAGATGGAACTAAAAAGTATCACCGCTGTGCCGGTCGGAGTGGGGGGTGTTAGGTTTTTTCTTTACGGAATTTCTGGATTCGGTCCCCACGCTCAAGGCCCGCGATAAAAGCTATGCAATAGCTTAATAATATTATATCTTTACGCCTTCCCACAAGGGTCCCCGAAGGTAGGCAGAGGTGTTACAACACCCACTTTCCACCGAAGATAATTTGGTGCCAACGTGACAGATGGTGAGTCCGTCGCCGTCTCTTAGGCACTACATACGTCCTTGAATTTCTTCTCAGACGTATGCAGGTTTTCTCACGATGTTTTCCTTCACCGTAAAGCTCGTGGTGTGAATAATCACAGCACTTAAATTATAAAAACTTATTCGTACAGACTGGTGGGATTGGAACTTGCGTCGCTAGAATAGCAGACAACGCTTCATACCACAAGGTCACCACGGCTCTTCCTATAGTTACTACATATATATATATATGTAATTTATAGTGTTTTGTCCGTTGGTAACGAATGAGTGGTGATAGACTGACAAAAAAGAAATACAATGCTAATGTTAGTTGGCAGAAGAAGCTGTTGAAGAGCAAGGACCAATTTTCTAGATCAAATGACCAAAGTACTCAATGATGGAAAGCTAAAGAGTACTCGGAACCGGCGGGCATGTATGAAGATATTGATGAATGTGGAAGAAGCAAGAGGTGTGCAAATCAACAGTGACACGCTCTATACTCTCTGTCTACCGCTTGAGGGACTTGCACGATGATATGTATGTACGAATAAAAAACGGTTTCTCCGTCCGCCACCCCATGTAGCAGTCAATAGCAACAAACCAGGCAATTAACAAAGTTCCCATGTCACTGTTAAGTGCCGAGATATATGGACGCGCGTGCCAAGCGCGTGCCAGACACACCACCGCTCGGTATAGGATAGATAGGGTAAAATTATACGTAGGGTATAGACTATAGATACTGGCTTTTATCATTGCGAATGCGAAAGTAACTGTATGGCTAAACGGCTGAGAGGATCGTAATAAAATTTGACAATGAGATAGATTATAATATGGGGAAGGACATATACTAATTTTTCTTTAAAAAATGCAGACGAAGTCGCGGGTAACAGGTTATCTCGTCATCGGTCGTTTATTTATTTATATTAAGTATACCAACAGTTATTCATTACAGTACGTATAATTATAATTTTAAATTATATAGCTTAATGGATAACCTATTACAGGTACACATTACAAGCATAATTTACATTGTTACGCAACAAACATATATGTAGAAGAATTCTACTGACTTAGGATAGAAGTCTAAGAGGAAATATACTTTAAAAAAAACGCAATATAAAATTAATTAATGGAAAAGACATATTAAAGGGCAAATAACAGAGATGTGAATTATTTATTTCTATTTAGGACAAGACTTACGAAGTTCAATCTAATCTAATCTATACTAATACTAGCGGCCCGCCCCGGCTTCGCACGGGTAGACTTTTATATCAAATATTTTGTCTACCCGTGCAAAGCCGGGGCGGGCAGGTAGCCTATGTTAATCAGTAATAGTGTAGCTTTCTAACGGTGAAAGAATTTTTGAAATCGGTCTAAAAAATAAAAAATAAAAAATATAATTTAGGGGTGGACTACCCCGAACATTTAGGGGGATGAAAAATAGATGTTGGCCGATTCTCATAGATACCGCATAAGCACAAAAAATTTCATCAAAATCGGTCAAGCCGTTTCGGAGGAGTATGGCAACGAAAACTGTGACACGAGAATTTTATATATTAGGTCCTTACATATGAAATTGGCGTTTTGTATGGGAGGAACAAAAAGTCGAATATTTTTTAATATAATATATTTAATTAATCAAAGTATGAACCATTATTTTCTATGCACTTTTGCCATCTCATAGGTAGTTCATTGATCCCTTTACTAAAAAAACCAGTCGGACGGGAATCAATAAAATCTTTGAAGGCGATTTGGACTGCCCCATCGGAGTTGAATTTTTTCCCTTGCAAGAAGTTATCCAAATTTCGAAAAAAATGGTAATCTGTTGGAGCAAGGTCCGGGGAGTACGGAGGATGTCTTAGACTTTCCAATTGAAGCTCTTCTAATTTAGTAGCCGTCTGTAGCGCAGTGTGTGGTCTAGCGTTGTCGTGAAGCAGCAGTGGCGTGGAGCGATTGACCAGCCTAGGTTGTTTAGCCGCTAGCTTTTCCATCATGGTTTGCAATTCCTGACAATAGACATCAGCCGTAATAGTCTGGCCAGATTTGAAAAAACTGTAATGAACAATACCGGCACTAGTCCACCAAACGCTTACAAGTAACTTTTTTGGGGTTAATTTTCGCTTGGGGCAGGATTTGGCTGGCTGGCCAGGATCTAACCATTGCGCTGAGCGCTTCCGATTATCGTAAAGAACCCATTTTTCATCACAGGTAATGATTCGGTTTAAAATACCTTCATTATTGTGCCGGTTTAGTAATGTAACGCAGCAGTCGACGCGCGTTTGCCGGTTTGTTTCAGTCAATTCGTGAGGTACCCACCTTTCAAGCTTTTTAATCTTCCCAATTTGCTTCAAGTGAATTAAAACAGTTTTATCACTAACATTGCAGCCTGCAGCTAACTCGGACGTGGTTTGCGATGGATCCGCTTCCACAATAGCCTTCAACTCTTCATCATCAACTTGAGTCTCAGGCCGTCCACGGGGCTTGTTCTGCAGGTCGAAATTTCCAGAACGAAAACGTTGGAACCAAAAACGAACTGTGTTTTCTTTTGCAACACGACCGCCATACACATCATTCACCCTTCGAGTTGTTTCCGCAGCACTAGTGCCACGGCGGAACTCGTACTCGTAAATAATGCGATATTTAAGGTTTTCCATTTTGTAAAATGAGTGACGCAAACAGAAAAAAACAGAAGAAAAATAACAAACGAATGACGATCATCGAAGCACAAATACATGAGTCTATAGCTGTACAAATTTGAATTTGGAATTCCTTACCAAAGAGGAGAAATTCGTGATTAAAGTGGCCAGTACGAAAAACGCCAATTTCATATGTAAGGACCTAATATTAGATTATAAAGAGGAAAGATTTGTATTTTTGTATGTATTGAATAGGCTCCGAAACTACTGGACCGATTTCAAAAATTCTTTCACCGTTAGAAAGCTACATCATCACTGAGTAACATAGGCTATATATTATACTAGCTGCCCGCCCCGGCTTCGCTCGGGTAGACAAAATATTTGATATCAATGTCTACCCGTGCGAAGCCGGGGCGGGCCGCTAGTTAAATCATATACTTACTAGCTGACTGCAACTTCACACGCGTGGCATTAATGTTGTTTAAAATAATTTGGGTTTAATATTTTTTGCGCGAAGCAGCGCTACGCCGGGTGAATGCGGAACAAGAAATTCGTAAGATTTCTTTTCTACTGAGATTACGTTTAATAGTACGAAGTTGAAAGTTGTTCGTGCTAAGGCTACTGAATATGTTATTGTCTTTATTAGTTACGCCCTAAAATATTTAATTGAAGTTTTACCGAATTGACACCGTTATGCAGAGAGTATAAGAACAGGACAGATAGGGCAAATTGAGATCGCCCGTGGCTTTTCCCATTAAATAGGAGCCACTTGACTGTGGACTGTACCTCCACCTCACAGAAGATCACAGTCAAATAACACTACTTTGATGTAGTGTTGTGTTTCTGCAGTAATTAAGGTTGCCAGTGCCCCACGAGGATACGCTGCGCTAGTAATGCTGCTAGCTCAGTGAGTCCTCAGCAACAATATGGTTGACAACTCGTAAGTGATTACGGTATTGCTAGCGGCTATAGGCTACGGTGACTGCTTACCATCAGGTGGGCTGTATGCTTGTGTGACACCTTAGTGGTATAAAAACTAATGTATGTATACAATTTGCTACGCAGGGAAAAATAAAGTAACGTATATATAACGCTTTACGTTTTAAAATTACTTTTACATAAGTACTTCCAGCTCAAAAGCCTCACTGTAGGTAGGATCAGATAAGGTTGGACAGTGATGTATGAGGCTGGGTGAAGTTTGTTGCGGCGCGAGAAATTAATTACCAAGCTAATTTCAAAGATAAACGCTGGAAAGCTTTATTTCTGTATTTTTATTTCTGACGTATGCAGTTTCATGCCATAGATTTGATCGATTAGATTTTATTAAACAAAAATGAAGTTATAGAAAGAGACGGTATCTCCCGTTCAAAATAGGAGCCGCCCGACTGGGACAGTACCTCCACCTTACAGAAGATCGCAGCCAAATAACACTACTCTGATGTAGTGTTGTGTTCCTGCGGTGAGTAAGGGCACCAGAGCTCCTTATAGAAAGAGAGGTGGGGCACAACGGTATCTCCCGTTCAAAATAGGAGCCGCCCGACTGGGACAGTACCTCCACCTTACAGAAGATCGCAGCCAAATAACACTACTCTGATGTAGTGTTGTGTTCCTGCGGTGAGTAAGGGCACCAGAGCTCCTTATAGAAAGAGAGGTAGGGCACAACGGTATCTCTCGTTCAAAATAGGAGCCGCCCGACTGGGACAGTACCTCCACCTTACAGAAGATCGCAGTCAAATAACACTACTCTTGTAGTGTTGTGTTCACGCTGTCAATAAGTGCCGTTCACACTGGCTTGATATTGTAAGTAAATCACACAGAAACAAGATGAAAAGAAAGGTTTTTTTCATTAAGGCTGTCTGTTTTAGTCACGCTCCGGGATGATGTTTAATTAATGTCCGGAGTTACGGGAGTCTTGCATTCCTCGGGAACTTAACTAGGGTTGCCACTTACATATAATGCCTCTCTATATTGCCTTGCCCTCACCAGGTTTGTGTGTTATCTATATATTTAAAAATTAATCCCTATTCCCCTTGGTCACGACATCTATATGTTGTTGTTATTGTCAGGAGAAGGTTCTTATGAAAAGTAAAAAAGGAACATTTTTAATTTTGGGATAAACTAAAGGTATTTTTTCCTACGGTGTATTTAACATATGAATTCATAAGAAAAGACAACGCCTGTCGGGACAGTTAGTAATTTAAATCGTTATAAGTGCCTTGTAACTAACTGTAACAAATGTGCATTAAATTAATAAATAAACAAATAAATAATAATAACGAATTGTAGCCGAAAACGCTTTCTTGCGGCAAAAAAAACAATCGTTGCGAAATTTTTATGCACAGCCCTTCTAAACGAATCGAAAAATATTCATCTTTTTGACAGAAATTAGGTTTGACAATACTCAAAACTTCATTTGACAGTACTAAACTTAAATTTAGTGGAATTTAGACTAATGTGTGACAACAGAATTGACCATTTGACCATCGCTATTATAAATGCGAAAGTAACTCTGTTTGCTTCCTACCTTTTCACGACTAAACGGCTGAGCGGATCGTAATGAAATTTGACAAAGAGATAGATTATAACCTGGGGAAGGACATAGACTATCTTCCTCTAGAAACACGCGGGCGAAACCGCACTCAATATAAAGCGAGAAATATTGTACTCGTGGCAGCCCTAATAATTTTCTTTAACGCCTAAAATTTGCCGTCGAATAATTTTCTGGAATTTTCATATTAGTTAACTTGTTACAAGCAATTCATAGCTGAACTGTGAAGTAAACTCGTCGCAGAATAAGCCGCAGCATTGTGCTTACACCCTTGTTAATTTGAGGAGACTAAAACCAAACAAAATAAAAATGTTTTGTTTGGCAAAAAAGGCTAGATACGGAACTAAATGTGTGTCTCCTAGCAACCTTCACACAATGTGATCCATGTTATGACGTGTACTGTAAACAAACCAATCAAGACGGTTGATGCAATCAATCCTCTTCTAGGTCTATTTTTGACAGTGTGAGTGTAATAGAACTATCAAGTTTCTCCATAATAATTTGTGTTTATAGTACACCGATCAGTGTTGCCATACAGAGCCTCGTGCGGCTGTAGACCCGCGCGCTTCCTACACTAGTTAGGCATGATATTATCTGTGGTAGCTCTCTCTTACCGGCCGACCGACGAACGCGCACGGCACGTTTTAACTTGTCTCCCTTTAATTTTATAGTTTTACTGTCGTTATTCCTTGTTGCTCTTTAGTTTCTATTATTGTAATTGTTTTATATCTATTTCTTTTATTCAATACACGCTATACAAGTATCTTCGTGTACTTTTATTGTTGTGGGGAAAACCATCCTCATATGTTGCATTAAAATTAGTTAGAATGCTTATTGGAGTTTCTGGAGACAATCCACGGCAGTAGCAAATCGTAACATGCCTTTAGGTCAGAGGTAGCTGTTGATCAAAATGAGGTAACCTTTCAATGTGATTACTTCACCCAAAAGCAACATTATTTCCAATTCTCCTATAAATCAATCACTGAATGAAACTTAAAAGTAAAAAAAAGTACACATTGACACCAAAAATACACATGAAAGAAATGATCCTAATCGCTCTGCCTGATACCCGCCATGACTCCACAAAAGCATTATATAATCAGCGAAGGTAGAATAGACAGATAAAACTCAGAGATAAACTTACCTACTTGTTGAAATTAATAATTCACTTTTTTTTATTCAATAAATATGTCAATTAAAAAAGGACCATCACAAAAACAAAAAAAACTTTACAGCAAATATAAAATCAAAAAACATACTTAATTATATACTTCATACGTAATAACACAGATAAAAAAATAAGATATTGTTCATCGCGGAAAACGTCACTTTGACAGCACGATCTGTAACGTGTGCGAAGCGCGTGCGTTTCTTTTCAAATGACAGTAGGTAGTGAACTTGGCCACCGATTATGGAAGATAATTTCCACCCTCGCTGTGAATATTTGACCCCGCTACACTGGGGTCAAGTCTTAGGGGTCAAACGATATAATAATAAGCCGCTATAATAGACATAATTCCAGATAGACATAATTTTAAATTCATTCCATGTTCCAGGGGAATTATAACAATACTTATAACCTACTTCAGGCTTATATGTGGAGATTAATGAAAGTGCATGAAGCAATAAGCAAAAGAGGTGTCAAGTCCCTAGTGAAATGTCGCTCTATACTCTCTGCCTACCCCGTGAGGGACTTGACGTGATGATACGTATCCAATTATTTTTATACCACTAAGTTGGCACACAATCATACGGCCCACCTGATGGCAAGCAGTCACCGTAGCCTATAGCCGCTAGTAATACTAGGGGTATCACTAACGAGTTGCAAACCCTGTTGTTGATGCAGTTGATGAGGACTTACCTGTGCTAGCAGCACTCTGCATTACTTCTAACCCAGCGTATCCTCGTGGAGCACTGGCAACCTTACTTACCGCAGAAACACAACACTACATCAAGTAGTGTTATTTAACTGCGATCTTCTGTAAGATGGAGGTACAGTCCCCAGTCCAATTTAAATAGGAAAAACCCACAGGAAATCCCGAATCGCCCTACCTCTCTTTGGAAATACACGCCATCCATAGACTGCGAAGCAACGCGACAGTAAAAACGGCTTGGTTATACAAAGTTGTTGTTCCTGCCAGGTTCACGTGGCATGAGGGGGACGCCGCCCTCCTCCATCATGGGCATGAGGGGTGTTGCCCTGGCTGTTGGCCGAGTTGACACTAGTAATATAACATGCCCATAATATTGTTGTGTGCCGGAATCGAACCCGCGTAAGTACTCCACATAGGTCTTTAACAGACCACCATGAGGTCATAAAAATATATGGTGATTGCGTGTTGTTCCCACCCCTCTTTATGAGGGTAAAACCCCATAGGAATTGAAGAGGAAATTGATTCTACTAAACGTGTATATTTCACTTTTTACCCGAGTGAAGCAGAAGAGGATTATGGTTTTCAAGGGTATGTGTATAATTTTACAAACGCAGGCACACGGTAACAATGGCAAGAATGGCATGCGGTCACCGTTGCCTATTGTTGTCACGGGGGCCGAACGTGTGACTCAAATTTCAGCTCAATCGGTCGCTGAAAAATGAGTTAAATTCTCAGTATAAGGACTCAGCTCGCGTACGCTATAAGCGAGCCGAGTCTTTATTCTGATTTTACTTGCAAGATTTGATTACACACACACAGGTGAAACAAAACCTTACAACAGAGCAGTCTTGATATAGGTACCGAGAACGTATTTTGTGGCATGTTGACAAATCATTATAGGTAGGATGATTCCGGTGTTCCCCAAACCGTTGCGATTACGAGGGTGGAGTGAGTTCCCTCAGGAATTTCATTGTATTCATATTGATTTCTTGCCATGTACAGTCAGTTCCCTAAGCAAGAAATAGTTGAAGAGAAGTGTGTATAAAAACCAATGATTTAATACAAGCCTTTCATTTGATACCCATATCGTGGGGGTTACTTTGAAAATAATTAATTCCTATTTGTGACATCCGCCATATTGGATTTAAAAGTTAATCTTGCCTTGTCACGGGAACCAAACGTGTACGCCAAATTTCAGTTCATTCGGACACTGGAAGTGGGTCACATTCAACTTGCAAGATTTGATTACACACACCGGACAGGTGAAACTAAATAAAAGCTTGTAAGCCGGAGTTATTTTACGACATGCCCGCCGGTTCCGAATACTTTTTACCTTGTCATCATTGAGTACCTCGTTAATACGATTATTAAATGCGAAACTTATTAGTAATTGTATGTCAAAAATCCGTAATTCTCTTATCTTACAAGAAAGGTTTTGTAAGCATAAACCAATACACCTACCTCCTGTTATTATCCAGATTAAAATCTTCAAACCGTAGTTTGTGAGTCTGCAACAAGAGAGAAGAGTAATAAATAAATTATTGATCTGTCAGTATTCCACGATTCGGATTTTAATTCGAAGTTATGTTTATTTTCACATTGAAAGAGGCCTTAAGGAATCCTACTTAGAGCCTCTTTCAAAAATCAAAATCTCAATCCTCTCTATCTGAATAGACTTTACAAGGTTATTCCTTTCGAAAGAATCTAAAAACCCATTACTGATACATAAGTAGGTTGTTAACAGTTAAATAGTTAGTACCTAGAAGATGCCAAATAGGCCAGCTTGTCAATACAATTTGTTGTTTATATATTAATTAATTGCAACTTTTTTAGGGTTCGGTACTCAAAGGGTAACGAACAGAACCCTTAACCCGGAACCTCACGTAATGTG
This sequence comes from Falcaria lacertinaria, assembly GCA_951449985.1. Lineage (NCBI taxonomy): Eukaryota > Metazoa > Arthropoda > Insecta > Lepidoptera > Drepanidae > Falcaria > Falcaria lacertinaria. The sequence continues at coordinate 609,599 of OX602139.1, forward strand.
TATGCCGCTATAACAAAAAACAATAAAAAATTAAGGGGGCTTCTAGAAACGTGTTTTTGGGGTTTTGAAAGTAGACGCTTGAAATGCTCATAGAGTGTGTATTGCTATATTTTCTTAAAAAGAGCTAATTTTATTATTTGCCGTCGGAGCAATAGCCGTGTCAAGGGATCGAACCGCAAAGATAAGTTTGTACGCTTTTGCTAGGTACGCGGAACCAACTCACCCTGGGCCAATTTTTCATCTGTACTTGTGGGGCTCCATAGATTAAAAGTGATTTACCTTAAGAGTTTAGAACCCCTGCTGTAACATATTCGAAGACGCCTTAATGCGGATGCGTTATATTTGACACGCCACAGTGATTGATGATTCAATAATATTTACCATTAATCATGGCATTTAACATAGTCATAATGTCTTTTCCAATCATCAACTACCTACGCACATATTATAAGCACGCCCCATTCCCTCACGGTGTAGGCAGAGAGTATAGAGCGTTATTGCACTCTTGACTTGCACATCTCTTTTGCTTCTACATTCATCAATCTCTTCATACATGCCCGCCGGTTCCGAGTACTCTTCACCTTTCCATCATTGAGGACTTTGACAATTTGATCTAGAATGTTGGACCTTGGCCTTCCACGGCTTCTGCTTCCTCTGACATTCGCACTATATATATCTTTTGTCAACCAATAGATTAAAGATGCGTTTCAAAAAATCTGGCGAGCCCTTACAAAGCTGAGCTTTTTACAATCTTTAATTTAGATTTACCTGTCCGGTTTGTGTGTGTAATCAAATCTTACAAGTTTTTGACCCACTTCCCAGTGTCACACAATGTAGATTTTTATTACTACAGTATCCCCAGTGGCATGGGTACCAAATGATAGAGCTTGATGAGTAAAACACAGTAAGTGATAAGTGACTTAATTTTAAATCCAATATGGAGGCCGCTACAAGATGGCGATTTATAATTTCCACATTGATAGGTATCAAAATAATTTATTCAGTTTAGTCCCGTATACTTATGTAGGTCTACTTTACCTATGATATGGGTATCAAATGAAAGGGCGAATAAACGCTTGTAATAAAAAGTAAAAATACTTTTGTTTACCTCCTTGCTACATATTTATATCTATGAAATGGCGCTCTATACTCTGCCTACCCCACAAATGCACAAGTTTGTGAGTATGGATGTACGGTTGGATGTTTGTTACTCTTACACGCAAAAACTACAGAACAGATTAGGATGAAAATTGGAATAACACAACACATAGGGTACTTTTTATTCCGGTAAAATGTAAAGTGCCCCTGGGATTCTAAGCTCAACGCGGACCAAGGCGCGGGCAGAAGCTAGTAATTATATATAGCGCAAAAAGTTGAGTCGCTAAAGAGTCTGCTACTTAGCTATAAGGCTTGGCCGTATACTCGCTAATTCGGTCGTGCATTGCTTTTTGTGACAGTGAGCGATGGTTCCAGTTGCACCCATTAGCCGCCTTGGAGACTTCATTAATCAATGCTTACAACCTACTTAGCTATCTACACCATAATAGAGGCTAGGGACAGAAATTCGATCAAAAATCGAAATATAAATACTGTACAAACTATCACTATGACATTCAGTAATATGACAAACGCATGGTAGTGTGTGTAATATTTTTTACAAGCTTTTATTTAGATTCAGTCCGGTGTGTGTGAGTGTAATTAAATCTTGCAAGTTAAATATGACCCACTTTCCAGTCCGATTGAGCTGAAATTTGATAAACACGTTTGGTTGCCATGACAATGCACGATTACCTAAATGTCGCAATTTTTTATTCAATATGGCTGATGCACAAAATTAAAATTCATTTTCACCGTAACCCTTATGATATGGGGATCAAATTTTTTACCCAGTTTGTGTATTTTAAATTAATTTTACACAAAATTTATGTTTACATCGAAAATATAAACTAAGGATCACTATACCACAATTTACGAAACTTTGAAAATACCGCTCGGGTTGATTCCAACGAAAAACTCATGAAGACGCCTCAAACCCCTACTTGACCAAGTGAAGTTAAGCATACTACGATAGCACTGAAGGACTAGAGAGCAATGTTTTTAAACTTTTCTCTTCCATTTCATTAAATTCCAACTAAAAAGCCGTGAAGCTTCTATAGAGAGTATTGAAGGCGAAAAGTTTTTAATTAAACCGAAGAAGTACGGTTTTCACAGCGATTTCTACGCTTTTTTTGCCGTAAATGAGGAGATTTTAGTCGAGAACCTGTTTTTTGGACTACTTTTTAGATCCTATCCAGCTTATTTAAAATAAAAGAATATTTGGTGAAAATCAAGCACAGCAAAACAAGTCACCATATATAAAACTTCTCTTTTTATAATATAAGTATTGATACAGTGAAGCAAAAGTGGGAACCATCACTGAGTGCTTTGGTAATTTGATCTAGGAAGTTAGACCGTTAGCCTTCCGCGGACTCTTCGACTCACATACGCATCGCATTGTATAAATTTCTTTTTGTCAGTCTTTCGTTCTAGCTGTCCATATAAGCGTTATGAATTTTATTTTACTCTAGTTTTAGAATTTCTGACATTTATCACGAAAACACCGCTGTGAATAATTTAATTCAAAGCCGTGAAGGTAAATAGTTTCACACTTTATTAAAATATGTATAATAATAATAAACCTATACTAATATTATAAAGAGGAAAGATTTTTTATTTTTGTGTGTATGTATTGAATAGGCTCCGAAATTACTGGACCGATTTCAAAAATTCTTTCACCGTTAGAAAGCTACATCATCACTGAGTAACATAGGCTATATATTATACTAGCTTCCCGCCCCGGCTTCGCTCGCGTAGACGAAATATTTGATAAATGTCTATAGGCTCCGAAACTACTGGACCGATTTCAAAAATTCTTTCACCGTTAGAAAGCTACACTATCACTGATTAACATAGGCTAGCTGCCCGCCCCGGCTTTGCACGGGTAGACAAAATATTTGATATAAATGTCTACCCGTGCGAAGCCGGGGCGGGCAGCTAGTAGTATATATACTAGTAGCCTTCATAGTTTGTTCTTGTGCTTATATTTATCTGAATAATATTTAATTCAACCAGACACTGTTAAAAGAAATCCTATTTTTGTTTGTTAACAAAAAACCGATTTTTCGCCCATCAAGCCCTTTCTCTTGATATCCAGATCATGGGGTTTTTTAAACTTTCGCGATTTAAACACGTTTTTTAATTTTGTTTATTTACCTCCCGACGTTTCGACCGAGTTGCATCGGCCGTGGTCACAGGCATAGATCATACACTAATCACGGGCTGACTTAACTATTATTTTATAGTAATAAACAATTTTAATATCGCGTATAAGACCCGTTTTCATGTCATTACAGATCATAGGGGTTAATGTGGAAATGATAAATTTCAATTTTGTGACGTTCACGTTACAAATGGCAGCATTTGTGTAAATCGTGAATTGTCACAGTAACCAAATGAATGCGAAATTTCAGCTCAACCGAACACTGGGAAGTGGTTCAAATTTAACTTGCAAAATTTGATTACACACACACCGGACATGTGAAACTAAATAAAAGCTTATTTAAATCATATGTTAGGATACACACTGTGTGCCCTCTCAACGGCAAGGTTGGCAACGCGTTAGTGATATTCCTGCCCTGCAAGCGGCTATAGGCTACGGTGACCGCTTATCATAAGGTGGGTTAGCAATTTCTGACCATAGTTAGGCACTTATGGATGTTTACTTTGCCATAGGTTCGGAAAAAAACATCTGACAACTTCTTTATAACATACAGACACAACTCACAATTTTAAACTTTAATTTTAAAGTGTTATCGAAAATAGTTTTATTTTTATATGCGTTTAATCGGGCGAAGTGTATACATTAATAATATAGAGTAAATAGCCAGACTATCTACAGGTTCACCTTTAAATCATTTAGGATATCGATAGTTATCGAAAGCATATTCAAATTCAAATTTGAAATCAGCTCGATTTAAGTAGACTACAAATAAGTACAACCACATCGTCAGAATTTACCACCGGATTCAGAAGGTCGTTTTTGTTGAGACCTATACCAGGGTTATCCAGGGAATTGCCAACCCTGTTTTTGATGAGGACTCACTGTGCTAGCACCGTAGATTGTCTAGAGAAACTCCTATAAGCATCGGAATGCATGACACTAGGCATTTTAAAACAACACAACATATAGTCCTTGAAGGAGATTGATTGCCATAGCTAGGAAGAAGAAGAACCTGGTAATACCACTGATAACTAGCAATACTTATATCGATAGTATCAAACCTCAATAACGTAAAGGCAGAACTAATAGAGGCCATGACCATCGGCTCTCTTCACACACAAAGAGAAAGCTATATACGGTACTAATGTACAAGACAAGGACACAGCTATAAGCTATACTATTTTTTTACCGCGTGCAGGGTGTTGTCACGTTTCGTAAAATACTTTGCATAACTTAAGCTATCTTTTGGTTCAGCTAAGCGGTGAAGTCACTTGTGTGTCAGCACTGTTCGCACACGGACGCACACATTGATAACTATCTCCATCTCTTTCTAGGGCACGCGATACCTTCGTCTATTACATACTCAGTATACGCTAAATAGTCATACTATCGAGTCGATACACTATCGATACTTGCCCATCGAGTAACGACACTAATATAATAGCACTAGGTATATATATAGCGATTTGGAATTGAACAATTCTTATTGTTTTGGTTTCATACATATACTTATAAAGTAATCAAAAATGTATATTGTATTTATACTCGCTGTTCTCTTAGGTAAGTTATATAAGGTACTATTTTTATTTATAAAAAATATTCAGCTTGCGTATGTTCGTGTTAGCAAAACTGGAATAAATAGTCAACGAATTGACTTGATTTTTTTACAAAACGGTCCATTTTTATAGAAGACTAGCGGCCCGCCCCGGCTTCGCACGGGTAGACATTTAGATCAAATATTTTGTCTACCCGTGCAAAGCCGGGGCGGGCAGCTAGCCTATGTTACTCAGTGATAGTTTAGCATTCTAACGGTGAAATATTTTTTTAAATCGGTCCAGTAGTTTCGGAGCTTATAGTCATTTATCAAATATTTTGTCGACCCGAGCGAAGCCGAGGCGGGCAGCTAGTATAATATATAGCCTATGTTACTCAGTGAAAATGTAGCTATCTAACGGAGAAAGAATTTTTGAAATCGGTCCAGTATTTTTTTAGTTTATTCGTTACATACAAAAATACAAATCTTTCCTCTTTATAATATGATATAGTGTAGATTGCGTGTTCCTATATGCTTTATATTGTGAAGTTTCAACGTAACAGGAAATTTCCAGCGAGACAAGTGGGTTAACTTTGAACTAAGAACTAAGAACTTTGTTGTTAGTTCAAGCTTTAATTTGGTCATCAAGTCCTTTCTGATACCCAGGTGTCATGGGGGTTAATGTGGAAATTATAAATCGCTATCTTCCATCGGCCGCCATATTGGATTAAAAATGGTGGCATTAGGTAATTGTGTAAATTATCACAGGAACCAAACAAGTATGGCAAAGTTCAGCTCAATCGGACACTGTGAATGGGGTCAAATTTAAAAGATTTGAATTACACACACCGGACAGGTGAAATTAAATTCATTCTTGTAAAAAAATAAATCATGGTTGTGTACTTTCAGATGTTATCGGCGGCTTGGAGGCGATGCCACATTTCTTAGAGGAGCGTAACTTTGGCCCCGTAGCCGGCATGATGAGTCAACCCATGCAGCTTCCCATGTCATGTATTAATATGTTTAACCCTTTGAGCTATTAAATACATACAACATTTTCAACTTTACTATTATTTATAGCTGTGCCGTGACAGCTCGGAACCCCATTTTTTTTTGAAAAAAAATCTTAGTTCCTTCTTATACAAACAGCCAACTGCCAGTAAAAGTTCCGTCAAAATCGGTTAAGCCGTTTTGGAGATTAGCCGGAACAAACTGAGTGACAGATTAACATACAGGCAAATTCTAATTTCAGCTCAATCAGATACTAGGAAGTGGGTCAAATTAAACTTGCAAGTTTTGATTACACACACACACCGGACAGGTGAAACTAAATAAAAGCTTGCAAAACACCCGTCACGCGTCGCCCGGCAGATGTGATATATCAAGTGAGTCGAATCAAGAGCGGTGGCGTGGCGTAGAGGGGGCGTCATGCCGGTTGCCGTCACGGCAAACATGTTTTTGTTTTACTTAAAAAGGAACAAGAACAGATAGCATCTCAAAACTCAATTCAAGATAATTCTTTATAATCAAAAGGGCTGGCGAATATCTAGCCCAAAGGCTAAGCATTGCAATACAGCGAGGCAATGCCGCCAGCCTTCTTGGCACACTTCCCCGTGACAGTGGTTCGGGACATTCATTTTACGTGTAGGGAATTAAGTTTTGTACATGTTAGTTCTAGGTTATTTTAAGTTTCTTGTCTTAATAGGTTAGTGATAATACCAGATCATAAATTAAATAAAAAATAAATGATGTTTACCTACATCTAGACACGCGGAGCGTGTCAAGCCAAGTTTCTTTATTAGAAAATAATTTCATAATTTGGCAATCCAATGAAAGAGCAGAATAAATCCTCTTATTAGAAGTATATCATCACACCAAGTCTCTCACGGGGTACGACGCAGAGTTTATTATGCGACATTTCAATCTTGGCTTGCACATTTCTCTTATGAAAAAAAAGACAGAGCACTGAGTTTCTTGCCGGCTCTGCTCCGATGGCTTTTTTTTCGAACCGGTGATAATTTAGACCTTTATTTAGGTGCCTTATTAGGGCCTAAGCTGAATAAATGATTTTGATTGCTACTTGGGACTTTTTCAGAAATAAAAGTAGGAATCACTGGGCGCCATCTTGGCACTAACTGAGTAAAACCTTGTATAAACATTTGTTTAGTACCATTTTCTCCTCCGTTTGTGAATTTTTACTTATAACTGTTGTCTTAGAGTCAATAACATAAAAATAAAAACCGCCAAGTGCGAGTTGGACTCGCGCACCGAGGGTTCCGTACACACTTGTAGGTAAGATTAAAAGTACTTCAAATGAGGTCATTACTCGTTGGTGACTGTCAACAGCGCGATTCAGGAATATTTTGTAGTAAATTCGCATTAAAAAATAACTACATGTTTACGGTTTTCAGATTTTTTCCTTTACTTGTGGTGTAAGGACACGGGTTCTTACAAAATTTCATGATTCTAGGTCAAAGGGAAGTACCCTATAGGTTTTGATTCCCTTGTGCATTTGCATTGCAAAATTTGCGACATAAATGGTCATATCTTTTTTATATGCGATATTAATAATATTCCTGAATCGCGCTGTTGAGAGTCACCGACGAATAAAGACCTCATTTGAAGTTCGCCTACTTTTAATCTTACCTACAAGTGTGTACGGAACTTGGCTTACCCTTGGCACGCGAGTCCGACATGGACTTTTTTTTTTAAATTATAACAAGCACAAAAAAAACATACTATTCTTTGTTTATTGAATCTAAATTATTTATTAATTGTTTAGACAGGACTTACTTTGATTGGCCAACACTATAACTTAATTTGACAGTGGTGCCAATTCTGTTGTTCAAAATTACTAAACTAATTTGACAGGTCTAAAAATATTGCCATCCTTATATAACCCCGCACATGAGAAAGCGATAGCAAGACTTTTAGACCTGTCAAATTAGTGAAGTTAAGTAATTTTGAACAACAAAATCGTCACCAGTACTTAGCTAAAATGTTGTAATTTAAGTTAAGATAATTGGCACCAACATCTTACGTTCTACAAACAAAATAAAAAAAAACAAATAGAAATTTCAAAAAGCTTTACTTGTCAATGATTCCAAATAAAAATAACAGCCAAATATAATTTAAAAATAATACTAACTTTTTATACAAATGTGTCAGACCATGGAAGGAAAACTTTTGAATTTTGACAGCCAATCATAAAGTAACAAATTGTATTATTTAATAGGGGCATTCACATGGGCAGGGCGGGGGACACGGCGGGGGACAGGGCGGGGGGCAGGGTGGGGGACACGGCCGTTGACAAGGAGTAAAGACTGTAGTAGACCCCACACATGGCGGTTGTTGACGGCCTATGCATATAGATGGCGGGTTGAGAGTCGGTTGACCAGCGTTCGCAATACAGACGGTGGAGCCGTCGGTGGTGCGAAAGCAACGCCAGGGCGCTGCGGTCGTGAATCCAATCAAAGCTGGAATACATAAAGAAAGTAAGAATTACTGGCCGTGGTGGCCTTGTGGTTGAAGCAAAGCCTATCATCTGATGGGCCCAGGTTCAAATCCCGGCCTGTACCATTGAGATCTCTTAAGCTTAAGTACTGTGATCACACCATGAGCTTTTCAAAAGAGGTAGGGCGAATTGGGCTCCCGTGGGCTTTCCCATTAAAATGGTAGCTGCCGGAATAGAACTACTTTGATTTAGTTGTACGTAGTATATTATCTACTCTGAGGATGTAGTGTTGTGTTTCTGCGGTTAGGTTGCCATTGCTCAAAGAGGATACGCTGCGCTTGATATAATGACTAACCGTCTTATTATATTTTATTAAAAACTAGCGGCCCGCCCCGGCTTAGCACGGGTAGACATTTATATAAAATATTTTGTCTACCCGTGCAAAGCCGGGGCGGGCAGCTAGTATAATATATAGCCTATGTTACTCAGTGATGATGTAGCTTTAAAACGGTGAAAGAATTTTTGAAATCGGTCCAGTAGTTACGGAGCCTATTCAATACATACAAAAATACAAATCATTCCTCTTTATAATCTAACTAGCGGCCCGCCCCGGCTTCGCACGGGTAGACTTTTATATCAAATATTTTGTCTATTTAAACTATCCTATCTCTCAAGTTGGATCGAACTGCACATGGTGTGCGAATTTTATTATAATCGGTTAAGTGGTTTAGGAGTCCATTGAGGACAAACATTGTGACACGAGATTTATATATATTAAAGATACATAAAATTCTCGTGTCACAGTTTTCGTTGCCATACTCCTCCGAAACGGCTTGACCGATTTTGATGAAATTTTTTTTTTGCTTATCCTGTATCTATGAGAATCGGCCAACATATATTTTTCATCCCCCTAAATGTTAGGGGTAGTCCACCCCTAAATTTTTATTTTTATTTTTTAGACCGATTTCAAAAATTCTTTCACCGTTAGAAAGCTACATCATCACTGAGTAACATAGGTTATATATTATACTAGCTTCCCGCCCCGGCTTCGCTCGGGTAGACAAAATATTTGATATAAAAGTCTACCCGTGCAAAGCCGGGGCGGGCCGCTAGTATTAGTATAGATATTTCTTACCCAATAATACAAGCGCTTTTAATCCCATAGCTGCCGTTCTGTAGTCCTCTTTATTTTTTCTCAGTTTTTATACTCTAACTGTCTTTATTGATATATGGCTAGCTTCGTATTTATTAAACAAGAATTAAACGCGATAATTTGATTATTTGGAACTAAAAGGTAACAATATGGCTGAATACACGTGAATATGCTTCTCAAGGTGTGTACTGTCTCTGTTATTACGTATGCTAAGGTACTGTCCCATTCGGGTGGCTCCTATTTCGAACGGGAGATACCGTTGTGCCCTACCTCTCTTTCTATAAGGAGCTCTGGTGCCCTTACTCACCGCAGGAACACAACACTACATCAGAGTAGTGTTATTTGGCTGCGGTCTTCTGTAAGGTGGAGGTACTATCCCAGTCGGGCGGCTCCTATTTTGAACGGGAGATACCGTTGTGCCCTACCTCTCTGTCTTTAAGGTGCTCTGGTGCCCTTACTCACCGTAGGAACACAACGCTACATCAGAGTAGTGTTATTGGCTGCGATATTCATTACATACAAAAATACAAATCTTTCCTCTTTATAATCTAACTAGCGGCCCGCCCCGGCTTCGCACGGGTAGACTTTTATATCAAATATTTTGTCTATTTAAACTATCCTATCTCTCAAGTTGGATCGAACTGCACATGGTGTGCGAATTTTATTATAATCGGTTAAGTGGTTTAGGAGTCCATTGAGGACAAACATTGTGACACGAGATTTATATATATTAAAGATATATAAAATTCTCGTGTCACAGTTTTCGTTGCCATACTCCACCGAAACGGCTTGACCGATTTTGATGAAATTTTTTTTTTGCTTATCCGGTATCTATGAGAATCGGCCAACATCTATTTTTCATCCCCCTTAATGTTAGGGGTAGTCCACCCCTAAATTTTTATTTTTATTTTTTAGACCGATTTCAAAAATTCTTTCACCGTTAGAAAGCTACATCATCACTGAGTAACATAGGCTATATATTATACTAGCTTCCCGCCCCGGCTTCGCTCGGGTAGACAAAATATTTGATATAAAAGTCTACCCGTGCGAAGCCGGGGCGGGCCGCTAGTATTAGTATAGATATTTCTTACCCAATAATACAAGCGCTTTTAATCCCATAGCTGCCGTTCTGTAGTCCTCTTTATTTTTTCTCAGTTTTTATACTCTAACTGTCTTTATTGATATATGGCTAGCTTCGTATTTATTAAACAAGAATTAAACGCGATAATTTGATTATTTGGAACGAAAAGGTAACAATATGGCTGAATACACGTGAATATGCTTCTCAAGGTGGGTACTGTCTCTGTTATTACTTATTCTAAGGTACTGTCCCATTCGGGTGGCTCCTATTTCGAACGGGAGATACCGTTGTGCCCTACCTCTCTTTCTATAAGGAGCTCTGGTGCCCTTACTCACCGCAGGAACACAACACTACATCAGAGTAGTGTTATTTGGCTGCGGTCTTCTGTAAGGTGGAGGTACTATCCCAGTCGGGCGGCTCCTATTTTGAACGGGAGATACCGTTGTGCCCTACCTCTCTGTCTTTAAGGAGCTCTGGTGCCCTTACTCACCGCAGGAACACAACGCTACATCAGAGTAGTGTTATTGGCTGCGATCTTCTGTAAGATCATAACAATGCAAAGTAGATACGTCAAAATCTAGGCAGATTATTTTCTATCCTTGAATTTTACCACATTTAAAAAACATTCAAATCAGTCACCGTGATAATGAAATGTAAACTGTATTTCAATGGCATGATTATTGCAAATCAAATTATTATGTGATCTAGTAAATCAGGCGAGTCTAAACACGAACAATCTGTATAAAACGCGTCCGAATCTTTCGAAAATTACACACCAGTTGTCGACATGGGGCGGTTAAATTTCTTAGGTGTTTTAGGTAAGTTCACTTCATTATGTTGGTCCTTACCGTAGCAATGAGTTCTTCTAAACTTCAATACTTATGGCAAATGATCACCCTAAGGGGAAGAGCCAATTCCCGTTCAAAATAGGAGCCGCTCGACTGGGACAGTACCTCCACGTTACTTAAGACCGCAGCCAAATAACACTACTCTGATGTAGTGTTATGTTCCTGCGGTGAGTAAGGGCACCAGAGCTCCTTATAGAAAGAGAGATAGGGCACAACGGTATCTCCCGTTCAAAATAGGAGCAGCCCCACTGGGACAGTACCTCCACCTTACAGAAGATCGCAGCCAAATAACACAACTCTGATGTAGTGTTGTGTTCCTGCGGTGAGTAAGGGCACCAGAGCTCCTTATAGAAAGAGAGATAGGGCACAACGGTATCTCCCGTTCAAAATAGGAGCAGCCCCACTGGGACAGTACCTCCACCTTACAGAAGATCGCAGCCAAATAACACTACTCTTATGTAGTGTTGTGTTCCTGCGGTGAGTAAGGGCACCAGAGCTCCTTATAGAAAGAGAGATAGGGCACACCGGTATCTCCCGTTCAAAATAGGAGCCGTCAGACTGGGACAGTACTTCCACCTTACAGAAGATCGCAGCGAAATAACACTACTCTGATGTAGTGTTGAGTTCCTGCGGTGAGTAAGGGCACCAAAGCTCCTTATAGAAAGAGAGGTAGGGCACAACGGTATCTCCCGTTCAAAATAGGAGCCGCCCCACTGGGACAGTACCTCCACCTTACAGAAGATCGCAGCCAAATAACACTACTCTGATGTAGTGTTGTGTTCCTGCGGTGAGTAAGGGCACCAGAGGATACGCTTTGCTACTAGAACAGTGAGTCCTCTCAACTGTCATTTCCTGCTTTACTAACTTCTCTCGTTACGCCGCATGTGTGGTTGTGAATTTATTTAAAAAAATATGATTTGTTCTTCCAGCTTTGATAGCATCGGCCGCAGCGGCGCCGCAATACTACCCTTGCCCTTGTCCCCCGCCGTGTCCTCCGCCCTGCCCCCCGCCTTGTCCCCCACCATGCCCCCCGCCTTGTCCCCCACCATGCCCCCCACCATGTGACCCTTGCGCTCCACCAGCAAGTAAGTTTATTATTTTGAAGATATGTAGGAATAAGAGGTTTTTATAAGGATTGTTCTAACAACACGAGTTTCACGGTGAAGGAAAACATCGTGAGGAAACCTGCATACGTCTGAGCGGAAATTCAAGGACGTATGTAGTGCCTAAGAGACGGCGACGGACTCACCATCTGTCACGTTGGCTCCAAATTATCTTCGGTGGGAAGTAGTTGTTGAAACACCTCTGCCTACCTCTTCGGGGACCCTTGTGGGAAGGATTAAAGGTCCTGGGTAGGCATATTCATCGTTCTGGGAGAAATTGATTTGATTTGACAGCAATAACCAAAACCACTACCAAAATTTGAGCTTAGTGCTGTCAAATTAAGTCTTAGCGCTAACTTAAATTAGGTCATGTCAAAACAATGGATATTTTAGTTTCAATTAACAACAGAAAACTGTAAATATTTTAAGTTTAGTTTTAGTCCAGTCAGATGAACAAGAGAATTGACACCATATACTACCAAGTCTTTCTTTTAAAAAAAGTTCTAAGTCCAAGTTTTTTAAATTGTAACCAGTGTTTGATACACCATCTTTTGCCACAGCTGTCTGCGGGGACGGACAAATCAAGGTGCAAGTTTTACCGAACTGCATTCCGGAACGACTTAAGCAGGTCGGCTTTCAAGAGGTCCGCGTTCCTGGAGGCACCTTCTACATCGCTCGCTCCCCTGACGTGTTAATCCAGCCGCCCCCTATACTGGTGAAACCCCCGACCCCAGCCCCTATTACACCACCAGCTATCACCATCGAACCACCAGGCCAGCCTCCGATCACACCACGTCCTATAGTGGTACAACCTCCTTCCTTACAGCCGATCAATCCTCCGCCGATCTTAGTCCGACCATCCGCGTTATTGCCCATTCAGCCCGCTACCATAGTCGTCAGGCCTCCGAAGCCCGCCGTAATACAACCCCCAGCTATTACTGTCACCCAACCAACACCGAACCAAATTAATCCGCCACAGATTGTAGTGAGACAGCCGAGACCTCCTTGTGTGCAGACTCCTAGCTTCTGCATCCAGGCTTCAGCTTTACAAGGCACAGTGCCTTCGCCTTCAATGCCCTGTCCTTGTCCACCTCAAGACCCTTGCTCGGAACCCTGCTCGCTCCCCTGCCCGTGCCCTTGCTCCCTGTAAACTTTAAATTTCACTAACAACAAAACTCAAATGTTCTCTCACCAGCTTTGCGATTCAAACAGCGCCTGAATATATCCGTCTCTGAGTCAATGTCAAAAAGTGATGTGCGAGCGAGATAGGACACAGAAAACTTACTGTAAATGGTGAATAAAGTTTGGCATGTAAAGTAAAGTTCTCCTAATGACGTAGTAAAGTTATTGATGATCGATTTCTAACGCTGTTCACAAGAATTGCACTGCTGTTAGTGAAAATGTAATTTGGCAAGAAATACTATTATTAGTAGTAGTTTATTTCCCATATATCATGTTATACATCTTCATTACGTATTTTGGATGTTCGATTTAATTAAAGATGACAGGTTAAATGTCATGCTAAATGTCACAATGACGTTTGAAGTAAGCGTGACTATTGCAGAACCAAGCTACAACAAATTGACAGAATAACTTGTTCAATTGCGGTAAAGATGCTAAGTATACCGTGACTTATTAATGTCAAGATTTTAGATAGTAACGCAAGTAACTCACAACGCTTGTTGAAAGAATGTTGTTTTTGTGTTAAGAATGAGTTTTATTCATTCTGCACATCTTAAGCTAATGTAGTATTTCTTGCTATAGAGATTTAAAGAATCACTTAGAAGTTTTGAAACTAGTTACATTCCTACAGTAGCAAATACGAAACTCTTACAAAACTTCAGCGTTAAACATGTATTTAAAGTGTCATGTGAAATACTTTTACAAGATCTCTTTTGATTGTTAACTTAATACTGAAACCTGGCAATTGTTTTAAAGGATTATGAGATTTAATTTTAAGATACCCGTATGTTTCGATTGCACCTAGTGAAAGTTAGCAAATGCATTTTTATACTAATTTATATCATATATTATTATCGTCCAATATTATGTGTATGAAAATAAATTATATATCATATTTATAGTGTCAATGTAATTTTTTTTTAATTTCCTATATCGACCTTATAAAAATAATTTTCGGACATGTAAATGTAGGAGAATTATTATTATACTAGCTGTGCCCGCGACTGTGTACGCGTGGAATTATTTTTTTTCATGGTTTTTTTTTTTGCGCGGAACCCTAATTATTTTTCCAAACTAAAAGTAACTTATAAGTGCCTCCTTGCAGCATCAGTTATCTGCCAGTGAGCGTTCTGTTCAAATCGGTCCAGCCGTTAGATAATAGAGTGCCTTCAAAAAATATTTTTTTTAAATATCTTCCATGTACAGAATTGGCCCTTATACATTTACAGTTTTATTATAAGTATAGTTTATAAGACAACAAAAACAAGCACAGTGCCATCTGTAACGCGAGCATGAATAATTTGCGACAGCATTTTCGTATCGCCTTCGACTATTTTTGTATTGAAAAATGAACAGCGCTGCGGCGGTGAAAAGTGGAACTAAAAATGAGTATGTAAATTTTGATATTTCGCGAGTTACGTTTTCGTTTATGTAGTCGAAAAATGTTCCTGCTGCTGGTCCCAAACTAATCAAAGTGTGTACTATTCTATGGCGCGGTAATGTAAATCTAGATAAAAAAATTACCGTAACTATGGAAACCAAAGTTAACACTCAATTGGAAACTTTTGACGAAACCGCTAGTTTAGTGGGTAGTGTACCTGACTGCTACCCTAGAGGTCTTTTATCACGTCCTCCATCGTCACGGGACCCACACGTGTATGCCAAATTTCAGCGTAGTCAGCAATTGCCAGTGCTCCAC
Source organism: Falcaria lacertinaria (assembly GCA_951449985.1). Classification (NCBI taxonomy): domain Eukaryota; kingdom Metazoa; phylum Arthropoda; class Insecta; order Lepidoptera; family Drepanidae; genus Falcaria; species Falcaria lacertinaria. The sequence continues at coordinate 624,912 of OX602139.1, forward strand.
GAGGATACTCTGCGCTAGTAGTAATGCTGCTAGCACAGTGAGTCCTCATCAACATCATGGTTGGCAACTCGTTAGTGATATCCCTGGTATTGCTAGCGGCTATAGGCTACGGTGACTGCTTACCATCAGGTGGGCCGTATGCTTGTGTGCCACCTTAGTGGTACAAAAAAAAACGGAACCCTAAAAATACTGGGAAGTGGGTCAAATTTGACTTGCAAGATTACACACACACCGGAGAGTTGAAATTTAATAAAAACATTTTAAAATACATAAACCTACAATGCGAATGTGTTTGGAAGAAAAAGCCGTGGAAGATCAGTGTCTAACCGTAAAAATAAGTAATAGCTCGTCCTGTGAATTTACTAAAAAATATTCCTGAATCGCGCTGTTGAGAGTCACCGACGAATAATGAGCTCATTTGAAGTTCGCCTACTTTTAACCTTACCTGAGCCTTACCTACAAGTAAGTATGGAACCCTCGGTGCGCGAGTCCGACTCGCACTTGGCCGGTTTTTCCTTTTAAGGTACGGAACGCTAGAAATCACAAAAGTTAATTTTGCTTTCATTACCTCTCTGGTACCTGCACCCCTTTACCACATATGAGTAGAGTTGCAAGTACCCATTCTATATTAGCCAGCCAGTTATGATAACACTACCGGGACACATGTCTGTGCTAACGAACTGTTCTGGCACGTGACATGCGTCCGGAATAACGATTTACTGCTCCCGAATAGAATTATTTTCATACTGCAGTGCCCTTCACACCGGAACACAGTGTAGTTTACGTACACTAGTGCTTGGCGGCAGAATATCCGACACTGCGGTGGTACCCACCTAGCCAGACTCTTGCAATAAGAGGCCTACCACCTAGTACCTAGTCTCTTATGGCCAGTAATGTCACTAGCTACAGTGTCCTTCACACCGGAACACAGTGTAGTGTACGTACACTAGTGCTTGGCGGCAGAATATCTGACACTGCGGTGGTACCCACCTAGCCGGACTCTTGCAATAAGAGGCCTACCACCTAGTACCTAGTATCTCATTGCCCGGAATCGTGCAATGAAGATTTAAACTGATCGAATTGGACCTTGATATAAATTACGCTATTACCTTAATACTTTTAACGCTCAGATGCTTGACAAAATCTCTCTTGGAAATTCAGAAACGTTAGTCGAATAAAGATACTACTGAACTCACGAATCATCACGAGGAAAATGTCTCCGTAATTCATTGTACGATTACGACTCGTTTGAAAGAAGTCTGATGTATGCGATCCATAATTCATTTTTTACTGAACGAAATATACGTTGGTATTGGCTTAAGTATGTGACTTTTACGTGTAAGTATTGATGCCGAATCTTTTATCACCCACTAGCCTATTTTACACTGAATGGTAGCTTAGTGTTTTAAAGTGTTTTAGTGCTGTCAAAATCAAATGAAGTCCTGTCAAAACGCAGTGCCGGCGTGATGGGGCGACGGCCCGGGGCGCCAAAATGGGGGGGCGCCGATGGTACAATATAAAAAAAACCGGCCAAGTGCGAGTCAGAATCGCGCACCGAGGGTTTCGAACACGCTTGTAGGTAAGGTTAAAATTAGGAGAACTTCAAATGAGGTTTTCAAATTAGGTTATTATTCGTCGGTGACTCAACAGCGCGAAACAGGGACATCTTTTAGTAATTCGCATAAAAAAAAATTAACTACATATTTACGGTGTTCAGATTTTTCCTTTACTTGTGCTGCAAGACACTGCTTCCTGCCAAACTAATGGTTTTTGGTCAACGGGAAGTACTTAGTAGGTTTTGATTTCCTTGTGAAATCGCATAATATGCGAAATTTTGCGACATAAACGGTCATATTTTTTCTTCATATTGACTTACAGGTTTGATTATTTTACAGCCGAAAGAGACCATAGAAATACCCGGGTATTTCATATTAATTTCAATTTGATAACTCCACGAGGTCTTGAGATAAAAAATCTTGACAGAGAGACGGACAACAAAGTGATGCTCTAAGGGTTCCTTTTTTCCTTTTAAGGTACGGAACCCCAAAAAAAATGTCACCATTGATTATTTAAGTATTCGACTGTTTCACGACTATGGTGTGTTCGTAATGACATATACATATCATCACACAGTAGGCGTTGGCAGTATCACGGGGTAGGCAGGGTAAAGAGAGCTAAGAGAGCTATTTCACTCTTGGATTACGCTGTTTTTAAGCTATTGCATAGCTTTTATCGCGGGCCTTGAGCGTGGGGACCGAATCCAGAAATTCCGTAACGAAAAATACCTAACACCGCCCACTTCGGCCGGCACAGCGGTGATACTTTTTAGTTCCATCTATCGATAAATACCAGAACTTTTAATGACTTTTTGTAATATCACGCTTGTTTCTTTAGTTCAGCAACCCGCCTTTAGGTGGCATTGGTTGTATTGGAAAACTACCGTAATCAGCTGTTTGTGAGAAAGTATATAGGTATATAAAAAAATACTGCATTAATAAATTAAATAAATAATTATAATTGCATAAGTTGATAAAAAATGCTATGCAATAGCTTTACCGCGGCAGTCTCCGAGTGCCACACCTAATTTTTTATAAGCAAGGCAAACAAGCATACGGCCCGTAGCGTTCAAGCCTATGGACGCTTGCTACACCTAGGGTGTCACTTACGCGTTGCCGATCCTTCAGAAATCTCTTCACATGGGATGGAAGCACCCCATGGTATACTCCTTTGGGAAAACCACGGCGGGGAGTTCATTAAACAGTTTGATTGTGCGTGGGAGGAAGGTACTTTGCTTCTTCTACATTCCTCAATCTCTTCATACATGCCCGCCGGTTCCGAGTACTCTTTACCTTTCCATCATTGAGTACTTTGGCAATTCGATATAGAAAGTTACCAATTGTAATTCAATAATATAATAAACATAATTAGAATGTAGATATAACTGCTCTTTGGATTAAAAACTTAAAATAAACTAAACTAAGAAGTACAAAACTTACCTACACGTAAAATAAATGTCCCGAACCACTGTCACGGGGAAGTGTGCCAAGAAGGCTGGCGGCATTGCCACGCTGAATTGCAATGCTTAGCCTTTGGGCCAAATATTCGCCAGCCCTCTTGGCACAGGAGGCCTCGCATAATTTGTTTGAGGTCTCCTTAAAAAGTGTATGAGCCTCTGGCCCCTACGGCCTAAGAGTTTCGACCCCAAACGCCACAAATATGTACCCGTCCTTCAGAGATACATATTTACGGCGCTTGAGGCACTCCTGCCGCGCGGCTGCCGCACCAGCCACCAAAAATCTTTAGAATAGATATAATAATTGTAATTTAAATAGATTTAGATTTTTTGCTGAAAGAGATTTTGCTGAAATATTAAATCTAAAACAGTAGGTATTTCGTTAGTATTAATGTGTAATTTTAAATTGTCAAAACCATAAATTAACGTAAATCACGCTAATCTTGGTTTCCTTAAATATTATTCCGATGATCTTCAAAAGCGTTTTAAAATAAAATTTCGCGTGGCATAACTAAAAACATAACACGATCGACCTGATGTGTTTTGTACCCTATGACTATGACAATTAGACTGGATTTTGAGTGGCAAGTTATGTTGTGAAGAAACATGTCTTTTGTATAAAAGAGTATACTTTGATTCTTCGGCTCAGACGAGCAAGACATGGCAAAGGGCACCGTTATATGGTTTACCGGTAAATATATCTTTTTTTCAGTTATAATACCACTTAGGTGGCACACAAGCATGCGGCCCACCTGATGGTAAGCGGTCACCGTAGCCTATAGTCGCTTGCACCACCAGGTGTATCATTCGCCTTATTCATCCGATTTTGATGAATAAGTTGTCAATCGACCAGTTATGGCTTGGGTAACATAGGCTACATTTTAACCGACTTCAAAAATAGGAGGACTCGATTTTACCATTTAAGGATCTTAACCGATTTCATTTCTTTTTTAGCGCCTGTTTAATTTTTAATTCAGTAACAGTTCTTGAAAATGTTTACTTGTATTAATGTACTATTCATCTGTGTTCTCCCCAGTACTCCTTGGCTCGGCGCTGTCACAGCCGGTGCCTCAGAACCCGTGCCCCTGTCCTAGTCCGCCGCCTTGCGACCCGTGTGACAACCCTGGCGTGCTCAACATATCTCCGTGCAACCCTTGCGAGCCGCCAGTCAACTACATCTATGGACAGGCGCCACCAGGTGAGCCATAAGGAAAGCTGTACCCGCGAAGACCGTATCATAGCTCTTTTTTATGGTTCCGTACTTTAAAAAGGAAAAAAGGAACCCTTATAGGATCACTTTGTTGTCCGTCATCTCTATGTATCTCATGGTAAGCAGTCACCGTAGCCTATAGCCGCTAGCAATACCAGGGGTATCACTAACGGGTCGCCAACCATGTTGTTGATAAGGACTCACTGTGCTAGCAGCATTACTACTAGCCCAGCATATCCTCGTGGATCACCGGCAACCTTTCTCACCGCAGCAACACACTACATCAAGAAGTGTTATTTCATGCGGCCTTCTGTAAGGTGGAGGTACAGTCCCCAGTCAGGCTCCAATTTTAATAGGAATACCCACGGGACATCCCAATACGCCCAACCTGTCTTTGTACAATTTTGAAAACCAGAAATGGCACTCTCGGTATTTACAGAAAACGAATAGTCTTTTATTTATTTGATGTTTTGAGACGACTGTTCTCAGTAAATTTTTTTATACCACTAAGGTGGCACACAAGCATACGGCCCACCTTATGGTAAGCAGTCACCGTAGCCTACAGCCGCTAGCAATACCAGAGGTATCACTAACGGGGTGCCAACCATGTTGTTGATGAGGACTCGCTGTGCTCATTAGTTCCTTTAAAGGGAATTAGATTTTATTTGTGTCGATTCTGTTGTTCAAAATTACTAAACTTAACTAATTTGACAGGTCTAAAAGTCTTGCTATCCCTTTCTCATGTGCGGGGTTAAGTAATGGCAATATTTTTAGACCTGTCAAATTAGTTAGGTTTAGTAATTTTTAACAACTGAATTGGCACCATTGTCTCACCATATTCATTTTCATATCCAAACTTATCCCTTCTATCTTTATCTGTCTGTTTCAGGCTCGCTCGTGGTAAAACCAGGACAGATCAGGTTCAATCAACCTCCACCGATCATCGTCCGGCCTGGCTCAATCAAGCTGCCTACCCCCCCGCAGATATGGGTCAAGCCAGCGCCGGTCCAGCCACCCCAACCAGCCCCCATATACGTTAGGCCACCTCCAGTACAACCCCCGACCCCCGCGCCAATCTATGTGAGACCAGCCCCCGTGCAACCCCCACGACCTCAAGCAATTGTGGTCCGGCCTCCACCTGTCTTCGTGCCCAGGCTTCGGCCTATCAGAGTAAGTAATCCATACTGATATTATAAATGCGAAAGTAATTGTGTTTATTTGTTTGCCACCTTTTCACGACTAAACGGCTGAACGGATCATAATGAAATTTGGTAATTAGATAGATTATAACATGTGAAGGACATAGGCTCTTTATCTAGAACCACGCGGGCAAAGCCGCGGATAAAAGCTAGTTTTTAATTTACTTGTTAATTTCGACTACGCTTTGCTAAGATTAGGAATTTGAAGCGACTTTTCTGCTCTGACATAACATACAACAGATGGCGCTATTCATGATTTGTAGAAATTCCATCCAATCGTCACAATCCTACAACGCGCAAGGAGAATTTTCTACGCAATTCAGCTTATACGTATACAAGCCTCCATCACTCCGACTAGAACAGTCGGAGCCACAAGGTCGGGAACGCGACTGGTGCTACAAGGGTCCATAGCCCTAGGTCACCACTCCATCAGGCAGTAGGGGGAACTGTTCGTCCATTACGCTAGCACAGCAATCACAACACAATATTGGCAACGCGCGAACTAGATTCTTGGTCATTGTATCTTTTAGTCCATAAATCTTAATTTTTTATGTGAGACATCTTAATAGCGCGCCTTAGCAATAAAACCGACTAGTGTGCCGTGACGGCAAGCGACATGACTCTCTTATGCCGTCATGCCTTCACGTCATCTCAACTCCCTTGTGTGTGCGTGTGCGTTTATTATTCAATTATTATTGCAGGTTCAACCAGATCCGGTGCAGTGCCCCACTCCTGACGCCTTAGTGGTGACCCCACCCAAGATCAGGGTGCCTTCGCCACCCATCATCTGCTTCAGACCAAATCCACCCACGTGCTTCAGAACTTGTGGATGTGCTACCTTCTGTCGTCAGCTGAATCCATGCCCAGAGCCTTGTCCGTGTCCCCAGCCTTGTCCGTGTCCCCAGCCTTGCCCGTGTCCCCAGCCTTGCCCATGTCCCCAGCCTTGCCCATGTCCCCAACCCTGCCCTTGTCCTGAACCCTGTCCGTGTCCCCAACCCTACTCATGTCCCGAACCTTGCCCATGTCCCGAACCTTGCCCTTGTCCCCAACCTTGCCCGTGTCCCGAACCTTGCCCGTGTCCCGAACCTTGCCCATGTCCTGAGCCATGCCCATGCCCCGAGCCATGCCCACCTCAGTGTCCTGATCCATGCGACCCTTGCAACCCATGCCCGTCCCCCTATGACTGCATGTAATAAATAATATTATATTTATGTCTATGTTTAAGTATAAGATGCATTTGTAAGTGTGTGTGAGATCGAAATAATAACGGGTATAATAAAGCAGTGTGTTGTTTTAATTTAATTGAATCCTTTATCCTACTTGGGACTGTTTCAGGGTTTGTGATACTTATAATATTCTCATTCCGTTCTATCATACTGCAATACTTTAAGCCGAAAGTCTTTAATTAGTGAGTTTTACTATTGATGATATACGGCACAGAAACGTGGTCACTCACTATAGGCCTCATAAGAAAGCTCAGAGTCCCTCAATGAGCTATGGAGAGGGCTATGCTGGGTGTTTTCTCTGCGAGATCAAATCGGAAATGAGGAGATTAACAGAAGAACTAAAGTTACCAACATAGCTCAACGGATTAGCCAGTTGAAGTGGCAATGGGCAGGGCACATAGCTCGTAGAACGGATGGCCGATGGGGCTGTAAAGTTCTAGAGTGGAGACCACGCACTGGAAAACGCAGCGTCGGACGGCCCCCCACTAGATGGACCGATGACCTGATAAAGGTCGCTGGCAAGCGTTGGATGCGGGCCGCATTGAATCGGTCATTGTGGAAATCTATGGGGGAGGCCTTTGTTGAGCAGTGGACGTCTATAGGCTGAGACGATGATGATGTTCAATCATGATTTTTATATCAATGGAGACAGAGACTTTCTTGTCGGTTCTTCTCAGGTGTCTTTTTTACGAATCGATGGTAAAGAAGACCCTTTGGGGCCTAAACGGAATAAACAATTATTCATTTTCATTTTGTTATCATAAATTTACAATTGTAAGCATATAAATTTTATCAGGGAATCAACCCAGTACTTAACGACTCAGGCCGAGCAGTCAACCAACTTTATTATTATAATCTTCAATCAGATTTACCATTTTGACTAGCCTAGGCTTTACTCGAAGCGTCAATTTATAAAGAAAATGAAACATATATTCAAATATATACAATTTATTTACCAATAGAATATATACAGGATTGTTACATATTATCACAATTTTGATATAATATTTGAAAATATATTTTTTCTATTCAGGTGTACAAATTTTTGGAATCAAATTAAACAATTTTGAGTGTTTTACGAATAAAAAAACATTTTAGACAGATAAATTTCACAATAAAATGCACATCTGAAGTATTTTTAGGTTGCCATTATCATTATATCAGCGTCAGAATTTTATTCAAGGTAAAGTATTCGACTGTAAACTTCTATAAATTAAACATTTGTTTGTGAGTGAATTCAAAACCAGCATAAGTAAGTGAACAAAACACTACTAGAGCAGTTACCAAGAACAATAAAATACAGTTAAACAGAGTTCGTTCTTGATTACATGTAAGGAGCAAATAAGTGCTAGCTTAAAATACACAAGTAATATCTTGATCAAACTATTTGCCAATCTAATAATTAACTGTAGCTGTTTGGACCAGATCAAACTTTAAAAAATATCTACAGAGGAATAATCTGATGCCAATATTCAATTTGCAAAAATCGAGACCATGTTTTATAAGCCCAAGGACATAGAATCAGAAGCGTTTGAATGAGATTTGGATACGCGTACATAAGTCAACGGTGCACCTATGTGACCAACGCGAGTTTCTTCAGAATTGACGCCTGAAGACGCGTGCTTGTTTATAAAAAAGCACGGCCAAAAGGATTACCTAAGCCGAGGCCTAGAAGTCCATTGGGGGACGATTCACAGACAGTCGTAGAGCCGGCAGGATTTATGAGACCACCATACCCAGCAAAGCCTCCCATTGGGTACCCTAAGCCTAAACCTAGATTAGGACTGCTTTCACAGACAGTTGTAGAGCCAGCAGGATTCATCAAACCCCCATATCCAGCATAGCCTCCAAGAGGATATCCTAAGCCAAAACCTAGGTTAGGGCTGCTTTCACAGACAGTTGTAGAGCCAGCAGGATTTATGCCACCATTAATGAAACCACCATTCATCAACCCACCATATCCAGCATAACCTCCCATAGGGAAACCTAATCCTAATCCTAGATTAGGGCTGCTTTCACAGACAGTCGTGGAGCCAGGATTCATGAGACCACCATAGCCGGCATAATGAGGTATCCCGTACCCGGCTAATCCAGACAAACCAAGTCCCAATCCTGGCATGCCTAATCCGTAGCCATATCCGGGCAGGACTCCAAGTCCCCCTAATCCACCAAGGCCGTTAAAACCTCCGTAAAAATTCGGCGAGGACTCGCAAACGGTAGCCGATCCTAATCCAGCGAAAGGTACGCCCAAGCCGTAAGGGTTAAGACCTAAACCTAGGTTAGGTGAACTTTCACAGATGGTTGTAGCTCCCGTTGGGGCGAAGGGGATTTGGAAATTGGGGCTCGTTTCGCAGACCGTAGAAGACCCCAGGGGATTGGCCTGGACTGCGCAGAGGAGGGCTGAAAGAAATATATTTATGAAAAGGGTGGTAATAGATATTGATTGTCAAGTAAAATAACTAAACACAATTTAACATTTGAAACACCCCCGACTCAAATATCTTAGGAATCATAGGTAAAAAACACTCTCGATTAAGTTACCGTTGAAACAAAAGAAACTAAATCAAAATCGGTTCATGAGCTACGATGTCACAGACAAATAAAAACGCTCTGCTCTTTTTGCGCGGGGGGGGCGGGGTCTAAATGACAATAATTCTTGTCGGTTCTCATACGATTTCTTTTTGGAACCAGTGGTAACAAATTACTTTATAAGTGCCTTTCATACTTAGGGACAACATTGAATATATTATTTTAATTTAATCATTTTCATTTATTTAATAGAATTTTCATTTCATAATTTTCAATTTATTAATTCATATCATATTTACAAACAATTTGTAAAAAATATTTAACGTGATATTTTTACAATATTCATATATAATAAAAAAACTAAACTAAATATCGTTTATTCAGTTAAGGCCCTAAGGCCTACCTTACCACCGGTTCGTAAAAACGTCACCTGAGAAGAACTGTCAAGAATCTCAGAGAGAATAGTATAAATATTAATTCGAGTACTCACCAAGAAGGTGGAAGAAGGTGGTTTTAGCTGCCATGATGCACTCGACGATCTGTGCTATACACTCAATTCCCAGCAGTTTTTATAGTAGAAAAACTAATTTACATTGTTTTGCGAATATCTCTGCTACGGTTCACTAATTAATATTCAAATTCCAAATATTTTTCAAAAGCCACTAATTAAAAACTTTATCTTCCTCCGTTATATGACTATCAAATTTCCAAAGGTAAGTAGTTCTCGGATCGGAACCGGCGGGCATGTACGAAGATCAATGTCTATAGAAGAAGCAAAAGAAGTTTGCAAGTCAAGACTGAAATGGCGCTCTATACTCTCTGCCTACCCCGTGATGGACGCGTGTAGAATATTTATGGAATTATATTATTTTATTAGAGATCCATAGAGAGTGACGTTCCTGTGCCGTATGTAGTGACACTGGTTAAAAATATTGCGGTATGTTCACAAACAACTTCACAAACAACAAAACTGAAAAATAACTACATTAAATTACATTTAATTTCCGGTTTGGGTCAGATCTTTTATCTATAAGTAGGTAGGTTAAGATATGTTTTTGTAAATAGTTTAATCTGTTTTGTGTCAATAGAGGACATGTTTTCTACTACATTAAATAAGTCCAATGTGATAATATTTGTAAAGTCCTGTTGCCTATTCATGTAAATAGGATAGTAATTGTAAGCGCTACCCACTGGTCTATTTGAAGTCGGTTGCCAAACCCAAAAGACAATTATACCTTATTTGAAGTTGGTCAAAAAGACTACCGTACGATGACAATAACCAACAGTCCAAAAACATACTTTCCTTGAATAATTCTTCAAAAACTGCAATCAACATTTGATTGTGAATACCTGAAATGAAAATAAAATATACATTAAAGAGGAATTCAATCGTTTTTTGGTGAGTGGAAATGTGTCTAGCTACCCTACGTCCCGCCTGTGGGTAAGTCTCCGTAGCCTATAGACGCTTGTAAAACCCAGGGGTATCACTAGCGCGTTGACAAACTGAATATTATGAGAAAAAACTTATTCAGATACCGACATTTTTAAAGAATCAATTGCGTTTTCAAGTTCATAACATAAAGTGAATTTAATTTGCCAGGAGAACACGTTGAGTCAATCGGACAACTTGATTTGTCGAAAATTCTGCATCGAGGATGTATGCTTTTCGTGCTACATAAATCAATATTGGTCATTTTAGCTGCGATTGTGAAGTGGAATTTCAAAACTTATAGAAGGTAAGTGTTTATTTGATTAACTATATTTTACTTCATTTATATTATCAGGTATCTGTTGCAGGGGTTAGTCGAGACAGTATTAAGATATGGGTGAAAGATGATAAGACTAGAAACAAAACGTGAATAATTGAATATAGATATAGTAGATATAGATAGATATAGAATATAGAATGATGATGATTATTGCAAGCGTTTACGAGATACGGTGGCCACTTATCTTCAGGGGGAATGCTTGCGTAGTAGACCCATACATATGAAAAAAGATTTTGGTCTTTTTTTAATGTAACTCATAGGTACATTATCTTACTATCTAACACTATTACATATTGAAGCATAAATAATTGAATTTACAAAACAATACTCGATTAAATGTTATAAATGTGGATTTTCGATCATTGTTTTCGTATCGTAACGGCAACAACGATTTCTTTGAAAATATTTGGTAGAAAAGGTGCAAATAATTGTAAGCTTGACTCTCAAATCGGTAGAGCGCACTTTCAGTTGCGTTTAGGGAGATTGACTTGAATAAATTAAGATATTGTCTTTAATTAACAAGCCAAAGTCCAAGTAGTACAATGTTCTCTTAATATATATGTATATATATATACATAGGAAATGTATCAACAAACACTTTTCATCCTTGTTGGTAAGTTTTTCATACATACTATCATCATGACGCCGAGTCTCTCACGGGGTAGGCAGAGAGAATATGCACACTTCTTTTGATTCTACATTCATCAATTTTTTCATACATGCCCACCGGTTCCGAGTACTCTTTACATTTCTATCATTAAGTACTTTGTCAATTTGATCTAGAAAGTTATACTTTGGCCTTCCACGGTTTCTTCCACTTCATTCGCATTGTACATCTGATTTGTCAGTCTTTCATCACTCATTCGTTCTAAATGTCAAACATTCTTGTTGCCCAGTAACGCAGACATGGCACCATTCACATTATTATCGACAGTTATCCTCCTCTCTATATCTTTTTCATACGTCTCGTGTGAACAAGCTGCCAAGATGTACAAATCTTGGCAGCTTGTTCATTCACTTGTTCTAGAAGTTGCGTATCTACTGTTATAAGTATAAGACACTGTTATTCGTTCATCTCTTTCGAACACCAGTACCTCAGTCTTCCCAGCATTTAAACTAGAACTTTCCTTCATATTTTTTCACATTTATCCTGAGTATGGATATACTCACAAACTTTCGGATATTTATAACATTAGTAGGATACATACATCTGTATGGATGTTTGTTTGTTACTCTTTCACGCAAAAACTACTGAACGGATTTGGATGAAATTTGGAACGCAGATTTATAACCTGAATTAACTCGTACTTTTTCTGGGGAAAATGTTCCTCTGGGATTCTAAGCTCAACGCAGACGAAGTCGCGAGCAGGAGATAGTATTGCATACTGGCAATTAACAAATAAGTTATAGATGATGATTTTGTTCTGCAGGCATTTTGATAGCTTCAACGAGATCTCACCCGAGCTTTGCTATTGGCTTGGACCCTGAAACAGGCTGCCTCAAACTGGCATGCAACTTAGTGCCGCGTTTGCCCTCCTTGTTACTGGATACCGTAAACTGTTGTCAGAGATCAAGATGTCAAGATTATTATGAGGATTACTAAAAACGGGTAAATTTACAAAACAGTAACATTGATGATGGACTTCTAACAGGAAGTCTTTCTATAAGGCAGGAACACAACACTACATCAGAGTAGTGTAACTCGCAGCCTACGAAATATGTATGTAAAATCAATGTTTTTATTTAAAATGCATGCTTTGGTATAATTCAATAATGTTTATTTTAGTCGGAAATCGAATATTACTATCAGAACCGTATGGTTAATTAAAATATTTCAATATATATTTCATTGCTGTATCTTTTCTTATAAAAGGCTGTTAAGTTTATGACATGCTTATTGATGTATCACAGCTTGAACAGACAACCTACACGATGTACCTAATATTATTATTTGGACTACTATCTTTTGGTAAGCATTTGTCTATAAACAAGTAGGTATTTTTTTTAAACTACCTTTTATTCCTACATCAAATGAAAGGGGTTGTCATTTGTTACCTGTCCATATCATAATGCGGCTGCAACCATATTGGATTTAGAATGACGTCACATTACTTATTTTTCGCTCATCAAGCACTTTCATTTGATACCCATATCATAGGGGTAATATGGATATGATAAATCACTATTTTGCCATGTCCGCCATAGTGGATTAAAATTAAAAAAAAGAAGACAGTACATTTTTTATGACTGGTTATTTTTTTCAGAGCCCGCACACGTAGCAGCCAAGCCAGTGTCTTACTCATTTCCTTGTCCATTTACACAACCATGCAACGATCCATGCATCCAAAACTACTACGAGAACGATATGCCTTGCTATTCCAATCCGTGTTACCCCGAACCGGGGTACCCCAACCCGAGTTACCCAAATCCGTGTTACCCAAATCCGTGTTACCCCAACCCGTGTTATCCCGTGAACCTGTTTATAACGCGTGGTAAGTTTATCTATGCTTTTTAATGTTTCGAGAGAGAATGTGAACTCGTCTGCTTAAGGGCAGCAGACGGGTTATGTGAGATTTTTACTCTCTAAATCCCCGCCGGTGGCCATCCTCCGTGCATCTAGGAGGGCTCCGGGATCTAACTTTACCTAGCCCAAGTTGAGAACCATTTTCAACAAGCTTTGGACCGACTTCAAAAAAGAAATCTTGTTCGGACTTGGCACCGACTTCAAAATAGATCAGTCAATTGGTAGCGCTTATAAATATAGCTAGGAAACTTGGATTAAAAATATTAATATAACATTATAATGAAGTGGGTTACGTACGTTATTAAACGCAATTAGACAAAAAATATATTTAGGTTGACCTGTATGTATGTTTGTCAATGACTATAAATATTTTAAGGCCTTTTTACCGACTTCAAGAGATTAATTTGAAAATTAGTAGACGTATCAGTGTCGTGTTAGGACCAATCTACTATATAAAAATAAGTCGGATTTTCCTTCCTGACGCTATAACTCCAGAACGCACGAACCGATTTCCACGGTTTTGCATTCATTGGAAAGGTCTCGTGCTCCGTGAGGTTTATAGCAAATTACTTACTAGCTGCCCGCCCCGGCTTCATTATATGTTATAATTTTCAGAAGCAAAACCAGATCAGCCAGAACCACCAATACCGGCCACGGTACCAAAACAGGATAAATGTAAAAAGTTGATGTCCACTCTGTGCGAGCTACCATGCACATTGGCTAGAAATCTGATGGGCAGAGATTGCTAATCTCCTATCGATATTTTCTTTAATAAATCTGTTCCCATACATTGAATTTTATTGAACCCAAGCTCATACATTAATGTTATAGCCGTGGTGGCCTTGTGGTTGAAGTAACGGCCTGTCATCTGATGGGCCCAGGTTCAAACCCCGGCCTATACCAATGAGTTTTTCACACAGTGATTTATCATACCATGAACTTAAAATAAGAGGTAGGGCGAATTGGGAACTCCCGTGGGTTTTCCCATTAAAATTTGAACGCCTGACTGTACCTCCACCTACTTTGATGTAGTGTTATGTTTTTGCGGTAATGCGATAAAAAATATTAATACGCCTTCCCACAAGGGGCTCCGAAGAGGTAGGCAGAGGTTACAACACCCACTTTCCACCGAAGATAATTTGATGCCAACGTGACAGATGGTGAGTCCGTCGTCGTCTCTTAGGTGGTACTACGTACTTGAATTTCTTCTCAGACGTATACAGGTTTCCTCACGATGTTTTCCTTCAACGTTAAAGCTAGTGATATGACTAATCATGAACGAGTTAGGAAAATGTCTACTCAGGCATATTATATAAAGTCTTGCAACGAGAATCAGAATTGAAAGACATCTTCAGGTAGGCGTGGATTGTCCGGTCGGAGACAGTATTCCACAAACTATAGTAATAATCACTTGACTTATAGTTCTCTATCAATAGTACAATCAATAGCTTCACCTAATAATTATGAACTCTACAGATTCAATTAGATTAAAGTGTAACATCCACCGAGCACATGGTTGTCTGAGCACCTTTTGACAGCCACCCGATAAGTGACAGTTCTACAAGATGGCCGCCTCACCAGTTCACGGTGTTCGTTAAGAACATTGACATTTCTATAAAGTGACATCTGACATATCGAGAAGCAGATGCACCCACATATATTTTATTTTTATCAGTATTCTGTCTTGCCTCGCTAATCCATGCTATTACTTACCTCTTTAAATTGCAAAAGTTTTCGTATTTCATGCTACGTAGGCTGTAAATCTGACAGACTATGCTTCAACGAATTATATTAATGAAGGTGAAAACTTTAAAAACGATTTTTCTCTCAATTGATGTTAAAATTATAGGTAAGTAACAAAATCTGCAAAAGTATAGCAAATAATTAAAAGATTTACATAAAATAGTGAACTAAACTACCTACTTAAAGATAAAAGAATTGACTCAAACCAGAATCTGTGTGTGTGAATGTGGAGTGATTTATCATTTTGGTCAATATTACGTCGCCTCTGACTCTCTCTCTAGAAAGTAGGCATTTGATGCAACGAACTCTAAAACTAGAGAAACGTGACAATTCTCTAAAACTCGACACTGGCAAAAATTTTTCTTGAAGAGGATTGATTGCCATAGTTAGGAAGAAGAATAAGATGTGTGAAAATCAAAAGTGAACGGAGGGTTGTTATTGCTAGGAAGAATTCGCAAAGAAACTCAGCAATTTTCCTATGTGTGTGTGTAATCAAATCTTGCAAGTTGAATTTTACCCACATCCCAGTGACCGAATGAGTTGACATTTGGCATACACGTTTGATTCCCATATTAATGCATTATTACCTAAATGCAACCATTTTTAATACAATACGACGGTCGTCACAATGTCACAAGGTGGGTATTAACTAGGAATAATTTCCACATTAGCCCTTAGGCGTCGTCCTAATTGGCCACGATCGTACGATGACACGATGCATTCTCGTCGTGCGATGAGTACAAACATAAAAATTTCATCAGAGTGTTCTATTCGTCCGAATGTCCTATAGTGATCAAACGCATCGTACGATCGTTATTAGGCATTTCATGTGCTCGCACGATTACTTGCGAGGTTCAAATAGGACACTCTGATGAAATCTGTATGTTTGAACTCATCGCAAGACGAGAACGCATCGTGTCATCGTACGATCGTGGCCAATTAGTACGACGCCTTAAGATATGACTATCAAATGAAAAGGCTTGATGTTCGAATAAAAGCTTGTATTTAAAAAATCTTTACCCCATTTATGTATCGTTAGTGTTTGGTGTGAAAATATTTAAATTCTTGCCTAAATGGTATAAGAATTTTAGTGCGTGTAGACTTTACACGTAACTACAAATTTAAATACAAAATAACCTCGCCGAATTATAAAGAATAATATTATTAAACTTCATATTGATAACAGATAATAAAACAGAATCGCGAAAATTAGCTCCGGATCGAACGAATGCACTAGCGAAACGAGTATTACAAAACAAAAAATAACTGAAATGAAAAATTAGGATGATATTGGACGTTGCTTCTAAAAATTCTTACATTATAGCGAATCGCGGATGTAGGAAAGTTGTTTATTTTGTTACATATATATTTAGATGTTTGCCTTGACCTAATAAATAAGCTTCGCTGTGCCTTCGTAACTTGTGATTTTTAAAGATAATTAGTTACTTGAGCGTGCGCCTTCACTAATGGAGGGCCCGGAACTAAATTAAGTATCTTCACAGAAGGTTTATCGATAGCATATTGGCATTTTAACTCAATGATTCAAGATGGAATTTACAGTCACTCAACTCTTGATATGTAAGTATAAACTTTTATTTCTTTAATTTTAAATTTATATACTTCAAAGGTATCGAATCAAGCTAACTTTACAGTAGTCGCACATCATTATGAAGTGTACCATCTGTCATCTGATGGTCAACTCTACCAGCGCCATAAAATTAAACGGGAGATACCGTTGTGCCCTACCTCTCTTTCTATAAGGAGCTCTGGTGCCCTTACTCACCGCAGGAACACAACACTACATCAGAGTAGTGTTATTTGGCTGCGATCTTCTGTAAGGTGGAGGTACTGTCCCAGTCCGGCGGCTCCTATTTTGAACGGGAGATACCGTTGTGCCCTACCTCTCCTACTATAAGGAGCTCTGGTGCCCTTACTCACCGCAGGAACACAACACTACATCAGAGTAGTGTTATTTGGCCCACTCCAAACGCACTGTCACTTGTCACTTCAAACACACGGTATATTTTATTTCAGAACCCGAAAAATCATTCGTTAGCTTTATTTGTATTCGACTTTTGGTTTATTATGTAATAAATATAAAACCAAATGTATATTTAATAGTGGCTTATCACGCGAAGGACAGGAGGTGTGTTTTAATAATTAGGTTACAATAAATACCACTGTAATTATATTAGTTAATATTAACGACATGTTGGTTTTGTTTGTTGATAATTAAAGTTGTATTTCATATTATACTAGAGGTCGTCTTTTTATACCACTAAGGTGGCACACAAGCGTACGTCTTACCTGATGGTATGCAGTGATCGTTGCCGTACTTACCGCAGAAACACAAGTAGTGTTATTTGACGGCGGTCTTCTGTAAGGATGTACAGCCCCAGTCGGGCGACTCCAATTTTTATTGGGAAAACCCACGGGAGATGCCAATTCGCCCTAGCTCTCTTCATGTAGCGGATTTTACTTTTTACTTCTTCTTTACAATAAAACACCGTGCTTCTTTATATCTTCTTTTTATTGCATCCTCTCCATTTTCACACACATTTCTCAGGCTCCGTGATTAAAAGGGGGCTGTAGTTTTTGCCTGCCGTCTCCTAAAGCATTCATCTTTAGAATAACAGGCACTTCAAAGAGAAAAACATCCATAAACATGAAAATACTTTTACAAAGAACTCTTATTTAAATTCGTTGGGAACTTTTCACAAGTTAGAGAATTGATTTGAATACCGGAGCCAGTTTCAAAAGTTCGTATTTATATTTGTGGGCGCATCTGCTTCTCGATACGTCAGATGTCACTTTATAGAAATGTCAATGCCCATAACGAACATCGTGAACTGGTGAGGCGGCCATCTTGTAGAACTGTCACTTATTGGGTGACTGTCAAGAGGTGCTCAGTCAACCAAGTGCTCGGTGGATGTTACACTTTAATCTAATTGAATCTGTAGAGTTCATAATTATTTGGTGCAACTATTGATTGTACTATTGATAGAGATATATAAGTCAAGTGATTATTACTATAGTTGGAATACTGTCTCCAACCGGACAATCCACGCCTACCTGAAGATTCTGATTCTCGTTGCAAGACTTTACATTTTTTACCAGCTGTTCTTTCAAACATCACCCACTGAATTTGTAACCAAATTTTAGATGCGAGATGATAATTGAGACCGAAATGTCTTTTGGATTGGTAGTTTTATAAGCAAAAAAACGGCCAAGTGCGAGTCGGACTCGCGCACCGAGGGTTCCGTACACACTTGTAGGTAAGATTAAAAGTAGGCAAACTTCAAATGAGGTCATTATTCGTCGGTGATTCTCAACAGCGCGATTCAGGAATATGAATATGTATAAATCCGCATTAAAAAAAAACTACATATTTACGGTTTTCAGATTTTATCCATTACTTGTGCTGTAAGACACTGCTTCCTGCCAAATTTCATGGTTCTAGGTCAACGAGAAGTACCCTACAGGTTTCCTATGTGAAATCGCAAAATATGCGACATAAGCGGTCATATCTTTTCTTCGCATCGTCTTACAGGATTGATTATTTTACAGCCGAAAGAGACTATAGACCCGGGTATTTCATATTAATTTCAATTTGATAACTCCACGCGTTCTTGAGATAAAAATTCTTGACAGACAGACAGACGGACAACAAAGTGATCCTATAAGGTTCCTTTTAAAGTGCGGCCATTTTATTTATTTGATCTGAGTCTGCGATTAGCATGCATATTTGTAAATTAAAATTAAGTTAAGTGAAATAATCAACGAAGAAAATTAACAATTATAACAACGCAGGAAATAATTATAGGAATAAATCAAGACTTTTTAAGTGGGTACTGCAGCAGGTGCTATAACGAGCCGAAATTATTTTTCTTAAGTACCCTATTTATCATGGTGCTGAGGTATAAAATACACAAGATTCCTTTCATACCACTAAGGCGGCAAGCCAGCATACTGCCCGCCTGATGGTAATCGGTTACCGTAGCCTATGGACCTAAACAAGAGGAGTACTACTTATTGGCGACCCCGCAGAAATCTCTTCACACCCTTCTTGAATAACCCTATGCTGAAGGCGGCAAGCAAACGTACAGCCTACCTGATGGTAAGCGGTAACCATAGCCTACGGACGTTGCAATTGTGCGTTGCCGACTTATTATTAGCTAGCTAGAATCATATCTAAACTGCCAGCACAGCGTATCCTCGTGGAGCTCTGCATTCTACACCCACCGAAGAAACATATTATAGTTCTTTAATACAAGCTTTTGGTCATCAAGTCCTTTCATTTGAGACCCATATCATAGGGGTTATTGTGGACACGATAAATCTCCATTTTGTAACATCCGCCATATTGGCTTAGGAATAGGGGCATTTAGATCAATCATTCATTGTCACGGAAACTAAAGGTGTATGCAAAATTTAAATTTAAAAAAAAGCTCAGTCGGACACTGGGAAGTGGGTCGAATTTTACTTGCAAGATTTGATTACACACATACACCAGACAGGTGAAAATAAAAAAGCTTGAAAAGAGCCGAGCATTGAGTTTCCTGTCGGTTTTTCTGAAATGGCTTCTTTCAGAATCGGTGGTTAAGTAGACATTTACAAATGCCTTATTAGAATCTAAGCTGATTAAACAATTTTCATTTTTAAACACAACAAACAATATACAATTCGATTTTCAAACACAAAAAAATAAAAACAAAGTTAAACTGTTAACTGCTTTAATCAAAAAAGTACATCGACTGAAGTTTTCAGATTCAATAAATCTGGAATAACTTCGTTAATCTATTCCGTTTCCAACTTCCTAACTGAATTATCAGCGTGCCAATGACTACGCCCAGTCTTTCACGGGGTAGGCAGAGAGTATGGAGCGCAATTTCACTTGTGACTTACACACCTTTTTCTTTATGCAATTTGACTTCTACTTATACTAGCTTTTCCCGCAGCTTCGCATGCGTAGTAAAGTGAATAAATCAACAGATACCTATATATTAATTATAGCTGGTACCCGCGACTTCACCTCAGTCAACTGAACGAAAAAGAAAAAAAACCCACTTGTTCATGCAACTGAACTGGACAACTGAACTAGTGGGAATAGACCCTAGATTTATAGATGTAACTTTAAAAATGACGGATTTTTCATCCACTATTTTACATTTTTGGGATTTCTAACCCTTAAATATGTATTTTTCATTTTGAACTGAAAGGTCAAATATCAATTTTAACTTATATTAGCTTCTAACTTATATTATGCCCTCCAGATTTACTACTTATGAGATCAGCAAGTTCCCATCAACATGAAACATCCAGACTTGAAGATATATCTTCGCTTGTAAGTATACGTTCTAGATAACAATAGCATCAAGTGTACGGCCCACCTGATGGTAAGCAGTCACCGTAGCCTATAGCCACTAGCAATACCAGGGGTATCACTAACGTGTTGCCAACCATGTTGTTGATGAGGACTCACTGTGCCATCAGCATTACTACTAGCTCAGCGTATCTTCGTGGAACACTGCGGTTCGAAATTGGCTTCCATTTAACGGTCAAGGAGTGCAACTCCCCACCGTGGTTTTCCTAAGGGACCATAGGGGGCACATGAAGTTGGGGAGAGATTGTTGCAGGGTCGGCAACGAGTGACACCGTTGGCGTTGCAAGCTCCCATAGCCTACGGTAACCACATACCATCAGATGCTACGAAAAAAAAACCTCAATGAAAAACAACCTCCATCTTCCTTACAGGACAGTTTTATGGGAAAAGTTGATCCAAAAAGTTCGGATCTAATATATCAAGACCTGGATAATGTCGGTGGTGAGGAAAACAAAGTGAGCTCTGAAGAAATCGTTGCAAGTTTTAATTTACCGCACTTAGATGGTACCAACTTAAATAGTAATCCAAATTTGAAAGTGTATACAGCTAAATTACGTAAAGTAAACAAGGAAGATCTAGATAAAGCTATAGTTTTCAATTTGAGTAATGATATCGATAAGACAAACATTGATATGTATAGATCAGATACTTGTAATAATGAATTAGAAAACTCCCATCTAAAATCACAAACAGTATACAATTATAACAATAACATTGGTTCGAACAATACTCCAGGGGCCCAGGAAACTGTTGACACGTCGAATGAAGTCGTTGACATTAATGAAATAGAATTCCATATACCACATACAACATCTGTTGAAATAGGTGACAATAATGATATAAAATGTAATGACCTTATTATTGAAGACGCAAGAGAAGTTGATTTAGCCATCAATCTTAATGAATTTGGTATTTCTAAACATAATGTGTTTGAAGAAAATGCACATATAAAAGACAAAGAAAAAACAGTATTGGAAACAAACATAGGTTATATTTCTACTGAACATTTTAAATTAGTAAACCCTTTGTATAATAAAGAGGGAAACTATTTTGAGGTGACAATCCCTCATGATAGAAGTATTAAAGGTACTTCTGATAAAAATATTCCTGCCAAAAGTACAACGAATCTTTATGCTGAAGTACTTAAGTTCAATAACTGTGGATACCAAGAAGCTAGACAAATATCTAACGTAAATGACTTAGGTAAAATAGGAATTGGGCTTTCACAAGTACAAGAGCAACCAGACAATAGCTATGAATGCTCTGTAACAAATAATATTATTCCATCATATGGATGTATGGAAACACAAGTACCACCTAATTCACAACAAGAATCAGACCTTTTGGATTTAAAAACAATCCCAGGTAATCATCAATCACCAATTTTCATGCAAGCAAATAGAAACAATTTGATAAGGAAACTAAAAGTCGCTAATATTCGAAATAATACTGACAGGAAATTTAATTTAAATGTACAAGCAGATATGACGGGAATTAATGCAGGAACTTCAAACCATGTTCT
Source organism: Falcaria lacertinaria (assembly GCA_951449985.1). Lineage (NCBI taxonomy): Eukaryota > Metazoa > Arthropoda > Insecta > Lepidoptera > Drepanidae > Falcaria > Falcaria lacertinaria. The sequence continues at coordinate 647,030 of OX602139.1, forward strand.
AGAAATACAAGGAAAAAGACCAAATAATGAAGCTTTTAGTTATCCAACACAAATATATGACATTAACCATGTAGCAGAAGATAAGAACTTAAATAAAAAATACATAAATAGTAATAATGCACGATATTTCCACTTTGACAAAGATTCAATTGATAATATAAATGAAATTGATAAGCAAGATATAATATTATATTATGATCAAGACCATGGTTATGGTGGCACTGTAATGATTGATGGTAGATCAATTTACGGAGATAAACCAGCTAATAACGTACCTATGAATTTATCATTTGCAGATTATAACGTACTTTCTCCACAGGACAAATTCAAAGATTCTTATTATACAACAGTTATTTATCCCAATAGGAACGAGGTTCCTATGATCTCCATCCTCCATCTCCTCACATCTGTTAATAATGTATTACCATCATCTGTATATAATGAAACCCATTATCCGTTACTTCACGAATTCACAGATTTGGGAGGCATTTCATTAACTCCTGATCACGGTCTTATGACTATGTCTTTGAATATCGAAAACCAGAGTCCGAAACCAAAGGATAAGATAGATATACGTGAAGATACAAATAGTAACGAGAATAAACTAACAGCAATCCTAGCCGCTCCAAATAATGAATTATCTTATGCTTTAAGATCAAACGATGTTCCTATTTTAGCAATAAATAATGACGATAACGAAAACAAACCTACCAATACGCAAGACATGAACTATATTCAAAGGGTTAATAACATTGATACAACAAATTGGTCTAAATCAGAAGAATTTAAAGTAGCGAGTAATAATAATATTGGTTCAGCAATTTGTCTCGGACAGATTAGTGACCCAGAAACATTTGATGCAACAATAACTTCGAAAGAATGTAATAAAGATACTGAATCTAAAAGCATCACATTCTGGCCTCAGGATAATGCTGTTATAGCAAAATACGTAGAAAGTCCAGCCAACTCTCGGGCAATCATTGGAAGATATAATGGAGACAGTGCTTTGCCATTTCTAGACAGTTCAATCTCTATTCTTTGTAATGATATAAATCTAATAGAAAACCAGAATACAATTGAAACACATAGTGTTCCTCATCTACATGCCAGCAATGCTTTGGACATTCTTGTCAATAATTATCACGATACAAACACTTTAAATAATATCTTCACGCATATGGCAATTACTGACCAAGCAAATGTTTTACAAAAAAACAAAGATGAAAACGGAGAATATCGAAACGTGAATGTTTTAGGACTAAATAATGGGCCAAAAGATACACCAGCTCATCAAGTAAATATCGATTATAGCGTTAAAAACTTTGGATCAAGTGGTCCACTTGTTAAAACTGAAAGTATAAAATCAGGAGATAGCATTTTAGTAACACCTAAAAAATACTTTCCAGGTTCTCATATAAAAGAAGATGCATCTTATTATGACATATCATATTCGCATGTGCCTGCAAATACTATTAAACCTAATGTAATTTCGGGTACAACATCCTCAGACATTAACATGCGAAAATTCAATATTGAAGCAGAAATGGTCAGTCCAAGTCCAAGTATAAATATTAATAAATATCAAGAACTAAATTATCCAGCAGACCATTATAGCACGATATATAATGAAGAAATAAAAAAGATCCCAAAAGATATTAATGTCAACTCGACTCCATACATAGAACTTCAGTCTGCAAGGCCATTTCTTTCAACTGCACAATTTAAGCGGTTGCATAATCCAAGTTTAATAAATCAAGTCATACCAGAATACACATTAGTGTCACAAAATAGTGAAGCTCCTTGTGAACATTCCTATTACTTGGGAAACAAAATTACTCCAATTTCTAACATTGTTAATGATAATGGTATAATAAGTAATAATGAGAGGGTAGCTACAGCCCAAGCAAAACGCCCAAATGTATCTTATTATAAAACAATCAATGGCGTTCAAACTGAAGGTTATTATGTTCAAGGAAAGGATAATAAAAAAAATATAAACAAACCTTCGGTGCCAAATAGATTTGATATGAACACCTTTTTCCATTCATTCGAAGAAAACCTTTCTAATGGTGATATTAGTTATTTGTATCATATTGATTCAAATTACCTCAATTATAATAATGTCTTAAAAACATCAAAGCCGAATAATGATATTCATTTAAATGACACAAACCATTTTGTAACTAAATATAAATGGATTATTGATTTACATCGAAATGACCCGATACCAAATACTGTTTACGTTCCAACCAAATTACACGAAGATAAAATACCAGTAGAAAATAATCTAGCTTCAAATACATTTAATAATGTAAGGCTTAGTTCAATGCCATCTGACCTAGAAAAGGCGCCGATAGAAGTAGAAGAATCAAACGACTCTCAAAACCCAATACTAGCCTCGATGGTTAACTATAACATGCAAACACCACCTGAAGCACAAGTAAAATTGTATAACAGAGACATATCAACTCCAATGAATACTCCAAAAAGTCTTAGTTATAATACCATTATGAAACCAACATTTCATGCGCCTACAGTAGAAAAAGAACGAGAAACAATTGATATTACACTTAATGCAATAAAATCTAATCAGAATGAAAATGAAGATAATATTTACACCTTGCAAGATCAAATAATTTCTCCTGATACAAATCACACAGTTTTAATTCCAAACGAAGAACATCACGCAATTATTACGCAGTTTCCTATAAAAATTACAACAGATAATACGGTCGAAATATTTAAAAGTAATAATTCCAATGCAAATTTCAACTTTCTACCGAATACCAAAGATGTACCTAACGTTGATTCTCCATTAGAAAATAATCTTAAAGATGATGTGGTGCAATATAAGCAACCACACAGTAATGTATATCTACCAATAAAACAAGTTAACATCGTCACTACACCTATTTCGAAATATGACGTTGAAACATCAAAGACAGAATTACCATGTCTTGCATTGTATAAGCAATTTCCTATTTACAATATTATGTCCAACAAACGTCATATTAAGGATACACTGCTGCCAAATAGACAGTACATATATGAAAATATTGATGGATCCATTCCATTTAAACCCAAACTAGATTATACTTTTGATAGAAATACTGCTGTTCCAATAGTAGATTTAAATAATGGAGCGTTGTCGAATAATGGCAATAATATAATATGTAACACAATGACATCGAATTTTCTAAATAACGAAACTGACAATTATTTGGATAAGCTATCTGATATTGTTAATATTCCAAAATACACAGAATATTATAAAATAAATAATCCAAAAGAAGACTATTATAATGTTTCTAGTCTCATGAAACATGATGACTTTTGTGATATAGTCACACCTGAAGTAAATAACATTTCGGAGAAAACTGACTTTACATTGAAACCAATGCAATCAAAATTAGTAATGAATGAAGTAGATGATGTTGTAAGAATTCCAAAATACATTGACTCTAATATAAAATATAAAAAATATATTGAAAAACATAAAGTTGATACAGTTTCAGATCCAATATTTAATAAGATATATTTCGCTAGTTCCATGACCCCTGATAACTTAGACCATAATATATACAGCCTTCCAGGAAATAAAATATCAGACCAAAATAATAACAATAAATTAAAAGCAATGTCATCAACATTTTTTAATAATAAAGCTAACGCACTTTTAGATCAACCAGTGTTCAGGCCAGGGACTGATATTGAAAATGTACCAAAATACGTTGAAGCCAGTAAATTTGATAAACCAAATATTTACAAATATTATTTCGATACTAATTTAAATCCAATCGATAAGGTACCTAGTTCCATGAGTCATCTTGGCAATGACTGTAGTGATATATTTGAACCTCATGTCATTAAAATTTCAAACAATATATTGAAACCAGTGAAAACGAAATTTGTTAATAATGAAGCTTGCATGGGTCAGCCAAATTTCGAAACAGTAGCTAATGTTGTCAAAATTCGGGAAAACATAGAAACGAATGAAATTGATGATTCAATTATTAATACAGTACATAGTCATACTAGCCATGATAATTTTCACCGTAGTGATACAATCACACCTGAAGTAAATACAATTTCAGACAAAACTGATGATAATATACTGAAACCAATGACAGCTAAATTAATCAAAAATGAAGCTAACATTTACATGGTACAGCCAATTGTTAAAACAGTGCCCGGTGTCGTAAATATTCCAAAACACTTCGACAACGTTATTAGTATAGAAAAAGAAAATGGAGATGACTCATTCTCTAGTACCACGGATAATCGACAAGAAAATGAGATATCAGAACGAGTTACTCTGAATAACGTGAAACCATTGAACTTCTTGTTTGAACCCGCACTTCCTATGATGACTGAACCTATGAGTGCAATTCGTAATGTTAAAAATGAAAAACAATGTCTTCAAGAAAACTTTGCAAATTCACCACCTGAAGTAGAATTCCTAGCAGATATACCAAATCTTCAATTTGTGAAGCCGGTCACCAATTTTGTTGATTTAAATTCCTACACAGGAAAAATAATTGAGCCTGAAACGGCATTACCAATAAACAATTATGGTATTAAAAATCATCCAGCTACCAACGTCCGTCTACTTGACACTCCTCAAAACAAAGATACATTTTATGAAAGAGAAAAGTATTATTATCTAAACACTGCCTCCACATGTGTCGATTTGAAAACAAGAGAAGAATCCAAAGGAATACCTGTCATAAAAAACAAATATCAAAAAGTAAAACTAACGGATAATGTTCTTGATTTAACTGAATTTAAAAAACCTCTAAATTCTATTATAACCTCAACTAATGATCCTAAAATGTTTGTAAATTTAAATGACGAAGACACTTTAATGCCTAGCAGACATAACAATGTAAATACTGCTTATACTTATTTAAAACCACAAGATCTGATAGTTAAAGATACAAATTACAGATACAGTGACCCTATGGTATCAACAACGGCAAATAAAAGAAAACCATTACTCGGCCCAACTAAAAAATATTACAATACAATAAGTTCTAATGTTCCCATAGAGGCAAAAGGTACAATAAAATCACAGACTAAACCAATGGTAAGGGATTCACAAGCTTATGTTAAACCAATAGAATCTACAGAAGCTGTCAGTTCAATATCTCTTCCAGATTTAGAAGCAACAATTAATCCAGCCATCAAAGAGTATAATGAAATAGATTTTAATATTCCGTTAAATCTAAAAAGTACAATTAAATCACAAAATTCACCGATTGTAACTAACTCGTATAAAACAGTTACACAATGTTATGTAAATCCAATAGAATCTTCTGAACAATTCAGAGCCATACCAATAAATACTCTGCCACGTAATAATTATGGAGATTTTGAATCTAAAATGGATCCAACTATCAAAAATTATAATATTCTACATTCTCATGTTCCCCTAGGGCTCAAAGAGCTACTGAAATCCCGAACGCTACCAGTTTTAACTAACCTATTAACACCAAATACAGGTGTTAAGCCAATAGATTCTTCCGAAGAACTAGGGGCCATACCGGTAAATTCTCTTCCTCGTAATTATAATGAAGATTTTGAAACAAAATTAAGTTCACCTATCAAATACTATAATGTAATAAATTCCAATATTCCCATAGAGCTTAGAGGGATACTAAAATCACAGACGTTACCAATTGCTATGGACTCATGTGAACCAGTTACACAAACTCATGTACAACCAAAACAGTTTAGTGAAAAACTCAGACCCATACCAATTAAAGCTATTCCTCGTAATAATTACGAAGATAGTGAAGAAATAATGAATCCAACTATCAAATATTATAAGGAAATAACTTCAAATGTTCCCCAAGAGCTTAAAAGTGAAATTAAATCGCAGACTTTACCACTCCTTACGAATTCGTATGAACCAAATAGACAAACTGATATAAAGCCTATAGAATCTACTGAAGAGCTCAGGCCCATACAAATAAATGCTCTGCGACGAAAAGATTCTCAAACAATGTTAAATACACCTATCAAAGATTGTAATGTAATAAAATCTAATATGGCCGTAGTATTGAAAGGTACAACAAAATCACAAACTTCACCAGTTATAAGGAACTCTTATATACCAAATACTAACACTGATGTTAAGCCAATAGTCTCTACTGAAGAACTTAAGCCCATACAAATAAATACATTACCTCGTGACAATTATGGATATTTTCAAGCAGAAAAAAAGCATGGTGATAAGAATAATGATCATAATTATGTTGTAAATGATAACTTGAAGTATTCAAATATTTTGAGGCCATATCCTGCAACAGATTTTAATGATTATGTAATTACCACTCCTAATACAGCTCGTCATAAGAGTACATCAAAGGATAATGCAGTTAATACTGTCACACCATTTGACATCGCCAAAAATCTACACACTGATATATTTTCAAATATTAATGACCCTGAAATTAAAAACGAATATTCATACGATAACACGCAAGTAAATAATAATAAAAACATTTTAATTAAATGTACTTCAAATCCTTCTAACTTAGTTGATGATTTCGAATATGCATATTTAAGTCCTAAAATTAAATATCCAGCAAAATCTGTAGAGTTTTATCAAAATCAAAACGCACTTAAGGATTATGTCACTTATACAGATCAAATGGTTGTAGAAAACTCACCAAACACAAAGTCTGTTTTAGTCAAGCATTATAACAGTGTAAGCTTTGAACAAGATCGGTTGAAACAAGACCATGAATACAATAGTTCTCATCCAAAATCCACTTTATCTCTTCGCAATATTCTTGCAAATAATAATTTTGATAATACTCATACAGAAACTTATCATCTTTATGAAAATTTAAGTAATCCAAAATCGATTAAAGCAAAACAAATTGATGGTCCAATGAATGAGTTTAAAACCACTCCAGTCATAAATTCTTCAAGTGATACGGCTCCTAACATATATTCCACTTATGTTCCTATTTATAACTATAGTACAAATTGCAAAGATTCTGTTGAACTAGATCCTACTAGAGATTATAAACATTACGCAATTGACAATGCGAATAATTTCAATATACATATTTTTAAGGAACATATAAATAAAGATAATATAGGTAATGAATTAAAACCACTTTCTGATGTTAATAAAGGACATAGCAATGTTGCAACGCCTTGCACTATTTCAAATTTACCATTTAACCAAGATCCAAAAACAATGCCAATTGATGATTATTACAATATTAAAAGACTTGAAAAGCTTGATAATAAGCCTGTAGAATTGTACGATAGCTTAGATGTTAAAAACAAAAAAGTTCTTCCTTCAATGAATAATTATGAAATGGTAGCATACAATACAGAAAATATAAACAGTATAAGAGCAGGCTATTCTTTACCGGGTCTAACGCGTAATTTACTAAGGCCTAAAAACATTGATTCACGATATACGTATCCTATTTTAAATGGTAAAATGCAAAATTTCAATACAAATATACAATCTTCAACATTTAGAAATGATATTTCAAATGCTGAATCAGATAAATCTGACCAATTAGGTTTAGGTTCACCAAGTATATCATCATATTCTTATAGTAAAGATTATAATCCAGTCAAGCTCGTCAGTTCGGGGAATGTAAATGTACCTTCAAATATTATAAGTTATTCTGATCCAAAATTAAGAATTGAATATCTGGATATGGCGAAATATATTCCAAATAATCTAGTGATTGAAAACTATATTACAGAATCATCAAATCCGTATAAAATTGCAGATTATATACCTCTTACTCCAACTAGTCCTTCCTCACAATATTTAAGCCCATCACTTGAAAGGTATTCTACTAATGTGCCAGTATCTCAGATTTGTAACAATATAATTCAATCAGGTTATTCCCCACTTTCTTTTTCAACTTCTACCTCCAATATGGAACCTAAATTTTTCCAACAAAATCCATGTTTTAATACACGATTAATAAATTATCCTTCATTTAAGAAGAATAATAAGCAAAACCTGCCACCATCCACGAATTTACCTGTAAATTATCAATTAAATGAAAGTCCTGAACCAAAAGCAGAATTACTTAAAGTAAATCCTTATACTACGTTAGATAATTTAATTTCTAATACAGAATTTAAAGTAAAGTTCGACAGACCTGAATCAATTCAACAATATTCTAATGCGAATCTAAGTAAAGAAAAAGATGTTTCAATGGGTGAACCAAACATTATAAAAGACTGTAAAGTTCCTAAATCTTATCAAGTGAATAGTAACTTAAAGCCAATGCAATTAGATTCAACATTCAACGATCTAACAGTTCCAAAATTTTTTAAACTTGCAAACCCACCTTTACCCCAAGCATGGCTTACGAATGAAGCAATAGAAAATGTATCACATGATTTAAAAGCTAATCTTGAAAAGATGCTAGACGGTAATAATGTACTTCATAATGCAATATTAAATACCAATAAAAGCGAAAATATATCTATTCCATTAGCAGACATATGCGTACCGAAATGCATACCTAAAGACGTATTTGATGTTAACACCACAGACCCATATATAGAGTTGAAGGGTTGGAATTCCAATCTAAAACTAGTCAGGGCAAAGCTTGTCTTAGAAACGCTGAACGTTGAAGTAACAAACTTCTTACCAATAGTGAAAAAGATATTTAAATTAGATCCAAAGAAAGTTCAAGATATTGCAAAAGATGCTATCGGCACTACATTTGGTAAACCTATCTATGTTAAAACTGTTGTAAATGATACTAAGCCTCAAGTTGTAATAGAAGACAGAAATTTGAATCCTGGCGACAAATACTATATCCTATGGCCTACTTTAATAGAACAAGAAGGTCAAAGTTTGGCATGTTTTGATATTAAACATGTATGATTTGTGAGTTCGAATGTGTGGAGCGAGAAGAAATTGTGTTATAGTGAGCCTTAGTGTGTATTTTCGATGTCATTATGTGCAGTAAAGCTGCATTTGAAGACTGATTAGTGATTTTGCTTTACGTTGAGATGAATGATGTACCATAATTACGGATTTATAGCGCATAGCTTTGGTGTAAGAGGGTATTATTAGGACTGTAAATAATAGATATACATATGTATTTTTTAATTTCAATTTTAATATACAATTTGTTATTGTACATCTCATGTAAGTGACAAATTGTCTTAATGAGAATAAAGATCTTAACCTGAACCTTACGTATTATGTCTTGTATTCTACTTTAAAAGAGTAATATGTACCTTCAATTACCTTAGTTTAATTAAACCTTAGTTCATAAGAATTCGTTGTAAATAGAATTATACAACACAGTTTTCTTTTAATTTATTTAAATCTAACCCTGATATTTGACTTATCTATACAAATAAATAAAATTGATGTGTCTGTTTGTAATATCAAAAAACAGATTTCTACCAAATGCATATAAAAGTAAACATGATATTAATAACAAAAATCAATTAAAAAATCTGTCTGTCTGTTTATTCCGGGTAAAACCAAGGTAAAGGTTTGTTGGTAAAACAAACAAACAGGTCTCCAAAACAGCTGGACCGATTTGAACAAGTTTCACTGGTAGATAGGCTTACTACCTCGGCTACTTTCATTTTAATAAAATAGGAAGTAGGTAAAATAGTTCAGAGCAACAAATAAAAAGCCCATGAATTCGTGAACGTTATTAATTCCACGATCAAGTACAAGTCGCAGGCACAGCTAGTAACTAATATTATAAATGCGGATATGAGGATCATTTTGTGCATACACGTAGTCAAAGGTAAGAAAATGCCTTTTATCCAGAAAGAAAATGTGAAACCCTTTTAAGTTTGAAGCCTTTTAAACCGTTGGAAATAACTGAAATTCCTTACTATACTCTTTCATGAAAATATTTCAGCTATTTACGTAATTTTTAGCAAAGAGCCTACCTAAACAGAGAAGGTTAATTGAGACATGCTCACCTTATACTTTACCTTACACCTTATACTTTGAGGAAACCTGCATACGTGTGAGAAGAGTACCAGTCGTCAAACCAAGTTCTTCAAGGTATAGAGCGCGTCACTCTTGCTTGACTTGCATACCTCTTTTACTTCTACATTCATCAATCTCTTCATACATGCCCGCCGGTTCCGAGTACTCTTTACCTTTCCATCAATGAGTACTTTGGCAATTTGAACTAAGTTCTTCTTCTTCTTCTTCCTAAGTATGGCAATCAATCCCTTCAGGGACTATTTTTGCCAGTGTCGAGTGTTAGAGAATTTTCATGTTGCAAAATTTCTCGTGTTTGCCGCATTAAAATGCCTAGTGTCATGCATTCTAACGCCCAATGGAGTTTCTGGAGACAACCCACGGCAGTAGCAGATCGTAACACGCCTTTAGATTAGAGGTAACCTATTGACCAAAATGATAAATCACTTAACCCAAAAGTCGTATTATGGCATTATTTCCAATGCTCCTATAAATCAGTCACTAAATGAAACTTTACTGCACATATCGACACCAAAAATACACATTAAAGATCACTATAACACAATTTACGACACACTGGAAAAAATCTCAACCGCTCCGCCCGATTCCCGCCAAAAACTCCTTCAACTAAGTTATTCCTACTAATATTATTAATGCGAAAGTTTGTGAGTATGGATGTATGGATGGATGGATGTTTGTTACTCTTTCACGTAAAAACTACTTAACGGATTTGGATGAAATTTGGAACACAGATAATTTATAACCTGGACTAAGACATAGGATACTTTTTATCCCGGGATAATGTTTGACAAATTTGAGGTTCCTCTGAGATTCTAAGCTCAACGCGGACGGGCAGAAGCTAGTATTACCACTTTGTCCATCCTTTTTAATTAAAAAAAAACATTTTGTATGTAGCTAGAAAATCTTTAAAAATTCAATTTGACTTGACATTAAATAAATTTGACGTTGAAAATCAAGCGTCGTGAGCGCCTAATTCTATCACGGACCCCCATTTTATGAATTATTAAAGCGAATTACTCTAAAAACCCTATGTTATTGGATTACCGCACACCCCTCCCTATTTGTACCATTAGTAATACAAATTGAACTCTAAACATTAATAGTTAGAGTGCAAAACTCAATAAACTATCGAACATACATAGAGCTGCTGGATGTGACATCAGAGCAATTGGGTAATATTTTAATTCAACAACTTTTTTCCTCGGGACTTCACCCGCGTATCAGTGCCGGTAGCATGAACATCTTTCGAAAACGTAACTCTCAAAATGTCAATCTCAAACTGATCATATGAATGTTTAGTTCTTTTCACCGCCGAAGCGCTGTTAATTTTACCATACAAAAATAGTCGATGACGACACGAATACGTAGTCATCTGTTTTGGATTTGCATAAAATCCGTTCCCAGTGGCACTTAGACTAGACTAGGTGCGTGGAGTAAGAAGCAACCATGCTAAATTTCACGTTGATCGAGCGAATGTGTTAGGAAGTATTGTGATTAGTCTGTCAGCGCTTTTTAACCCCTGACGCAAAAACGACGGCTGATATTTAAGTTTGTAGTGTGTATCTGTGTCTGTCTGTGGCATCGTACTCTTAAACGGATGAGCTGATTTCGATATAGTTTTTTTTTGTTTGAAAGGTGATTTGATCGAGTGCTCTTAGCTATACTTAAAGAAAATCTGTCCAGCCGTTTGGAGTCCAGCACTCTAAATTCTTTACTAGCATACAGCAAATAGCAGTGTTTGGGCTCAGTGTAATGATCTCAATGAATAGGCTATATTTAGATAGATAGTGATGGGTCCGGTGATGGAGTAGGAAATGGTATTGAGGACAAATCGGTAATGTCGTGCGTTGGTTTTTTTAAATTGCTAAATTTGTGATTATTACATAAATCAATTTACACACAAGAATATTTAAAATTCATGTACTTCATACATTCATTATAAGCACTTGAGACTCCAATATATTTTTATGTTTTTAGCACTAAAATAATAACAAAGCAACGGTAGTAAGCAGCTACCGTTGCTTATGGAAGCTCGCAACACTGGGGCCCGTATTTTGTAAAAATATCTCTGTCAATCTGACGTAATTTGACGCAACAATAACCTTTTTTGTCTGTGTTTTTCTAAAGTTACGTCAAAATGACGTTAGCATGATAGTTTTTTTACAAGTACGGCCTCTGGGTTATTATTAGGGTTGCCAACTCAATGTCGCTTCTAGTTTCTCTTTATCGATTGGCTTGTAGTCAAAAGGTGTATAGGGTGAGACAATCTTCCGAGCCCGCAAATTGAATTCCAATTGGAAAAACCTTTGCCCTTTGAGACACAAATCATGCGCACTAGTGTTTGTACACTACACTGTGTTCTGGTGTGCAGGGTACTGTATAGTGACATTACTGGCCATAAGAGACTAGGTACTAGGTGGTAGGCCTCTTATTGCAAGAGTCCGGCTAGGTGGGTACCACCGCAGTGTCAGATATTCTGCCGCCAAGCACTAGTGTACGTACACTACACTGTGTTCCGGTGTGAAGGGCACTGTAGCTAGTGACATTACTGGCCATAAGAGACTAGGTACTAGGTGGTAGGACTCTTATTGCAAGAGTCCGGCTAGGTGGGTACCACCGCAGTGTCAGATATTCTGCCGCCAAGCACTAGTGTACGTACATTACACTGTGTTCCGGTGTGAAGGGCACTGTAGCTAGTGACATTACTGGCCATAAGAGACTAGGTACTAGGTGGTAGGACTCTTATTGCAAGAGTCCGGCTAGGTGGGTACCACCGCAGTGTCAGATATTCTGCCGCCAAGCACTAGTGTACGTACACTACACTGTGTTCCGGTGTGAAGAGCTCTGTAGCTAGTGACACTAACGACTTAGCAATGCTCTAACTGCTATGATAAAGACAATTATAGATGTTCTTAGAAAGAGATTACGTGCAAAGCTTTCTGTTGAGAGATATACCCGGGGCAGATGGTAACTGGGTACATCAATCAACCAACCAACCCTAGAGATATCAACAGTCAACACGAGAATCCGCGTTAATGGTATTTTAATGTGGAACCCATTTTGCCTATAACAGGTGTTACAGGCTGATTACATTCACGAACTTGAAGCCTTAGCTACAGAACCTTAAGACGTATCGCTATAATAACGTATCGCTTTTGACTAGTTTTGTATGGGAAAGTGAACAGCGGCGAAAAGTGGAACTAAAAAATCCAAAAAAATAACTACAAAGGTCAGACACATAATATTCAAATAAAAAAAACTCACTAACACTTTTTCTTATACAATACTAGCTGCCCGCCCCGGCTTCGCACGGGTAGACATTTATCAAATACTTTGTCTACCCGTGCAAAGCCGGGGCTGGCAGCTAGCCTATGTTAATCAGTGATAGTGTAGCCTTCTAACGGTGAAAGAATTTTTGAAATCGGTTCAGTAGTTTCGGAGCCTATTGACATTTATCAAATACTTTGTCTACCCGAGCGAAGCCGGAGCGGGAAGCTAATATAATATATAGCCTATGTTACTCAGTGATGATGTATATATGTAGCTTTCTATAGGCGACAGAATTTCTGAAATCGGTCTAGTAGTTTCGGAGCCTATTCAACACAAAAATACAAATCTTGCTTCTTTATAATATAAGTATAGATTAGTATCAGATTAGATTAGGTAGGACTCCCTTTAAAGAACCTAAAGTACCTAGAGCAAGAGGAGCAGTCGCTGTAGGCGCCAGGTGCAAGGGGCGCCAAAATTACAGTTTAAATATTTTATAAAAAAAACAGGCGCTTAAAAAGATAATTAGAGAATCGACTTAAGAGATTAGTCACACCACGAGCTTTACGGTTAAGGAAAACATCGTGAGGAAACCTGCATACGTCTGAGAAGAAATTCAAGGACGTATGTAGTGCCTAAGAGACGGCGACGGACTCACCACCTGTCACGTTGGCACCAAATTAATGTCCTCAAGATAATTGTGCTAACAATAGTTACAGGTCAGGGTAAATAATATTAATTATATGTGTTATTTTTTATTTATAGCGTTTGATAAATAAATAGTGTATGGTTTGGTTGTATTAATCATTCTGCCTTGGTAACTCTAATATCCCAGACTATCTATACTAATATTATAAAGAGGAAAGATTTGTATTTTTGTTTGTATTGAATAGGCTCCGAAACTACTGGACCGATTTCAAAAATTCTTTCACCGTTAGAAAGCTACATCATCACTGAGTAACATAGGCTATATATTATACTAGCTTCCCGCCCCGGCTTCGCTCGGGTAGACAAAATATTTGATAAATGTCTATAGGCTCCGAAACTACTGAACCGATTTCAAAAATTCTTTCACCGATAGAAAGCTACACTATCACTGACTAACATAGGCTAGCTGCCCGCCCCGGCTTTGCACGGGTAGACAAAATATTTAATATAAATGTCTACCCGTGCGAAGCCGGGGCGGGCCGCTAGTATTGTATATTACAATAGTTTAACCACATATAATAACCGAGACCTATTTAATTTACAGAATGCCACAGATAAACAGATACGGAGATTTGTCTTACAATACTGAAATGTAAATACTTTGAAAATAGGATACGCTGGGCTAGTAGTAATGCTGCTAGCACAGTGAGTCCTTATCAATAACATGGTTGGCAACCCGTTAGTGATACCCCCGGTATTGCTAGCGGCTATAGGCTACGGTGACTGCTTACCATCAGGTGCGCCGTATGCTTGTGTGCCACCTTAAAGGTATAAAAAAAAAGAAATACCTACTCACCTTATTCTAAAACCTTTCAGAACACTTCACATAATATAACTTTGATATTGTTCCTAGGAAAGTTTGTGAATCACCCAAATTATATACACCTTCCTCTTGAATCACTCTATCCATTAAAGAAATCGGCATCAAAATCCGTTGCGTAGTTTTTAAGATCTATGCAAACATAGAGACTGACATACAGCGGGAAGCGACTTTGTTTTATAATACTATATAGTGACGTTGACTTATTCACTTTACAACGCGTACGAAGCCGCGGGAAAAAGCTAGTAAACAACATAAGCAGCAGTAATAGTCAGTAATAAATTAAAAAAACACTACGTACCTGTCAATCGCCTGCTGTATTTCAGCCCAGGTCAGCACCAAGAGACTCCGTAAAGGCTTTAGTAACACGCCATTTTTTATTTTGTCCCAAGTCTTATTTACTTCATTAAGTCCCTGTCACTTCACTTCACACGCACCTTACACAGAATTAAAACAAGTATAATATCCAAGTTTATGTGTAAGAATCGTGGGATTTTTGTGTCTTTCAGCTTTTTCAGGGATTCTGAGAGGGATTGTGACGCGTGCGTCCCCTCCCGTTCACCTCCGCACACTGAGGTCGGAACACCCCAGTTCAATATTGTTGACAAGGATCTAATAATGTTTGGAAATGGACGTTCCATTTTCGCTGAGATTTTCTGAGCACATATCTAAACCGTAACTTATAGATGCCAGGAGTATCATACTAGCGCGTTACCAACCTTGTTTATTGACAGGTTACTATAAGGAGCTCTGGTGCCCTTACTCACCGCAGGAACACAACACTACATCAGAGTAGTGTTATTTGGCTGCGATCTTCTGTAAGGTGGAGGTACTGTCCCAGTCGGGCGGCTCCTATTTTGAACGGGTGCCCTTACTCACTGCAGGAGCACAACACTACATCAGAGTAGTGTTATTTGGCTGCGATGTTCTGTAAGGTGGAGGGTACTGTCCCAGTCGGGCAGCTCCTATTTTGAACGGGAGATACCGTTGTGCCCTACCTCTCTTTCTATAAGGAGCTCTGGTGCCCTAACTCACTGCAGGAACACAACACTACATCAGAGTAGTGTTATTTGGCTGCGATGTTCTGTAAGGTGGAGGTACTGTCCCAGTCGGGCGGCTCCTATTTTGAACGGGAGATACCGTTGTACCCTACCTCTCTTTCTATAAGGATCTCTGGTGCCCTTACTCACCACATTTTCATATTTCATTTAATTCGATACCGCCGAAATCATTAAACTCAAAAAAGAAGAAAAATGTAGGAAATGTCGGTACATTCACGCCGCTCGCATTTTCGTTATTCCTAGTGAATAGGGTGCGAAGGAGACAGAGTGTGCGATTGAGAGGAAAGAGGGTTTTCCCGTTTCACGGAAAATCTATTATTGTTTTTGAAATTTACATTTATATTTGTCGAAATATTTTATTCTTAGTTTTTCCAATTCGTGTATTTCATTCAATGTTTGTCTGTAAATAATACTAGTAATGAGGGGAAAAATAAAATTCCTTTTTTTAACGGCAGATGGCGTGAAGCCTGAAAATGGAATGGAAAGCACGAAAAGTTATTCATATTACAAAATCTGACTTCGAGCACAAATTGCAATTTGTGCTCGAAGTTGCAATAAAATAATTTTATTTTCAGACCATTCCAACATTTGTCCAAATATTTCAGACAAATCACACAAAACCTTAATTAGTTATACACCTGACCTTCCTCATTAACTACTCGGTCAATTTCGGTCGGTTTCGTGAAAACCGAACGAAAATGCGTTCGGTACTTTTTGAGTTTTTAATCATCATCATTCTCCTGCCCTTAACCCAAATTCCTTGTGGTCGGCGCAATATGAATTTCTCTTCCGTCCTTCTCTACCAGACGTCATCTCTGTATTCACTTCCTTTCTGGCCATGTCATCTTTCACACAGTCCATCCATCTTTTCTTAGGTCTACCTCGACCCCTGTACCCATTCACATTCATACATAAAACCTTATTTACCACGTTATCTTAATTCCTCTTTTATCTCTTGAGTTTTTAACCCCCAACGCAAAAACGACAGGGTGTTTGTTATACGTTTGACATGATTGAAATTTTGAAATTTGACTTATGTAGTGTTTTTGTTTGAAAGTTGAATTAGTAGTTAGGGAGTATTCCTAGGCGGTTTGGAGTCGGGAGTGATTTAAATTTAGGTTATAATTATAATACCAGCTTCTGCCCGTGACCTTTTCGGCGTTGAGCTTAAAATCCCAGAGGAACCTAAAATTTACCTGGGATAAAAAGTATCCGCGTTAATTTAGGCTATACTATACGTGTACTAAATTTCATACAAATCCGTTGCGGCATTTTTACGTGATTGAGCAACAAACATACATCCATTTTTAGAAACATTCGCATTTCTAATATAGTAGGATTTAAATATTTTAAAGCCACCAGTCAATTGGGAGGACCAATGTTTTCTATCAATTGCGAACACGCGCCCCACTGTCCCAGTGCGAGGTCATTAGCAAAGATTACAGCTCAATCCCAGTGGGGACGTATCTACCATGCGTACAGTTGGATACGGTACTTAAAAATATAGCTAATTTTATATTTTTTCTGGTACTGCCGCCAATGAGAGGTAGGGCGAATTGGGATCTCCTGTGGGTTTTCCCTTTTAAATTGTAGCCGCCCGACTGGGGACTGTACCTCCACCTTAAAGAAGACCGCAGGCAAATAACACTACTTTGATGTAGTGTTGTGTTTCTTTGGTAAGGTATCAGTGTTCCACGAGGATACGCTGCGCTTGTGGTAATGCTGCTAACACTGTGAGTCCTCATCAACAACAGGGTTGGCAACGCGTTAGTGATATACTTGGTATTGCTAACGGTTATAGGCTACGATGACTACTTACCATCAGGTGGGCCGTATGCTTATGTCACCTTAGTGGTATAAAAAATATAAATGAAAACACTAGTGGACTGTACCCTTTAGCAACAAACAAGGGTGCGACAAGAGTATTTTAATAGGGTAGTACAGTACGCGCCCCTTGCATTTTAAAATGAGTGACAACGCCACAGGGACGAATTATAGCCATTTTTATTTCCAGTATAGCACATTTGTTATCACGAGACATTACGGCCTATTGTAGATTGTCTAGCGACGCTACGCAAGTTCCAATCCCACCGGTCTGTACCGATGAGCTTTACGGTGAAGGAAAACATCGTGAGGAAACCTGCATACGTCTGAGAAGAAATTCAAGGACGTATGTAGTGCCTAAGAGACGGCGACGGACTCACCATCTGTCACGTTGGCACCAAATTATCTTCGGTGGAAAGTGGGTGTTTTAACACCTGTCTACCTCTTCGGGGACCTTTGTGTGAAGCCGTGAAGATACTATAATAAAGTAACACAAAAAAATGCCATCACAAATAAACAAATACTCTATCCCGAATACGACCCTGCCTCATTTTTTTTCCATCAATTCACATCAAAGTCAGTCAGTCAGCCAATTACAGAGACAATTTTGCGTGCGTTGAAATCACCCCTCAACCACAATAAACATACCTACAGCTAGAAAATTATACCAACGTTGTAACCGCTGGTAATGTACTTAATAATAATAATAAACGTTTATTGTTTTAACAAAATACAGCAGAAATTAAAGCTGTTTACAAATATAATACAGCAAATTACATTGGAATAGTAGATTGTTATACAAGGTGCATAAGTGACCGATTGTATACGAGGTAGTTTTACTAATAGAAACTAGCAAATAGAAACCGAGTTACAATGGGTTTTAGCGGCGCCGTATGCAGCACAACACTACTTTTCACTACAAAAAATATCAATTCAATTTGTAATTAGATTAAAATTATAAAGATTTCGCGCCAATGACTTTTTATTTCTTCTGTATATTCGGCCTGTGTTGACTGTTATGAACAGGTTCATATATGTCGCGCGGGGAAACCCCTCGACTACCACTACGTGCACTCTATCGTCAATTATTATTTAATTTTATAATGTTTTATTTGTCCTTAAATAATAATTCTCTCTCATGCCACCACTTCTGATCCTGCCTCCGACTCGACGAGCTACACAACAGCTCCGGAGGTAAACACTACGGAGCTACACCAACTGTATCCGGAGCTACATAACCATAGATTACATATGTACATAACTATCGCTCCGTCGCTCGCGCGCAGACCGCTTCTCCTCAGGCTCCGGCTCACCGTTCCGCGGATTCGGCCGTCTTGCTCGCACGCAATGAGATATTGTACTAACGGAGCTAAATGAGCTAAAGGAGCTGGTATATATTAAAATAACTAGTTATACATTGTCCGGAGCACGGTTGTTTCCTTTATATCTTTACCTTCGGAGCTACACAACTCTACATAGATAACGCAGCGTCCATCGACTACGGTAACCGCTTACCATCAAGTGGGCCGTATGCTTGTTTGCCACGTTATAGGTATAAAAAATACGGCCGTTTTATTACACCACTAAGTAGAGGTTTTTTTTCGCACGCACTATAAGCACTTTCATTTGATACCCATATAATAGGAGTAACTATGGATAAATCTCGATTTTGTAACGTCCGCCATATTAAACTTAAAATGGTGGAATTTAGGTAATCGTGCATCTTCTAAGGAATCAAACGTGTATGCCAAATTTCATCTCAATCGGACACTGGGAAGTGGGTCAAATTCAACTTGCAAGATTTGACACACCGGTTCAGGTGAAGCTAAACAAAAGCTTGTAAAAATACCCCAAGTATTTTATTATTTATATTTTTATATTTTAATCTCTCTCTAGGTGCGAGGTAGAATTTCATTCTCCGTCGCCTTTTGGCCAAAAGAAAAATGATGAAGAAAAGACAGAGTAAGAGAGGATAAAAATTATTATTATTATTTATCCTCCATGTAGAGTAGATATGAACATTATTACATCATTCTCTTGTAGTTCATAGTCCAGCTCACGAAACAATTCCCAGTCTGCATCGTTTATTAGAACCAAAATGCCTGGTCTTACTGAATCACCCTGCAATTAAAAAAAATATAAATATTTTATCCAATATCCTCATAAGAGAGGTAGGGCACAACAGTATCTCCCATTCAAACTAGGAGCCGCGACGACTGGGACAGTACCTCCACCTTACAGAAGATCGCAGCCAAATAACACTACTCTGATGTAGTGTTGTGTTCCTGCGGTGAGTAAGGGCACCAATCAAAAATCAAAATCAAAATCAAAAATCATTTATTCAGTTTAGGCCCTAATAAGGCACTTATGAAGGTCTAAATTACCACCGGTTCGGAAAAAAAGCCACCTGAGAAGAACCGGCAAGAAACTCAGTGCTCTGTCTTTTTTTTCGTGTAACAATCATTATATAACAATTTGTAACAAAATTCTTCTAGACATTGGTATGCAATTACAAATATCAAAATGAAAGCTACCAAGTTGGTTTTGTCACTGCTTTCATGAAATACATATTTTAAACTTACAATTACCAGGAGCGGGGAGCCACTTGTGCAGAGTGAGTCTATATATTCCAAGCATTTTTATCATTTACATAATCATTAATTTTATAATAGGCTTTATTTATCAAAACTCTTTTGACATGAGTCTTAAACTTATCATAATTCAATTCGGTAATAGATTGTGGGATTTTATTGTAAAAACGGACGCAGTTTCCCATAAATGATTTATTTACTTTTGTTAGTCTAAACCTAGGAGCCACAATTTTGTTTCTATTTCTTGTATAAATATTATGGTTGTCTGAATTTAACTGAAAACTTCTAATGTTCTTTTTTAACCAGCACCAGAACTCATAGAAAGAGAGGTAGGGCACAACGGTATCTCCCGTTCAAATTGCAGCTGCCCGACTGGGACAGTACCTCCACCTTACTTGAGATCACATCCAAATAACACTACTCTGATGTAGTGTTGTGTTCTCTACAAGGTTATGCTGCGCTAGTAGTAATGCTGTTAGCATAGTGACTCCTCATCAACAAGAGGGTTGGCAACTCGTTAGTGATATCCCTGGCATTGCTAGCAGCTATAGGCTATGGTGACTGCTTACAATCAGGTGGGCCGTATCACGTATGCTACCGTACTATACCTTAGTGGCATACAAAAATGTTTACAATCACCTGTAAGAATAGTTCAGGCCGTTCTCGTAAAAGATTATCTTTAATCCAGACTAACAATTCTCTTAGGGTCCATTTTTCATGCTGGCAATCTGGCATGTATTTTTTCAGTGCCGGTAGCTCAACTTCTCTCTTCTTTATTTTGTCGAATAATAATTCTGCACCGCCGCCAAATTGCAGGTTTATTTTTAATGTATCTGTCATGACTATATCCTAAAAAAAATTACTATACCTCAATGCATAAAATACATTTTGAAGGTGTATTTTTACCTAAATATTTTTACTTAATTACTAGCTGCCCGCCCCGGCTTCGCTCGTGTGGACAATTTTTTTGCATTTATGGGGATGAAAAATAGATGTTGGCCGATTCTCATAGATACCGGATAAGCACAAAAAATTTCATCAAAATCGGTCAAGCCGTTTCGGAGGAGTATGGCAACGAAAACTGTGACACGAGAATTTTATATATTAGAAAAAATTATAATGATGAACGTATGTGGGTAGCCATTTCTTAGTTCGTAATAAATGTATCTAAATAAAACTCTAAAATAATTTTGATTACAAACCTTATTATCGAAATTCGACCTTTATGGTTAATTTTATATTTAGTTCTTCCGAGTTTTTCTCTTCACCGCTTTTGTTTTACTTTTGTGTCATTCTCTTTGTAAAAATTGAAAATTAAATTGTTTTACTTCCGAGTTTAAGGCTGCTTATAAAAATACCCAATACTTATACTCTGTATTGCTTGTTCTCGTACATACGTACGTGTTTCAATTTTTATTAATATAAAATTAACGAAAAATTAAACCTTTGTTTATTTGTGTGACAAAGTTTTAGGTTATGTTTTTCTTTAAATGACATTTGGTGACAAGACATGACACAATTTACAAAAAATAATTTGATAGTTGTATTGCATTTACAAAGAATTTTACAAGTGTGAACATAAAATATCTCTAAACTGTTTCATAAAATTATATTAATAATAAATACTTTACCGTTACTATTTATAAGAAAATAATATATTTTTTTGACTTTGATAAAAAAATACACGGTTGAATACTCAAAGTTATCCACCCGTATTATGATAAACCGTCAGTCCGACAGATGGCGCTATTCATAATCACCATAGAAAATGTATCATGAAAAACTTCTTCGTCCTATTTCCAAGCAGGCCAAGTCATAGTTAAATATTGTCTTTATTAATTTTATACAGTAAAAACCATTTAGATTTTTGCATGCTTGGGCATCAAGTGTCTACGTCTTGAGCTAACCATGCAGCCCACTAAACTGCATCAAAAATCCCTCACTTGTAGTGTATTACCTACTCTGAGTCGGTACTCACCAATCGTACACAGTATATCATCTACTCTGATCAGACGCCCAGTCCCTCACATGGTAGGCAAAGGGCATAGAGCGCGTAACTCTGACTTGCATACCTCTTTTGCTTTACATTCATCAATCTCTTCATACAGATACATACTATTGTAGATCTGCAACGCGAGATACCCCTGGTGTTGCAAGCATCCTTAGGCTACGGTAACCGCTTACCATCAGGCGGGCCGTATGCTTGTTTGCCACTTGTGGTATAAAACAACATGCCCACCGGTAATTAATCTTAACCTTCCCATTGAATACTTTGTCATTCTGATCTAGAAGAAGTCTTCTACGGCTTTTTCTACTCAGATATAATATAATATGCCTATTTTCCTATTAATCTTTCCTCTCGCGGGTCTGCTGGAAGAGATTTCTTTTGAAATAAGCAGCGCCCTTGTACAGTATATTTCCTTTTTGTTATTTTGTTCTTTTCAAGCTGTTGTGTGTACAAAATTATTAAATAAATAAATAAAATGAAATAAACTCGTGTAGACCTTATAATATAATGGTTTATTGTGCTAAAACGTGTGAAGGGCCGAGTTTGGCGCTCGCGAAGAACCGTAGAGTATCTCTGAGGGATGGAGGCAGCGAGCTGAGGACTGTCCCCAGAGCACTGTAGCAACCAGACACCTTCCACCGGGGCTTGTAGCTCTTGTCCTCTGACTGTGGACAACAATTACAGGTTAATGTATACATTGAAGTGGCTGTTTGCATTGCAAAAATAACAGCTTATAACAGCGTCGAATTTCCTATTTAAATTGGAGCCGCCCGACTGGGGATTGTACCTCCGCCGTACAGAAGACCGCAGTCAAATAACACTACTTGATGTAGTGTTGTTTCTGCGGTGAGTAAGGTTGCCAGTGCTGCACGAGGATACGCTGCGCTAGTATTAATGCTGCTAGCACAGTTAGTCCTCATCAACAACATGGTTGGTAACCCGTTAGTGATACCCCTGGTATTGCTAGCGGCTATAGGCTAAGGTGACCGCTTACCATCAGACGGGCCGTATTTTGCCACCATAGTGATAAAAAGTGGCTGTTTTTCCGAACCGGTGGTATATAGACCTTATTAACGCCTAAAACTGAATAAACGATTATTTTGATGTATCTGTATTTACTGGACTGGACAACACTAGCGCTGGACAGACAATCTTGGAAGTCATGGAGGGAGGCCTTTGCCCAACAGTGGGATGTACCAGGCTGACAGTAACAGTAGCAGTAACAGTATCTGTATTTATAAAAGAAGAAGCTGACTGTTTGACTGACTGACATATCAAAGCACAGCCTAAACGGCTGGGGTTAGAGACTTGCAATTTTGACAGTAGGTACCTTTTATGACGTAGGCATCCACTAAGGAAGGGTTTTTGGAAATTCCGCCCCTAAAGGGGTACAATAGGGGATGAAAGTTTGTATGGAAATCCGTAATTTTTAAAGTTAAATCCATGAAAATTGGGAGCAGTAAGCAAAACATATCATTTAGATATAGGTACATGTGCACTTATTCGCTTTACCACGCGTGCGAAGCCGCGGCCAAAAGCTGGTTTCTAAATATACCTTGATCAGCTCCAATCCTTTTAGCATAGCATTGGCGAGGATCCAACTGGCGGCGTGTTGCTGTCCCGCTCGCTCCAACAGTATAGTGTACATGTGTCGCGCTATCTCCGCCGCTCTAGGACTCTCCTCAGATAGTCCTGACACGCAGAAGGTCGCTTCCACGTATGCCTCGATTAGACTCGTCGGATCTTTTATTGACTGTGGACAGAACAATATCCTAAGAGAGGTAGGGCGAATTGGGATCTCCCGCGGGTTTTCCCCATTAAAATTGGACTGGGGTCTGTACCTCTACCTTACAGAAGACCGCAGTCAAATAACACTACTTTGATGTAGTGGTTGTGTCTGCGGTAAGTAAGGTTGCCAGTGCTCCACGAGGATACGCTGGGCTAGTAGTAATGCTGCTAGCACAGTGAGTCCTCATCAACAACAGGGTTGGCAACCCGTTAGTGATATCCCTGGTATTGCTAGCGGCTATAGGCTACGGCAGGGGTCATCAAATGTCGGACCGAGGTCCGGATCCGTACCACCAACCAATTTTGTGCGGACCGTAAGTAAACAGTACCATTTATAATTACGGTGATCGCTTACCATCAGGTGGGCCTTATACTTACTTGTCTGGCACCTTTGGGGTATTTTTTTAGGGTTCCGTTCCTTAAAAGGAAAAAAGTAACCCTTATAGGATCACTTTGTTGTCCGTCTGTCTGTCAAGATTTTTTATCTCAAGAACGCATAGAATTATCAAATTGTAATTAATATGAAATACCAGTGTGGGCTACTCCCACATTTAGTTTATTTATATTATACTTCTAAGTTATATCTACATTTATAATATATTACACACTACTTATACTATTTACACTTGCATACATCATACACACATACACACGTACAAGCAAATTCAAACGTTTATACATAACACTTACCGGACGTCATCAGCTGGTCGCCGCAGTCGAATGGAAACGCACAAACCACTGTATCGCGAGTGACGTCACCACCCGTCACCGCAGGACCGGTTTGAAAGCCGGGCCGGTCGCCCGCACCCCGCCCACAGTGCGAACCTACCTCTCGAGACCGTCGCACGTCGCTTGATCATCTCCCGCTTGCTTGCATATTGTGTTTACGCGTTAACAGCTGTTATTGTTTATATGAAACTTGAAAACACTTCCTACCTGTCTCTTCTTCTGTGCTATTGCGTTCTTCTACTGTGCTGTCGCTAATTTCACCTCCTTCTATAAACTGTGCCTACTTGTACGTGTGAAGTGGAATAAATACTGGAAAGACTTCGATCTATCGGATTTTATTTACACTGCCGGAGTACTTCACCCATCATCCATACAACCCAGCTAAGTACATACATACGACCGTTAATTTCCACCTTCTATCTTGGCACATATTGGCGATATCTTACAGCACAAGTAAAGAATAAAATCTGAATACCGTAAATATGTAGTTGGTTTTTTTTTAAATGCGAACATACTAAAAAATATCCCTGTTTCGCACTGTTGAGAATCACCGACGAATAATGACCTCATTTGAAGTTTGCCTACTTCTAACCTCACCTACAAGTGTGTACGGAAACCTCGGTGCGCAAGTCCGACTCGCACTTGGCCGGTATTATAAATTGTTGTATGTACCTGTAGGTGTGCGTCTATGACGTCCGCCGCGCTCGGCCCCAGCTGGTCGAGGTGTTCCAAGGTCGGGCTCCTGATGAAGTTGGCCACGTCTGATTGTACTTCCTCTACACCTGGAATTATTGAAACAAAATTTTTTTTTGTTTATACCACTAAGGTGGCACATAAGCATACGGCCCACCTGATGGTAAGCGGTCACCGTAGCCTATAGCCGCTAGCAATACCAGGGGTACCTCTAACGCGTTGCCAACCTTGTTGTTGATGAGGACTCACTATGCTAGCAGCATTACTACTAGCGCACTGGCAACGTAACTTACCATACAAACACAACACTACATCATGTAGTGTTATTTCACTGCGGTCTTCTGTAAGGTGGAGGTACAGTCCCTAGTCGGGCTCCAATTTAAATGGGAAAATCGACGGGACATCCCAAATCGCCCTACCTCTGTTAACCTGATGGTAAGCGGTTACCGTAGTAAGACGCTTGTAATACCAGGGATATCACTCGCGCGTTGCCGACCCTATACATGTCTTGTCTACATCTACACTAGTCTACACTAATATTATATTGAATAGGCTCCAAAACTAGGGAACCAATTTCAAAAATTCTTTCACCGTTAGAAAGCTAAATTATAACTGAGTAACATAGGCTATATATTATACTATCAGCCCGCCCCGGCTTCGCACGGGTAGACATTAGTTTCGGAGCATATAGACATTTATCAAATATTTTGTCCACTCGTGCGAAGCCGGGGCGGGCAGCTAGTTATGAATAAATGTTTTTTTTTTCTTTCTATACTAACCTGATGTGTCCAAGGTGGCATCCCTGGGGAACTCCACGCTGGTGTCCAAGTGCTGGGCGTCTTCTGTGGCGCTGTCCTCAGAGTTCTCCTCCTCCGAAGCGTCCGAAGATTTATCCGTATCGGAGTCTGTCACGTCTGCGGATAAAATTCAATAAATAATAAAAAAAAAAAAAGATCCACGGGTAGTCATTTATCAAATATTTTGTCCGCCCGTACGAAGTCGGGGCGGGCAGCTAGTATAATATATAGCCTATGCTACTCAGTGATAATGTATCTATCTAACGGTGAAAGAATTTTTGAAATCGGTCCAGTAGTTTCGGAGCCTATTCAATACAAACCCACAAAAATACAAATCTCTTCTCTTTATAATATTAGTATAGATATAGACTAGCGGTCCGCCCCGGCTTCGCACGGGTAGATATTTATGAAAGAAAGAAAGAAATAAAGAAAAAAAAAAGAAGAAATACGTTTTAGATAGAAATAGATACCTACACTCGTCATCGCTGTCCTCTCCCTCACTGAGCTCAGCCGAAGGGCCCAGCTTGTCCTTCATAACCTTCTTGTTGGCCGCGCCGCCGAGACTGTTGCCTGGGAACAAAACATTCACGTTAATACTAGCTTTTACCCGCGGCTTCGTCCGCGTGGTCCAAGTTAAATAGCCTATGTCCTTGCCCAGGGTATAATCTATCTCATTGCCAAATTTCATTATGGTCCGTTCAGCCGTTTAGTCGTGGAAAGGTAGCAAACAAACAGAGCAAGTTTCAATTTTATAATGTCCGCCATATTGGATTAATATTGCGGCTTTTAGGTAATCGTGCATTGTCAGTAGAATCAAACGTGTATGCCTAATGTAAGCTCGATCGGACACTGGGAAGTGGGGCAAATTCAACTTGCAGCGTGGTTTCAAAGGAGTTTTCTCCCGTGCACGATCAAATTGTGGAATGAACTCCCCGCCGTGGTTTTCCCAAAGGAGTACAGCATGGGGTTCTTCAAGAAGGGTGTGAAGAGATTTCTGTAGGGTCGGCAACGCGCGAGTGATACCCCTGGTGTTGCAAGCGCCATAGCCTACGGTAACCGGGCAACGATAGTGATATCCCTGGTGTTGCAAGCGTCCACGGCTACGGTAACCGCTTACCATCAGGCCGGTCCTTTGCCACCATAGTGGTATAAAACAAATTATGAACAAAGTATCACCTAGTGGCTGATTCAATTCAATATAATCAAGTTTTGCGAGTCAGGTGACCGCTTACCCTACAGGAACTCACCTGCGAGCACGACCCGGGCGAGTCTATCAGCGCTGTCGGGGAGTGCGGTCACCGCCGTCACCAGCTCCATACACGCCTCGCGACCTATCTCGTTGTGACTCAGGTCGAGCGACTGCAAGCAAATATGGCTTATTACACACTAGCTTTTTCCCCGAAACTTC
The DNA here is from genome assembly GCA_951449985.1 of Falcaria lacertinaria. Taxonomy (NCBI): domain Eukaryota; kingdom Metazoa; phylum Arthropoda; class Insecta; order Lepidoptera; family Drepanidae; genus Falcaria; species Falcaria lacertinaria. The sequence continues at coordinate 674,703 of OX602139.1, forward strand.
TTGCACGTTACAATCTTACTTCTATACTCTATACTAATATTATGAAGAGGAAAGATTTGTATTTTTTTGGGGTTTGTATTGAATAGGCTCCGAAGTAGACATTTATCTAATATTTTGTCTAACCGTGCGAAGCCGGGGCGGGCAGCTAGTATATTATATAGCCTATGTTACTCAGTGATAATGTAGCTTTCTAACGGTGAAATAATTTTTGAAATCGGTCCGGTAGTTTCGGAGCCTATTCAATACAAACCCACAAAAATACAAATCTTTCCTCTTTATAATATTAGTGTTGATTATCTTACTTCTTTTCATACCACTAAGGTGGCACACAAGCATACGGCCCACCTGATGGTAAGCAGTCACCGGAGCCTACAGTCGCTAGCAATACCAGGGGTATCACTAACGGGTTTCCAACCATGTTGTTGATGAGGACTCACTGTGCTAACAGCATTATTACTAGCCCAGCGTATCCTCGTGGAGCACTGGCAACCTTACTTATCGCAGAAACACAACACTACATCAAGTAGTGTTATTTGACTGCGGTCTTTTGTAAGGTGGAGGTACAGTCTCCAATCGGGCGGCTCCAATATAAATGGGGAATCCCAATACGCCCTAACTCGCTTTATGTGGTATATAGACGGTCACCCATCCTACTACTGGCCATGGTAAAGTAATGTGTACTCACTTCCAGAAGTAGCGAGTTCTCTTTGAATGCTTTAGCCAGAGCCTTCGCGCCTTTACTCTTCAACAGGCAGTCTCCAAAGTTGATTGACTTCAAGTTTTTTAACCTGAAATATTACACATCCATTTACAATCTATTATAATAAACTTTATAATTTTAAACTTAGCTCCGTGCGTGAGACAAAAAAGTCTCTGACAACAAAGTTATTACATTTGTCATATGATGCGACTGAAAACAACTTTTTGAAACAGGTAATTTGAAAATTTTAACACACACACATACACACACACACACACACACACACACACACACACAAACACACACACACACAAGCTAATCTAGAGGGGCTGTCAAACATATATACATTTATTTAAGGTGAAATAGTTATCTTGAAATAAACATCTAAATGTATATTGTTCTAGTTGTAACATGTACCATGTATTGTGGATAGTCGTATTTACTCTCTCCCACGGGACAGGCATTGCCTAGTGTGGGAGTCAGTTACTTGTGTTACTGTAAAGATTTTGAAAATAAATATATTATATAAAGCTTATAAAGCTTGGACATTATCACACAACGCCATCTGGTCCCAAACTAAGCGAAGCTTGTACTATGGGAACCAGCAGCTGATACAATACTTATATACTTTTTTTTTTTGTAAATACATACTTATAATACATACCAAACACCCATACGCAAGGCAAACCTGTTTGTCACATAAATGTTGCCCCGGCGGGAATCGAACCCGCGACCTCTAGCTTAGCAGTCAGGTATACTAACCACTAGACCAGCGGTCTCGTCGAAATTATTATTATTATATTAGCACAAAATAGATTAAACTATTTACAAAAATACAGAACTTAATCTACTTATAGTATAGACAAAAGATCTGACCTAAACCAGAATCATGCGGCATTAGGGCATTATCTCTTTAAACTGAATAAACAACTTTTGATTTTTAACCCCCGACGCAAAAACGACGTGTGTTTTAAGTTTGTAGCGTGTATCTGTGTGTCTGTCTGTGGCATCGTAGGTCTAAACGGATGAACCGATTTTGATTTAGTTTTTTTTTGTTTGAAAGGTGACTCGATCGAGAGTGATCTTAGTAATACTTAAAGAAAATCTGAGCAGCCGTTTGGAGACCAGCACTCTCAACTCCTCACTAACCTCCAGCAAATATATCGTGTTTGGGCTCATTGTAATGGCCTCAATGAATAGTCTATACTTAGATAGATGGTGATGGGTCCGGTGATGGAGTAGGAAATAGTATTGAGGATAAATCGGTGATGTCGTGAGTCGGGGGTTTGTACATTTATACATAACCCTCCTTATAGCAAAGCCGGTTTAAAAGGTGACTGACCTGTGTAGTGCTCCGGCTATAGCGACGGCTCCCTTCTCCCCGATAGTGTTGTCGTTGAGGTTCAGTGCTCGCAGGTGCGGGTTCGACGCCAGGGCGGTAGACAGTGCCGCCATACCCACGTGGTAGATGCCATTCTGGGGCATCGCAAGCTCTTCCAGCGTGCCCATTTGCTGGAAGAAAAAAATAGGTACGTATTTATTTAATTTTAACTGAAAGGTCAAATACCAATTTTCATACGTTTATCTTAAAAAATGTCAGATTTTCATACAAAACTTTCATCCCCTATTTTACCCTCTTATGGGTAGGGATTTCCAAAAATCCTGAAATACGTATTAATTATTTTTAACTGAAAGGCCAAATACCAATTACCATGCGCTTTACTCCAAGAACGACGGATTTTCATACAAACTTTCAACCCCTATTTTACCCCTTTAGGGGTGGAATTTCAAAAAATGCTTTCTTAGCGGATGCCTACGTCATAACATCAACCTGCATGCCAAATTTCAGCCCGATTCGTCCAGTGTTTTGGGCTGTGCGTTGATAGATCACTATGTCAGTCAGTCAGTCAGTCACCTCTGAGTTATATATATATATATACTAGCTGCCCGCCCCGGCTCCGCTCGTGTGGACAATTTTTTTTGCATTTATGGGGATGAAAAATAGATGTTGGCCGATTCTCATAGATACCGGATAAGCACAAAAAATTTCATCATAATCGGTCAAGCCGTTTCGGAGGAGTATGGCAACGAAAACTGTGACACGAGAATTTTATATATTAGATTTAGATTTATTTATTTTATCTTTTATCATTTGTTGTTATAGCGGCAACAGAAATACACGTGAAAATATCATCTGCCTACCTATAACGGATCATACAGCCCATTGACAGACGGATGGACGGACAGGGAACTCTTAGTAATAGGGTTCCGATGGTTTCCCTTCGTGTAGGGAACCCTGGAAATCAATAACAAACCCAGCCGCTCGACTGGGGACTGTACCTCCACCTTACAGAAGACTGCAGTGAAATAACACTACTTGATGTAGTTTTAGTGTTTCTGCGGTAAGTAAGGTTGCCAGTGCTCCACGAGGATACGCTGGGCTAGTAGTAATGCTGCTAGCACAGTAAGTCCTCATCAACAACATGGTTGGCAACGCGTTAGTGATATCCCTGGTATTGCCAGCGGCTATAGGCTATATGCTTACCATCAGGCGGGTTGTAGGTGACACCTAAGTGGTGTAGAAAAAAAATTTTTACCTGAAACACGGCCGCAAGCGCCTTCGCCCCATCGTTCTCGAGTCGGTTCCTGCCCGCGATGAACACGCGCAGCCTCCTCGGCCGCCCCGATAGGGCTCCGGCGAGCAACTTGCCTCCGGTGATACCCAGACCATTGTTGTTGAGGCGAAGCTCCTGTACACAAAGGCATACATAGTATTGTATATAAACACTAATTTTGTTTAATTTGAATGTTGTGTTCTTCTATAATTGTTGGAACATCGAAAACTAAATTATGTACCTGATTCTTTACAAATGTGTAATGTATCTGATGTTGAAGAACCAAATAAATAAATAATAATAAATAAGTAAATAAATAGTCTAATTTATAATTGATATTGGGACTTAATAGTAAATATATTTTGAATAAGAAACCAAGAAGGCCAGCAAGAAAATGGTAAAGAATTTGTAATTTGATTTGACAATTGTTAGTCTTTTGTTTTTACACACGCATTACGAACGAAGGTTGAAGATGTTGCAATATAATTATTGCTATTGATTTTAAAGTTATTAATATATTGTTTAGTGACAGTCAGGTTTATTATTGTTGCTAACTGAACCGGCTGCACAATATATCTAGTGATACAAACCAAGAAGCTATCTAAGGAGAAATTTTATTGTTATTGTATGTACAAGCATCAGGACTTGGACTTAGTAGATTGTTATACAAGGCGCTAAAGATTTTTTAGATGATAGGAATTAAAAATAATTCTTATAATAATATTTTTTGGACATTATCACACAGCGCCATCTGGCCCCAAACTAAACAAAGCTTGTACTATGAGAACCAGCAGCTGATACAATACTTATATACTTTTTTTTGTAAATACATACCAAACACCCAGAAGCAAGGCAAACATGTTTGTCATATAAAGTTTGCGCCGGCGGGAATCGAACCCGCGACCTCTAGCTTTACAGTCAGGTGTACTAACCACTAGACCAGCGGTCTCGTCTATAAATATATCACTGCATAGTATTTAAAACAAAGTCGCTTGCCGCTGTCCGTCTGTCCCTGTGTATGCTTAGATCTTCAAAACTATGCTACGGATTTTAATGAGTTTTTTTTAAAAGATACAGTGATTCAAGAGGTAGGTTTATAGTGTTTATACATATAAGTTATTTTATTGTATTTTGTTGATATTAAGCTTATTTAGTAGTCAAAAATCATTTATTCAGTTTAGGCTCTAATAATGCAATTATGAAGGTCTAAATTACCACCCGTTCGGAAAAAACAGCCACCTGAGAAGAACCGGCAAAATACTCAGTGCTCTGTCTTTTTTTTTCATGCACAATCATTATATAACTAATATAGTGGTATAAAAACAACTTTAGCAATAAGTAACCTGCAGTTCACTGCACACATCGCTGAGCAACAGTTTGGCGAGTCCCTCCACGCCGATAGGTCCGAAGGCGTTGTCACTGAGGTCCAGAACACTCAGTCTTGCCCCGGCAGCGATCATACCATCTCCCAGGGCACTCTGTGGACACCAATTACGATAAAACTTTAATACTGTTTGAATAACGTTTCTTGCAACTTATATACTACTGTTACCTGCAACAGATAAAGACGAAGGCTAACGTTATGTCGTACCAAGAGGTCAAAGAGATGGCTAATGGCGTGGCGATTGCTCCACCGACAAGAGCCTAGCTCTTAAATATATGAAGATATACTACTAGCTTTTACCCGCAGCTTTACCTACGTGGTTTTCGAGATAAAAAAGTAATATTTAAGACAAGCACTGACTGAGCTGGTCAAGGGAGGTATACAAACTTTCAACCCGTCTCAGCCCCTTAAGGATTATTTTGTGTAACAAAAGATAGCCTATGGCCTTCCTTAGGTGAAAATTTATCTCATTGTCAAATTAGTTGTGAAAAGGTACCAAACAAAATAACAAACAGAGTTACTTTCGCGTTAATATTATATTAATTTTTAAGTTAATATAGTATGTGTGAAGTATTTTGTGCATGCTGTGCCGGCAGCATGATCATTTTTCGACTACGTATTTGAAAACGTAACTCGCGAAATGTCAAAATTGACATACAAATTTTTAGTTCCACTTTTCAACGCCGCAGCGCTGTTCATTTAATCAATATAAAAATAGTCGAAGGCGATACGAAAACGTTGTCGCAAATTATTCATGCTCGCACTACGAGTCTTCTGTAATCATTGTATCATTAGGAATTCGATTATGCTTGCTGTGTTGATTGGTTAATGTATCCAGTGTTGAAGAAACTTAATTAATAAATAAACAATATGCATGGGTAGGCTTTAAAAAGTGCATTAATTTTTTTGAAGTGAAACATGTATTGAATACCACAGATTCTATTCTATTGGCGGCCCACCAATTATATAATAATAACTAGCGGCCCGCCCCGGCTTCGCACGGGTAGACTTTTATATCAGATATTTTGTCTACCCGTGCAAAGCCGGGGCGGGAAGCTAGTATAATATATAGCCTATGTTACTCAGTGATGATGTAGCTTTCTAACGGTGAAAGAATTTTTGAAATTGGTCTAAAAAAATAAAAAATAAAATTTAGGCGTGGACTACCCCTAACATTTAGGGGGATGAAAAATAGATGTTGGCCGATTCTCATAGATACCGGATAAGCACAAAAAATTTCAGCAAAATCGGTCAAGCCCTTTCGGAGGAGTATGGTAACGAAAACTGTGACACGAGAATTTTATATATTAGATAATAATAATGCTGGGGACATTATCACACAGCGCCATCTGGCCCCAAACTAAGCAAAGCTTGTATTATGGGAACCAGCAGCTGATACAATTCTTATATACTTTTTTTTTTTTTGTAAATACATACTTATAATACATACCAAACACCCAGACGCAAGACAAATATATTTGTCACATATATGTTTGCCCCGGCGGGAATTGAACCCACGACTTCTAGCATAGCAGTCAGGTGTACTAACCAGACCAGCGGTCTCCTCAAATTCTTGATTTTGTGACAGATCAAGTGGATGCTTTGTGTGGTGCATGTGTGAAGAGATTGATTAATGTGGAAGAAGCAAAAGAGGTGTACAAGTGAAATGTCACTCTATCTATACACTCTGCCTACCGCATGAGTGACTTTGCATTATAGCTTACCAGTGCTGGTGGTATTTCAGTCTTCATCCTACCAGTAAACATGTCTGAGAACCGTGCTATCTTCAACTCTGGGTGGCATTCTAGTGCCTTTGCTATGGCTGTAGCTGCCTCCACGCCCAGTGTATTCCCAGTTAGTGTGAGGTATTGGAGATTGGGGCATGCATTGATTGCATCTACTATCGGTTTGGCTGTAGATGAGAATAATTAGATTGTTTATTTGTTCAATTACAGATTATTTACCAGCATGCATGTTGGAAGAGCCAAATAACTCTGCAGGTTGTAGAGTATAGTTCAAAAACTATAAATTACCATTCACAATGTATATACCTTGATGACCCTGCTGATCAGGATATTATGATAGAATTATGATGTAATTGTCAAAATTATCAATTGTCTTGAACTTGTTTTTTTTATACCACTAAGATGGCACCCAAGCATACAGTCACCATAGCCTATAGCCGCTAGCAATACCAGGGGTATCACTAATGAGTTGCCAACCCTGTTGTTGATGAGGACTCATTGCATTAGCAGCATTACTACAAGAGCAGCATATCCTTATGGAGCACTGGCAACCTGACTTACTGCAGAAACACAACATTCCATAAAAGTAGTGTTATTGGACTGCAGTTTTCTGTAAGGTGTGTACATCAAAATGTTTCCATAATATTGGTGCATACAGTTCAAGCTAAGGAAAGGAAGTTTAAACATGCTGAGGTCAAAGTTGGACTCACAGTTACAGTGGAGGTAAAAAAAAATATACGTTAAAAAAAAGACAGAGCACTGAGTTTCTTGCCGGTTCTTCTCAGGTGGCTTTTTTTTCCGTACCGGTGGTAATTTAGACCTTAATAAGTGCCTAAACTGAATAAATGATTTCTGATTTTGATTTTTGAGGGATGTTTACATATTATAATCACATGAGAGGTTATGTACTAAAGTAGCAATGCTATGACACTACATGAGGATGTTAATAGGCAAGGAGTATGCATCAAAGTGTAACTCAATCTACTATATACAAAAATAAACCCAAAATTATGCTAGCTTGTATAAAGAGCGTGGCTTTCTGAGTGCATGGGGTTCTACAAGGCGTGAAGATTGTTGCGAAGTCCGCAACTAGTGATACCACTGGTGTTGAAAGCTCCTACTACGGTAACAAACATTATCGTTTGCGGGTTAGCTATTATACCTTAGTGGTACCTTACCATCGGCCTCGGTGTTCAATTTCAATGATTTCCCAGAAAAGTCAACGCCGCTGTCCGCATTACTTGGGTCGCTCAATGCAGTGTTTATCGAATTCAAGTCAAAGCTCGCCATTTTTGTACTAGTTTCACAAATAAATAATTAAAAAATTAAAATAACATGAAAACAATAACACGGTACGCCAACCAACCAACGACTTTTTTTAAAATTTGTTTGTCTGTCTGTCTGTGGTCTGTCTGACCTGAATGAAACGAAGGACTGACTGACTATTTGACTTTTGCACTGACATTTTCTTTATGTTTCTGTTCTTGTTTCTGGTTACGGCAATCAATTCGCTTCAATTAATGTTGTTTTAAATTACATTTATATACGGGCACCTGACGGGCACTGTTTTTAATGCTTGGACTTTCTAGAGATAATATAAAATTCTAAAGCTGTAGCAAATCGAAATAGGCCCCAGTTTAGCTAGGTCAGAGGTGTTTAACCTATTGGATAAAATGATAAAAAACTTTAGCCAAAAGCTGAAGCAGTAAGCCACAGAGTACATAACCACCATAGATAATACACTTACTAAGGACAATAACCACTTGGTATTAAACTCGACACAGGCAAAAACAGTCCATGAAAAGGATTGATTGCAATAGCGGAAAAAAAAGAAGAAGAAAAAAATCACTAGGTACGTTTCAGAAAGCAAGCAGGCAGAATACAACCGCTACGCAGCGTAGCGGTTTTGGCAGACAATCACAGTCAGTTTGTCATCTGTCTCGTCATCAGTCAGTGGTGTGTCGTGTTATCGTGTTTTGTAGTGGTAAAACTACTTTGCTGGTTGAAAACTACCGTGTGAGTTGTGACGTGAATTTACGACGAATATTCCAATTAGAGTTTCAGCCAATAGCGCGCCGAACACTACGTGACTTTCCTATAGACGACTATGGCGGGTGAGATATTAAATATTAATTTAAACCCGTAATTAAAAAAACATAAGATTATAGTTAGTTATCACACTACTAAACGTATTTTCTAATCTGTGCCCAAGACTATCTAAGTATGTAAAAATGAAGAGGTATATCTCTGTATCTGAGATTATGGAGATTTATCTTGTGATAGTTATAAAAGATTATGTTAAAAGTGGTTTTCTACTGACGGAACCAAACGAAAATATTAATTCTAACCTTTGCACTTAGAATTTTGTTCAGGGTTATTTCTTCTGTTTATATTAACTTGTTGACCCCAAGTACACGCCGGACATTACGATTAAAAAGTTACCACAGCTTTTTTTTACGAAAAATTATGTTAATTTCTGTGGCAGGTAATGGTGTTGGTCCCTTTTATGAAAGCTATGGATACTATATGACAAGTTTTTTTTTATTGTTAATTACGGGTCGGTGATTGTGGTCGAAGGTGTTGCTTGTCCATTAGTAGCCTATTCACTCTAGTCTTAAAGAGTCCCAGGTTGTAGCATTCAGGGAACACTGACGAGGGGAGATAATTCCAGTCTTTTGCTGTATGCATCATGAAAGATGATGCAAAATTGGTGGTATGTCCACAATGATGAGGTGAAAGCTCTCCCCACACCTAGTAAGCAGATGTCGAAAAGTTGATGGAGGAACTAAGCCGTGAAGTGCCTGTGCACACTGTAGAACATCCATGTCAAATATCAGAGGTCTCCAACATAACTATAGCAAGTTATGACCAGCTGAAGTTCTTTAGGGAACCCTGTGTTTGCAGCACAAAGTCCTAGCAAAAAAAAAAAAATTACACAAGTGATGCACCATACCATCATAGCTATGTTGGGACGAGTGGGGCTGGCACATCAGTATTATTTTACTTTAAGTTACTATTTTGGGTCTAAACTGGCAAAGGCTAAAGATGAAACATTTTTTTTTATAGTGGTACACAAATTCACAGCTCACCTGATATTAAGCAGTCACCATGTTGCATATTTTTATTTCATCTGAACAGTGGCTTGGGGAATTCATATTTATCATTGTGTATTCTTAAAATAATAAATTAGTCAAATGTCAGATATGAGAACCAAAGTCCTCTATATATAAATGTTTACATTACTTAATGTTTTATTTTATCTTGTGTTTATATAATGTATTTGATTATGTAAAACACATTGGCCATACTGGCACATAAAACTGGAAAAATAATTTCATTTTTTTTTCCGTTAATGGCATTCACATCTCGCGTATGAAACATATTTGGCCAGTGTTTAATTTCGAAAAATGAAAATTTTGAATTTAGTCCAGACTTTAAAATTTTAAATCATTAAAAGACTTCAATTTCTTTATGTGAATGGCTTCTGCAGGGCTGCCACAATTTATGAATGCCTTCTGCAGAGTTGCCACAATTTCGCGAAAGTTGCATTGGTAGAACATGGTTGGAGATTTGGGGTATGGTGCAAAAAAAGACCATATCTACTGAAAATTTGTAACTTCTGAGTCGTTTAAATATGAGAGCATAACAACACAATCAAAGTACACACAAATAAAAATATATTCTAATAATATCTATCACTGCTATTTTTTTTTGTTATTTATAAACCCACTTATAAACCATGATGGCAAACAGCATGACTATAAAGCCACTATATAATGTATATAATTATGCATGTATTACAGTGTTTAGCATCAGGATAAATTATGCTGAAGCAAGTCTGTTAAGTTTTGTAAATGATTTTAAGATAGAGCTCAAACATTGTCTAGCCCTGGTGACCATGTGGTTGAAGCAATAACCTGTCAGTTGATTAGCCCAGGTTCAAACCCCAGCCTGTACCAATAAGTTTTTCTAAGCTTAAGTACAGAGATTAGTAACATTATGAGGTAAGCCATATAGGGAACTCATGTGGGTTTCCCTATTTAAATTGGCCGCCTGGCTGGAGACTGTGCCTCCCCGTTACAGAAAACTGCAGTCAAATAACACTACTTTGATGTACTGTAACACTACATCATTGTTATGTGTTTCTGCGGTAAGTAAGGTTGCCAGTGGTCCACGAGGATAAGCTGCACTAGTGGTAATGCTGCTACCACAGTAAGTCCCTCATCAACAACATAGTTGGCAATGCGTTAGTGATACCTCTGGTAGTGCTAGCGGCTATGGTGACCGCTTACCATCAGATGGGCCGTATGCTTGTGTGCCACCTTATAAAAAGACCAGTCCCCGTAAAAACTGTGATATACCCAGTGTCAGTCTCACAATTAAGACGAATCTAGCGACATCTCACAGCTAAAATACATCAAGTCCAATATCTGTCACAGGAATATACATACATGAATTCATACACTCGAAAAACATAACACTCTTTCTGTCGCAATCGGGTATAAATAAGTCTTAATAGTGAAATAAGTTTAATTTACGAACACCGTCGCTAGATGGCGCTTTTCGTTTTTAGAACGCGCTATGGTTTCCTTCTTAGTACGATACTATAGTCTCGGTGCGAGAGAATTCGCTACAGACAAACAGACAAACGCTTCAATTTTTATACTAGCTTTTGCCCGCGGCTTTTGTCCGCGTATTTTTGAGAGTCGCTCAGGATACCATTCTTCGACGACTTAATATAAATCTGAACGGGAACTGATTGAGAATGAGAACTGATTATAATATATCGAAATTAGGTTTTGATTATAATGAATTAATTAGGTAAAAGAAGTAAGAACTAATTGATTAATGACAGTAAAATTAAAATTTCATTGTTGATTTGACTTGAAATTTTAATAATTTTATAAACAATTTTTGTTTGTATAGAATAGTACGTCCATATATAATACATAAAATAAACATTACCTTATCACATTATCTGATCTGATAGTAAACGGTTACCGTAGCCTATGGACGCTTGCAACACCAGAGGAATTACGGAAAGCTCTTCAAACCCTTCTTGAAGAAGCCCATGCTGTGAATTCGGAGGGAGCTCATTCCACAATTTGATCGAGCGCGGGAGAAAGCTGCTATGAAACCACATTCATTAAAATTAAATTACTAAAAACGAATGTTTTTTTTTGTCAAACCTCATTATTTTATCAAATCTTCTTCGACTAGGTACGTAATCAAATATAAAAATTTTGATACGAGTTTTAGGGTGGGCAACTCGCGAGTGATACCCCTGGTGTTGCTAGCGTCCATAGGCTACATTAACCGCTTACCGTCAGGCGGACCGTATGCTTGTATGTCGCTTTAGTGGTATAAAAAAAGTTCCACTTTTCACCGCCGCACCGCTGTTCATTTCCCATACGAAACTAGTTGAAAGTTGTTCTTGCTACAGGTCCTGATCGGTCGATATGCGCAATGACAATTCCACGATAAGGGGATAAAATTACATATTCTGAATTAAATTCGGCTCCAGGCTGTGTCAAAAGTCAAATTATCTTAGTTAATTACTTTGAGGTCATAAACCCGGTACTAACGACAGTGTTATCAGTAGCGCGAGCATGAATAATTTGCGACAACGTTTTCGAATCGCCTTCGACTATTTTTGGATTGAAAAATGAACAGCGGTGCGTCGGTGAAAAGTGTAACTAAAAATTAGTATGACAATTTTGACATTTCGCGAGTTACGTTTTCGAATACGTTGTCGACAATGTTCCTGCTACCGGCACTGATAAACACATAGGACGCACGAATTTATTTAAACAGTATACTAGCTCTTACTACTCTTATTGCAAGAGTCCGGCTAGGTGGGTACCGCCGCAGTGTCAAATATTCTGCCGCCAAGCACTAGTGTACGTACACTACACTGTGTTCCGGTGTGAAGGGCACTGTAGCTAGTGACATTACTGGCCATAAGAGACTAGGTACTAGGTGGTAGGCCTCTTATTGCAAGAATCCGGCTAGGTGGGTACCACCATGTATTCGCATTTATAATATTCAGTTTGGAAATCGTCACGCCAATTCCCTCACGGGGTAGGCAGATAGTATAGAGCGCCACATCGCTCTTCACTGGCACACCTCTCGCTTCTTCTACATTCAACAATCTCTTCATACATGCCCGCCGGTTCCGAGTACTGTTTATCTTTCCATCATTGAGTGGTTTATCAACTTGATCTAGGAATTTAGACCTTGTATGTATTAGTAATACGATCTTTTTTGTTACAGCACCAGTCAATCCTTACCAGGGGTTACTGAAGACAGTGGATATCAATGGGAAGACCTACAAATATTTCGATCTCTCTGCTCTAGGGCCAAAATATGGTGAGTATTGCCATGTTTATTTATTTATTACGGTTCTTCAACACTGGATACATCAACCAATCAATGCTAATCAATTTTGAACGGGCCCACCTCTCTTCCTATAAGGAGCTCTGGTGCCCTTACTCACCGCAGGAACACAACACTACATCAGAGTAGTGTTATTTGGCTGCGATTTTCTGTAAGGTGGAGGTACTGTCCCAGTCGGGCGGCTCCTATTTTGAACGGGAGATACCGTTGTGCCCTACCTCTCTTTCTATAAGGAGCTCTGGTGCCCTTACTCACCGCAGGAACACAACACTACATCAGAGTAGTGTTATTTGGCTGCGATCTTCTGTAAGGTGGAGGTACTGTCCCAGTCGGGGGGCTCCTATTTTGAACGGGAGATACCGTTGTGCCCCACCTCTCTTTCTATAAGGAGCTCTGGTGTCCTTACTCACCGCAGGAACACAACACTACATCAGAGTAGTGTTATTTGGCTGCGATCTTCTGTAAGGTGGAGGTACTGTCCCAGTCGGGGGGCTCCTATTTTGAACGGGAGATACCGTTGTGCCCCACCTCTCTTTCTATACGGAGCTCTGGTGTCCTTACTCACCGCAGGAACACAACACTACATCAGAGTAGTGTTATTTGGCTGCGATCTTCTGTAAGGTGGAGGTACTGTCCCAGTCGGGGGGCTACTATTTTGAACGGGAGATACCGTTGTGCCCTACCTCTCTATAAGGAGCTCTGGTGTCCTTACTCACCGCAGGAACACAACACTACATCAGAGTAGTGTTATTTGGCTGCGATCTTCTGTAAGGTGGAGGTACTGTCCCAGTCGGGGGGCTCCTATTTTGAACGGGAGATACCGTTGTGCCCTACCTCTCTTTCTATAAGGAGCTCTGGTGCCCTTACTCACCGCAGGAACACAACACTACATCAGAGTAGTGTTATTTGGCTGCGATCCTCTGTAAGGTGGAGGTACTGTCCCAGTCGGGGGGCTCCTATTTTGAACGGGAGATACCGTTGTGCCCCACCTCTCTTTCTATAAGGAGGTCTGGTGTCCTTACTCACCGCAGGAACACAACACTACATCAGAGTAGTGTTATTTGGCTGCGATCTTCTGTAAGGTACAGACAGATGGTACATACTAATTACAACAAGAAACAGTATATAGTATTTTATGAAACACTTATCAATCTCTTTGGCGTGATTGAGAATGAAGATAAAATTATTTATAACTAGCTGCTACCCGCGGCTTCGCCCGCGTTATTTTAGAGAAAAAAACGTAATTAGGTTAGGGTATTTTAGGGTCGGCAACGCGCGAGTGATACCCCCGGTGTTGCAAGCGTCCATAGGCTGCGGTAACCGCTTACCATCAGGCGGGCCGTATGCTTGTTTGCCAACTTAGTGGTATAAAAAAAAAAAATTAAGAAGAACACTCACTGAGCTGATTAAATCAAAATCAAAATCCAAGCAAAACTTCACGCGTTCTTGAGGTCAGGAATAGGATCTAGACAAACAGACAGACAGAGAGACGGACAACAAAGTGATCCTATAAGGGTTCCTTTTTCCGTTTTGAGGTATGGAACCCTAAAAAACAAACGGACAGAGTTACTTTCTTCTTCTTCTTCCTAAGTATGGCAATCAATCCCTTCAGGGACTATTTTTGCCAGTGTCGAGTGTTAGAGAATTTTCATGTAGCAAAATTTCTCGTGTTTGCCGCATTAAAATGCCTAGTGTCATGCATTCTAACGCCCAATGGAGTTTCTGGAGACAACCCACGGCAGTAGCAGATCGTAACACGCCTTTAGATTAGAGGTAACCTATTGACCAAAATGATAAATCACTTAACCCAAAAGTCGTATTATGGCATTATTTCCAATGCTCCTATAAATCAGTCACTAAATGAAACTTTACTGCACATATCGACACCAAAAATACACATTAAAGATCACTATAACACAATTTACGACACACTGGAAAAAATCTCAACCGCTCCGCCTGATTCCCGCCAAAAACCCAGAGTTACTTTATAATATTAAATTATAGATTTTAATGTTATCATGGATTGTTATCGCCGTGTCTGTTTTATATAGTATCACTTGTTTTCTTTACGACTTCGGTAACTAATATATTTGTAGTTATAATTAATGTGTTCTATTAAACAATGACGGTACAATGTACAGTGTTTATCTTGATGTGATTTGTCATCATGTCATTTAAAGTGCATCATATTATTTATGACTAGCTGCCCGCCCCGGCTTCGCACGGGTAGACATTTATTTTGTCCACCCGTGCGAAGCCGGGTGGGCCGCTAGTATAATATATAGCCTGTGTTACTCAGTGATATGTAGCTTTCTAACGGTAAAAGAATTATTGAAATCGGTCCAGTAGTTTCGGAGCCTAGTAGTATAGATATGATCATTCAATAAATAGTCCCATCTGTATAAATCCTCATCAAATCTTTAATGGAATTGTTTGAGAGACTTACATCGCAGAGGTGACTAGGCATTACCAACAAGCACTATTGTGCAGTACTTTTTTGGTGAACAAATGAATGTAGACAAATGAAAACATATGTTGTTTTATTGAAATCCATACTATTATTATTATGTATGCGAAAGTAACTCTGTTTGTTTGTTTGCTACCTTTTCGGGACTAAGGGGCTGAACGGATCGAAATAAAATTTGACAAGGAGATAGATTTTATCCTGGGGAAGACATAAGCTACTTTTTGTCTTTTAACAAATTTAGACCATGTCGCGAGTAACAGCTAGTATATGAATCATTTGTTTATTTCCAACCACCCAGATCGTCTGCCGTACAGCATCAGGGTACTGCTGGAGTCTTGTGTCCGCAACTGTGACAACTTCCAAGTGCTGGAGAAGGATGTCCAGAACGTGCTCAACTGGGAGCAGAATCAGGCTGTGTCTGGGGGCGTGGAGATCGCATTCAAACCTGCCAGGGTTATCCTACAGGTAACATTAACTATACGGCTCTTAAACTTTTATGTATATGACTAGCGGCCCGCCCCGGCTTCGCACGGGTAGACATTAGTTTCGGAGCATAGACATTTATCAAATATTTAGTCTACCAGAGCGAAGCCGGGGCGGGCAGCTACAATAATATATAGCCTATGTTACTCAGTGATAATTTAGCTTTCTAACGGTGAAAGAATTTTTGAAATCGGTTCAGTAACTTCGGAGCCTATTCAATACAAATCCGCAAAAATACAAATCTTTCCTCTTTGTAATATTAGTGTAGATAGTGTAGAAGAGATTAATGAACTTAAGCCGTGGTGGACTTGTGGTTGTCATCTGATGGGCCCAGGTTCAAACCCCGGCCTGTGCCAATGGGTTTTCTAGGCTTAAGCACTTACAGGTAACTTTATCCGACTTTGTGAACCCAAGCAATTTGGTTTACTCCCTCCTCGCCCCCCCAAACTCTCGTGAGATTTTGTAAAGCGTATTTTTACAAGCGTTTATTTAGTTTCACCTGTCCGTTGTGTGTGTGTGTGTAGTCAAATCTTGCAAGTTAAATTAGACCCACTTCCCAGTGTCCCATTGAGATGAACGGACATCATCCATGTTTCATACAGATTTGATCCAAATTTGAAAGGGCCGGCTAATACTTTTTTTTGTATATCCTGTTAGAGCTTGTCCGTCTGAGTATTGTTTACTATGGCACCAAAACTGGACATCACATGACATTTCATTTGTTTTGATTATTTTGAATTGCTATTTTCAACAAAATGTATGAATATTCCGATGTTCGCACTCAAATAAAATCAACGACTATGGTCCTACAGCTTTGATACCTATTCTAAAAGAATATACAAAAATATTTCGTTGGCCGGCAATTTCAGATTTGGACCAAAATGGATGATGTCCTTTGGCACACATGTTTGGTTCCCGTGACAGCGTACAATTACCTAAATGTTTTTTTTAATTCAATGTGGCGGACGTCACAAAATGGAGATTTATAATTTCCCCATTAATCTCTATGATATGGGTTTCTAATGAAAGGGCTTACTTGTTTTGTTCTACACCCAATGTCAAAAAGTTATATTTAGTGATGGCAGCCGTGTGGCAGCCTTACGTTTGACCTCGTAGTCAAAATTCGGTACAGATTACTTTAAAACAATGGGTTAAATTATTCTAATGAATTATTATGCTGGTTGTGTTTCCAAACCGTACTTTGAACTACTATGGACTGCATTTTTACAATTTAAATTCGTAAATGTATGTTAAAACGTACTTTTCTTGCCCTTTCTTTTCCTAAATACTTCACGATCTTACTTCTGTACTAGCTGTTATTAATTTCTTTATTTGGATCACCAACAAATGACAACACTACTGTTGTGGACGGCGAGCGGATAAGAAAACGGGTCTCTTTACGGTAATGCCGCAAAGGGGACCCGGACCGCTTGCCGTCTCGCTCGCACATCGAATACTCACTCTCCTGCATCCCTTTCCCTCCCATAGTAAATAGCGCTTGAAATCGTGTACTAGCTTGGGTCACCGATAGTTGTAAGCTGTGAAATGTAATATAATGAGGCAATAATCGTTATTTGTGGCACTCCTTCGAAAAATAAACATTACTACATATGGAAGGTGGAGTTTCTTTCAACATCCTGTATTCTCCACAACAACTACACAACATATTATAATAAACAAAATTAGGTGTGGCACTCGGAGACTGCCGCGGTAAAGCTATTGCATAGCATTTTTTATCAACTTGTGCAATTATAATTATTTATTTATTTTATTAATGCAGTATTTTTTTATATACCTATATACTTTCTCACAAACAGCTGATTACGGTAGTTTTCCAATACAACCAATGCCACCTATAGGCGGGTTGCTGAACTAAAGAGACAAGCGTGATATTTCAAAAAGTCATTAAAAGTTCTGGTATTTATCGATAGATGGAGTTGTCGGTCGGAGTGGAGGGTGTTAGGTTTTTTTCGTTACGGAATTTCTGGATTCGGTCCCCACGCTCAAGGCCCGCGATAAAAGCTATGCAATAGCTTAATAATTATCATTAGTAAGGTGTTCACCTAATTACAGGTAACCACAGCTACAGTATTAGCTACATAAACTAAATATATAAGTACAATCTTAAAATCTCTATATATAAAAATGAATCCCTATTTCCCTTGGTCACGGCATCACGCGTGAACGGCTGGACCGATTTCGCTAATTCTTTATTTTGTGTTTGTTATTGCCAGGAGACTGTTCTTATGAGAATGATTTTAAAAAAAAGGAACCTTTTTAATTTCGCGATAAACTAAAGGTCTTTTTTGAAATGGTGTATTTGACATATAAATTCATAGCTGAGACAGGACATCATCTGTCGGGACGGCTAGTTATTTTATAAATATATTATTGTTAACATCTACATTACATAGTTTTGAGAGTCGGCAATGCGCAAGTGATACCCCTGTGCCGGTAGCATGAACTTTTTCGACAACGTTTTCGTATCGCCTTCGACTATTTATGTATTGTGAAAAGTGGAACTAAAAATTTGTATGTCAATTTCGACATATCGCGAGTTACGTTTTCGAAAACGTAGTCGACAATGTTCCTGCTACCGGCACTGGTGTGGTATTGCAAGCGTCCATTGGCTACGGTAACCGTTTACCTTGTGGCGGGCAGTATGCTTGTTTGCCACCTTAGTGGTATATAGAAAAAGAACATACTATGTTTCGGCAAGTAAACAATGTGTTTAATTGTTGAATCTCCACAGGATTTGACCGGCGTCCCGGCTGTGGTGGACTTCGCAGCGATGAGGGACGCGGTCAACAGCCTGGGCGGTGACCCCGACAGGATCAACCCGATATGCCCCGCCGACCTCGTCATAGACCATTCGGTTCAGGTGGACTTCGCCCGCGTGTGAGTTTGGGGACTGTACCTTCCAGAAGACCGCAGTGAAATAACACTACTTGATGTAGTGTTGTGTTTCTGCGGTAAGTAAGGTTGCCAGTGCTGCACGAGGATACGCTGGGCTAGTAGTATTGCTGCTAGCACAGTGAGTCCTCATCAACAACATGGTTGGCAACCCGTTAGTGATAATACCCCTGGGTTGCCTGCCTGCCCGCCGTGGTTTTCCCAAAGGATTACAGCATGGGGTTCTTCAAGAAGGGTGTGAAGAGATTTTTGAAGGGTCGGCAACGCGCGAGTGATACCCCCGGTGTTGCAAGCGTCCATAGGCTGCGGTAACCGCTTACCATCAGGCGGGCCGTATGCTTGTTTGCCACCTAAGTGGTATAAAACAAAAATTAATACGTGAAGCAAACACTTTATACCTCTTTTTACGAAAAATACGCGGAATGAGGAGTGTGACATTTGTCTCAGTTAAAGTATCGATGGAGAAAGTGTGTAAGAAGCTAAACATATCTTTCACCAAAATATAATTTATCTCCCTGTCAAAGGACATCATCCATTTTGGTCCAAATCTGAAAGTGCCAGCCAATTTATTATTTTTCTATATTCTGTTAGAGCTTGCTCGCCTGAGCATTTATTACTACGGCACAAAAGCTGTAGGACCATTGCCGTTGATTTAATTTGAGTTAGAAATCTCAATTTTCATACATTTATGTTGATAATAGGAAGTCAAAATTGCCAAAGCAAATGAAATGTGCTGTAATGTCCAACTTTTGTGCCATAGTAATAAATGGTCAGATGGACAAGCTCTTATCGTATATACAAAAAAAAATGCGTTGGCCGGCACTGTCAGATTTGGACCAAATCTCTATGAAACATGGATAATGTCCTTTTTATACCACTTAGGTGGCAAACAAGCATACGGCCCGCCTGATGGTAAGCGGTTACCGCAGCCTATGGACGCTTGCAACACCGGGGGTATCACTCGCGCGTTGCCGACCCTTCAAAAATCTCTTCACACCCTTCTTGAAGAACCCCATGCTGTAATCCTTTGGGAAAACCACGGCGGGGAGTTCATTCCACAGTTTAATTGTGCGCGGGAGGAAGCTCTTTTGGAACCGCGCAGTTCGGGACCATTTGTATGAATATTGTTGCTTCGTTAGCTCAGTGGTCATACAAATTAATTACTATACACTGAAAACATTTGAATTTCCCAAAGAAATAACTGTTGGCCACTCACCCGCCTGTCGCCTTACTATCAAATTGGTTCCAATTCTTCCAGTCCCGGGACTTCCTGGTGGGCTTTTGTGTTCCTCGCTTTTACGAGACACTAGCACTTTGTTCAGGTGGTTTTCACTGATGCTATTTTGATATTTTCGATAATAATGATATTTTAAATACGGAGCTCGTTTGCACGGTCCGTAGACAAACGCCGAGATCGAGAGCGAATGACGTCGCCGATGTCGCAAATATGGCGGTTTGGCGGGTGTTTTGAATATAGAACGGGCCACGTCCCTACAGATATGTATAGCCTATGTTACTCAGTGATAATACAGCATTCTGTTGGTGAAAGAAAAATTGGTTATTGTAAGTTTCAATGATTCACAAAGTGTGGACCCCAGGGGTCCACGAGAAACTAGACGTGGTCTAGTCTACAATTTCCGTGGATCCCCTCTTATAACTTGTGAACCACAATTTTTATTACACGTCAACGTAGCCCCCGTCAAGATTCCCGTTGACCCCAGGGGGTCACCCTGGACCAGTTTGGGAATCATTGATCTAGGGCGATGAGTAATATATTAGTTTATATTCATTTTCAGACCAGACGCGTTGGCTAAAAACCAGGAGCTTGAATTTGAGAGGAACAAAGAGCGATTCCAATTTTTGAAGGTACGGTTTATTACTATAGTTATCTCCACGCCTTCCCACAAGGGTCCCCGAAGAGGTAGGCAGAGGTGTAACAAGACCCACTTTCCACCGAAGATAATTTGGTGCCAACGTGACAGATGGTGAGTCCGTCGCCGTCTCTTAGGCACTACATACGTCCTTGAATTTCTTCTCAGACGTATGCAGATTTCCTCACGATCTTTTCCTTCACCGTAAAACTCGTGGTGTGACTAATCACTGCACTTAATTTTAAAAACTCATTGGTACAGACTGGTGGGATGGGAACTTGCGTCGCTAGAATAGCAGGCAACGCTTTATACTACAAGACTCTTTTAATTTAAGGATAATTGCAATAAGAG
Source organism: Falcaria lacertinaria (assembly GCA_951449985.1). NCBI lineage: Eukaryota > Metazoa > Arthropoda > Insecta > Lepidoptera > Drepanidae > Falcaria > Falcaria lacertinaria. Next base: position 695,628 of record OX602139.1, read on the forward strand.
GCCTACCACCTAGTACCTAGTCTCTTATGGCCAGTAATGTCACTAGCTACAGTGCCCTTCACACCGGAACACAGTGTAGTGTACGTACACTAGTGCTTGGCGGCAGAATATCTGACACTGCGGTGGTACCCACCTAGCCGGACTCTTGCAATAAGAAGCCTACTTGATAAAGTAATTTGTGTTTCAGTGGGGAGCTCAAGCTTTTGACAACATGCTGATAGTACCACCGGGCTCTGGGATTGTACACCAGGTAAAAACAGAACCAGTATAAGGAAGGCTGTAGCTAGACTTGAAGGTGTTTTCTTTTTACCACTTAGTTGGCACACAAGCATACGGCCCACCTGATGGTAAGCCGTCACCGTAGCCTATAGCCGCTAGCAGTACCAGGGATATCACTAACGGGGTGCCAACCATGTTGCTAATGAGGACTCACTGTGCTAGCAGCATTACTACAAGCCCAGCGTATCCTCGTGCAGCACTCGCAACCTTACTTACCATAGAAACACAATACTACATCAAGTAGTGTTATTTCACTGCGGTCTTCTGTAAGGTGGAGCTAGCGGCTCGCCCCGGCTTCGCACGGGTAGACATTTATCTAATATTTTGTCTACCCGTGCGAAGCCGGGGCGGGCAGCTTGTATAATATATAGCCTACGTTACTCAGTGATAATGTAGCTTTCTATCGGTCAAAGAATTTGTGAAATCGGTCCAGTAGTTTAGGAGCTTATTCAATACAAACATACACACAAAAATACAAATCTTTCCTCGTTATAATACTAGTGTACACATGTAAAGTGTGTATGTATTGTCAGGTGAACTTAGAGTACTTAGCGCGCGTGGTGTTCCCGGGAGAGATCCTGTACCCGGACTCGGTGGTCGGCACCGACAGCCACACGACTATGATCAACGGCTTGGGCGTCGTCGGCTGGGGGGTGGGGGGTGAGTTCCGTTTTTTATACCACTACTAGCGACCCGCCCCGGCTTCGTACGGCCAGCGTTAGCCATGTCAGTTAAATACCAATAAAACTTATATTAATTATACATAGAAACCTTCCCCTTGAATCACTCTATCTATTTAAAAAAAATCGCCTCCTATTGCGTCAGCATCAAAACAGCGGCAAGCGACTTTGTTTTATACTATGCAGTGAAGGTGGCACGAGCAGTCACCGTAGCCTGTAGCCGCTAGCAATACCCGGGGTATCACTAGCGCGATTCCAACCATGTTGTTGATGAGGACTCGCTGTGCTAGCAGCATTACTACGCAGCGTATCCTCGTGGAGCTCTGGTGCCCTTACTCACCGCAGGAACACAACACTACATCATAGTAGTGTTATTTGGCTGCGATCTTCTGTAAGGTGGAGGTACTGTCCCAGTCGGGGGGCTCCAATATAATGGGAAAACCCACGGGATATCCCATTACACCCTACCTCTCTGTTAAAGCTCATGGTGGGATTATGCATTATACTTAAGCTTATAAAATCTCATTGGTACAGGCCGGGGCTTGAACCTGGGCCCAACAAATGACGGGCCGTTGCTTCAAACACAAAGAAAGAAAGAAAGAATGTTTCAAAGGCACCACGGCCACAAAAAAAAAATTATAGATGTCTTTAATTTTTTTTCAGGTATTGAAGCAGAGGCCGTGATGCTGGGTCAGGCAATAAGCATGCTGCTCCCCAACGTAGTGGGGTACAAACTCGTCGGGGAGCTCGATCCGCTCACCACATCCACTGACCTAGTGCTTACCATCACTAAGGTACATACATATATGTATATTATCAAAATAAAAAACAATGATCATTTATTCAGTTTAGTTCAGTAACGGTTGCCTTCTATATACATATATTGAATCGTATGCGAGCGAAGTCGCTGTAAAACATAACCGGCCAAGTGCGAGTCGGACTCGCGCACCGAGGGTTCCGTACACACCTGTAGGTAAGATTAAAAGTAGGCAAACTTCAAATGAGGTCGTTATTCGTCGGTGACTCTCGACAGCGCGATTCAGGAATATGTTTCAGTAAATTCGCGTTTAAAAAAAACTACATATTTACGTTTTTTCAGATTTTATCCTTTACTTGTGCTGTAAGACACTGCTTCCTGCCAAATTTCATGGTTCTAGGTCAACGGGAAGTACCCTGTAGGTTTTGATTCCCTTGTGAAATCGCAAAATATGCGAAAATTTGCGACATAAACGGTAATACCTTTTCTTCATATTGACTTACAGGTTTGATTATTTTACAGCCGAAAGGGACCACAGACTCGGGTATTTCATATTTATTTCAATTTGATAGCTCCACGGGTTCTTGAGATAAAAATTCTTGACAGACAGACAGACGGACACCAAAGTGATCCTATAAGGGTTCCTTTTTTCCTTTTAAGGTACGGAACCCTAAAAATCTAGTCAACAAAAAATTATGTTGTTTTCTTCAGCACCTCCGCTCTCTAGGAGTGGTTGGTAAGTTCGTGGAGTTCTTCGGCCCCGGGGTCTCTGCCCTCAGCATAGCGGACCGCGCGACGGTCGCCAACATGTGTCCGGAGTTCGGTGCCACGGTCGCACACTTCCCCGTCGACTACAGGTCCCTGCAGTACCTCACGCAGACCAGTGAGTATTGACATGAAAGATACGAGGAATTATATTTGTGGAATGAAAGATAGAAGGAAGGATGTTTCTGGAATGAAAGATAGAAGGAAGGATGTTTCTGGAATGAAAGATAGAAGAAAGGATGTTTCTGGAATGAAAGATAGAAGGCATGGTGTTTGTGGAATGAAGGACACCTGCAGTGGGTGGCATGAAAGAACATAGGCATGATATTTGTTTCTACAAATAGATAGATACAATAACCTATAATTGTCGAATGAAAGAAAGCAGGAATGTTTTTTGTGGAATGAAATATCTACTACCTACTTACCTCATGCCGATATTCCGAAAGGTCTTGAAGATTTGCTTAAAATTGTGTGCTGACCGGTAAATACTTATCAACGGATACATTAATCGTCTCGTTATTAGACACTAACCAAATAATGTTTGTTTTTCTGTATTGATTTGTTTTTTTTTTATTTTATTTGAGGTTGGCGCAATATGAACTATAGAGAAAAACAGAATATAATAATGATATTGTCATAAAATAAATAAAAAAATGGCCAAGTGGGAGTAATTTTTTTAAACATTTTAGTGGCAACAAAATACACATTCTGTGAAAATTTTAACTGTCTACCTTAAGGATCATGAGATACAGCTACTGACAGACAGACGGACGGACGGACAGCGAAGTCTTAGTAATAGGGTTCCGTTGTACAAAAAGTAAATTTGTAAAAAATTCCGTTGTAAAAACTTTTACAAAAAGTATTTAAGCCGAGAACATCCATGTTGTTAATTCCAGATCGGTCCCAAGAAAAGATCCAGATTATCGAGCAGTACCTCAAGATAACCAAACAGTTCCGGGACTACACCAATCCGGATCAGGACCCCGTATTCTCTGAAGTAAGTATTAAACTATAAGTTTCATAATATAAAATGTTTCTCGGAGGTGGGCGTTGTCATCTGCGACACAGTTCTAAACTTCTGCAGATGGCATCGATTCTTCAACATGTAAAACTAACTTATACTAATAAATGATTAAACGTAAATGATTAAATGATTAAAACTGTGGAAGGAACTCCCCGCCGTGGTTTTCCCAAAGGAGTACAGCATGGGGTTCTTCAAGAAGGGTGTGAAGAGATTTCTGAAGGGTTGGCAACGTGCGAGCGATACCCCTGGTGTTGCAAGCGTCCATAGGCTGCGGTAACCGCTTACCATCATCCGGGCCGTATGCTTGTTTGCCACCTTAGGGGTATAAAAAGAATAATATTATTAAAAAACCGGCCAAGTGAGAGTACACACTTGTTGGTAAGGTTAAAAGTAGGTGAACTTCAAATGAGGTCATTATTCGACGGTGACTCTCAACAGCGCGATTCAGGAATATTTTTTAATAAATTCGCATTTAAAAGAAATTAAGTACATTATTTACAGTTTTCAGATTTTATCCTTTAATTCTGCAGAGACAGGAAGCAGTGTCTGCTTCTCAGACACTGCTTCCTGGCAAAATTCATGGTTCTAGGTCAACGGAAAGTACCCTATAGGATTTGATTCGAAAATTTTTTAACGACTTAAACGGTCATATTTTGATGGGATCAGGATGGTTCTTACGGAAAGAAAAAAAATAAAAAAAGCTTGAACAAGTCTAAGAACGGGCAGACAATATTTAAGAAATATCTACCCGTGCGGAGCCGGGGCGGGCCGCTAGTCTACATCTATACTAATATTATAAAGAGGAAAGATTTGTATTTTTGTGGGTTTGTATTGAATAGGCTCCGAAACTACTGGACCGAATTCAAAATTCTTTCACCGTTAGAAAGCTACATTATCACTGAGTAACATAGGCTATATAATATATTATACTAGCTGCCCGCCCCGGCTCAAAATTGGACAAAATATTTGATAAATGTCTATGCTCCGAAACTAATGTCTACCCGTGCGAAGCCGGGGCGGGCCACTAGTTTAATATAAATAAATATATGTGGTCACATGAGATTAATGATTAATTATTATTCTAGGTGGTAGAGCTGGATCTATCTACAGTGGTGACGTCAGTGAGCGGTCCCAAAAGGCCCCAAGACCGGGTGTCAGTCGCCGTCATGAAGAAAGACTTCCAAGATTGTCTGACCAATAAGGTACCTTAACGTAGTCTAAACAAAGTCGCTTTCCCGCCGTCTGTACACTTAGATCTTTCTAACTACGCAACGGATTTGATGCGGGTTTTCACTAATAAATAGACGGAGTGATTCCTAACGAAGATGTTTGTGTCTACACTCATATTAAAAAGAGATTTGATTGTTTTTATTGAATAGGCTCCGAAACTACTGGACCGATTTGGAAAAATATTTACCATTACAAGCCGACATTATCCCTGATGAACATAGGCTACTTTTTACCGCGGGAAAATGCTTCATTCTTACGGGAAAACTGGTATACTATAATGCTACGCGGGCGAAGTCGCGGGAAAAAGCTATAATTCATAAAGTTGTTGATCGTTAGTAAATTCAACTGAAGCATGCTTTACATACAAAACATGATACTTCTTGTGGGACACCGAGGTCTGGAGTAAAAGCAATGCTGGTGACAACCAAATCACGAACTGGATTATAATGTTTCTATGACATTCATCACATATCAATAGTTATTACACACCCAGTGATAGAACGTGATACATATCTACTGAGGTAGTGACAACTGGTGATAGTGACAACAATATCACACACTGTTTTCAGCAATTACGATGACATTCATCACATATCAATAGTTATTACACACCCAGTGATAGAACGTGACACATATCTACTGAGGTAGTGACAACTGGTGATAGTGACAATTGACAAACTGCTGTCAGCTTATACGATAAAATTCATCACATATCAATAGTTATTACACACCCAGTGATAGAATGTGATACATATCTACTGAGGTTGTGACAACTGGTGATAGTGACAATTGACAAATTGCTTTCAGCTTCTACGATGACATTCATCACATATCAATAGTTATCACACACCCAGTGATAGAACGTGATACATATCTACTGAGGTTGTGACAACTGGTGATAGTGACAACAAAATCACAAACTGTTTTCAGCTTCTACGATGACATTCATCACATATCAATAGTTATTACACACCCAGTGATAGAACGTGATACATATCTACTGAGGTAGTGACAACTGGTGATAGTGACAACAAAATCACAAACTGTTTTCAGCTTATACGACGACATTCATCACATATCAATAGTTATTACACACCCAGTGATAGAACGTGATACATATCTACTGAGGTTGTGACAACTGGTGATAGTGACAATTGACAAATTGCTTTCAGCTTCTACGATGACATTCATCACATATCAATAGTTATTACACACCCAGTGATAGAACGTGATACATTTCTTCTGAGGTTGTGACAACTGGTGATAGTGACAACAAAATCACAAACTGTTTTCAGCTTATACGATGACATTCATCACATATCAATAGTTATCACACACCCAGTGATAGAACGTGATACATATTGATACATATCTACTGAGGTTGTGACAACTGGTGATAGTGACAATTGACAAATTGCTTTCAGCTTCTACGATGACATTCATCACATATCAATAGTTATTACACACCCAGTGATAGAACGTGATACATTTCTTCTGAGATTGTGACAACTGGTGATAGTGACAACAAAATCACAAACTGTTTTCAGCTTATACGATGACATTCATCACATATCAATAGTTATTACACACCCAGTGATAGAACGTGATACATATCTACTGAGGTTGTGACAACTGGTGATAGTGACAATTGACAAATTGCTGTCAGCTTCTACGATGACATTCATCACATATCAATAGTTATTACACACCCAGTGATAGAACGTGATACATATCTTCTGAGGTTGTGACAACTGGTGATAGTGACAATTGACGGTCAGTTTGTTAAAGACTGCAAAGAAAATATGTTATCTAAGTTGATGTGCACAGTACAAACTATGAAATACTCACGTAAAATATAACAATAAACTAAAAATACAGGTAGGAAAGAGTTATTGATTGTTGAACTGAAATTCCGGTTGATATTGCACTCACTATCAATAGTTATCACACTCCCAGTGATAGATTGATAAAAATATCTACTGAGTTAGTGATAGCAGCTGATTATGACGAGAGTCGGGACCAATTAAATAAACTTGTCTGTAAAAAAACATCTATAGATTTCAAATGCTCAGTAATAAATAAAAACACAAAATGAAATAATTTATTTACAGACCAGCAGATCCATACTGTTTGTCACAATATAACTCACGGACTATGTTCATTGTAATATAACGATGATATATCGACTACATACTAACGAAATCTGTGAAAGTCAGATATAGACACGAATAAGTAGAATATATAAAATAAAAACAAATAACCAACTTTTATTGTAAATCTATAACACATCCAATACTTACAAATAAATAAATGAATTCCTTTGTGAAAAATAGTCAAATATCAATAGTTATTACACACCCAGTGATAGAATATGATACTTATCCACTGAGGTAGTGACAACTGGTGATAGTGACAACAAAATCACAATCTTCACAGTAATTCTGACGAGATATGTCACATATCAATAGTTATTACACACCCAGTGATAGAACGTGATACATATCTACTGAGGTAGTGACAACTGGTGATAGTCACAATAAAATAACAAACTTCACAGTAATTCCGACGATATATGTCACAAATCAATAGTTATTACACACCCAGTGATAGAACGTGATACATATCTTCTGAGGTAGTGACAACTGGTGATAGTCACAATAAAATAACAAACTTCACAGTAATTCCGACGATATATGTCAAAAATCAATTGTTATTACACACCCAGTGATAGAATATGATACTTATACACTGAGGTAGTGACAACTGGTGATAGTGACAACAAAATCACAATCTTCACAGTAATTCTGACGAGATATGTCACATATCAATAGTTATTACACACCCAGTGATAGAACGTGATACATATCTACTGAGGTAGTGACAACTGGTGATAGTCACAATAAAATAACAAACTTCACAGTAATTCCGACGATATATGTCACAAATCAATAGTTATCACACACCCAGTGATAGAACGTGATACATATCTACTGAGGTAGTGACAACTGGTGATAGTGACAACAAAATCACAATCTTCACTGTAATTCCAAGGACAGTCACAAATCAATAGTTATTACACACCGAGTGATAGAACGTGATATATTTCTACTGCGGTAGTGACAACTGGTGATAGTTACAATTTTAATTAAATGACACCGTGCATTAATGATGTTGTTTGTAGAGTTGTAGATGTTGTAATCGACCATCACTAGTTATCAGACACCCAGTGATAGAATTGTGAACTTATCTACTGAGTATGTGACGGCCAGTGACAGTGACCAATGTGTTTAAATATCGATAATTATTGAAGACATATTTTTCCTGTGCAGTCGTGTAGTAATTTGTTGTAGTAATTATCAAATATCAACAGTTATTACATACCCAGTGATAGAGTGTGATACATATCTACTCAGTCAGTGACAACCGGTGATATTGACAATTAAGTAATGCTGCACCCTCTTTATAACGGCGTTGATAAGAAACCGTCGTAATATATATTGTTGCAAATACACACAGTCCACTTTCAATAGTTATTACGCTCCCAGTGATAGATTTCGATACTTATCTACTGAGATAGTGACAACTAGTGATAGTCACTGGATAAATTAACATAATTATTAGAAGAAACATGGTGGATATAAATGTCAACTATCAAGAGATATCACACACCCAGTGATAGAATGATAAACATATCTACTGAGGTGGTGACAACTAGTGATAGTGACAAAATATACTTCCATAACATTGCTAATTGAACGTACCAGGAGAAATTGCAGCCAAATCAATAGTTATCACACGCCCAGTGATAGAATGATAAACATATCTACTGAGTCCGTGACAACTGGTGATAGTGACTGCGTCGGTTGATATAACATTCTAGAAGAGACACAGTGGATAGAAATGTGAACAATCAAGAGATATAACACACCTAGTGATAGAAAAATCCGTATTCTCTGAGAAAGTGACAACTGGTGGTAGAACAATAAAATCGTAAATTACCAGTAATTCCGACTACATTCGTCACTTATCAGCAGTTATTACACTCCCAGTAATAGAACGTGATAAATATCTACTGAGGTTAGTGACAATTTTAATTATTTGACAGCTTGCAGAAGTGATAGTTTTTGTAGATAAGTAATCGATCACTAGTTATCAGACACCCAGTGATAGAATGAGAAACGTATCAACTGAGTCAGTGGCAACTGGTGATAGTGACTACTTCGGTCAATATAAAATTATTAGAAAAACACAGTAGCAATGTCAACTATCAAGAGATATCACACACCCAGTGATAGAATGATAAACACATATATATATATACAACTTAGTGACCACTGGTGATAGTGACAACGAAATAACAACCTTTCTTCGAAGAATTTTGTCAAAAATCAATAGTTATTACATACCCAGTGATAGATTGTGATACATATCTACTGAGGTAGTGACAACTGGTGATACTGACAACCAAATCACAGACTTCAGTCATTCCGATGACATATGTCACAAATCAATAGTTATTACATACCCAGTGATAGAACGTGATACATATCTTCTGGGGTAGTGACAACTGCTGATAGTGACAACAAAATCACAAATTTCACAGTAATTCCGACGACAGTCACAAATCAATAGTTATTACATACCCAGTGATAGAACGTGATACATATCTACTAGGGTAGTGACCAACTGATGATAGAGACAACAAAATTACAAACTTCGCTGTAATTCCAAGGACAGTCACAAATCAATAGTTATTGCATACCCAGTGATAGATTGTAATACATATATACTGGGGTAGTGAGAACTAGTGATAGTGACAACAAAATCACAGACTTCACAGTCATTCCGATGGCATATGTCACAAATCAATAGTTATTACATACCCAGTGATAGATTGTGATACATATCTACTGGGGTAGTGACAACTAGTGATAGTGACAACAAAATCACAGACTTTACAGTCATTCCGATGACATATGTCACAAATCAATAGTTATTACATACCCAGTGATAGATTGTGATACATATCTACTGGGATAGTGACAACTGATGATTCTTCTTCTATGATAGTGACAACAAAATTACAAACTTCACTGTAATCCCAACGAAATATGTCACAAATCAATAGTTATTACACACCCAGTGATAGAACGTGATATAATCTACTAGGGTAATGACAACTGATGATAGAGACAACAAAATCACAAACATCGCTGTAATTCCAAGGACAGTCACAAATCGATAGTTATTACATACCCAGTGATAGATTGTGATACATATCTACTGGGGTAGTGACAACTAGTGATAGTGACAGCAAAATCACAGACTTCACAGTCATTCCGATGACATATGTCACAAATCAATAGTTATTACATACCCAGTGATAGAACGTGATACATATCTTCTGGGGTAGTGACAACTGCTGATAGTGACAACAAAATCACAAATTTCACAGTAATTCCGACGACAGTCACAAATCAATAGTTATTACATACCCAGTGATAGAACGTGATACATATCTACTAGGGTAGTGACCAACTGATGATAGAGACAACAAAATCACAAACTTCGCTGTAATTCCAAGGACAGTCACAAATCAATAGTTATTGCATACCCAGTGATAGATTGTAATACATATATACTGGGGTAGTGAGAACTAGTGATAGTGACAACAAAATCACAGACTTCACAGTCATTCCGATGACATATGTCACAAATCAATAGTTATTACATACCCAGTGATAGATTGTGATACATATCTACTGGGGTAGTGACAACTAGTGATAGTGACAACAAAATCACAGACTTTACAGTCATTCCGATGACATATGTCACAAATCAATAGTTATTACATACCCAGTGATAGATTGTGATACATATCTACTGGGATAGTGACAACTGATGATAGTGACAACAAAATTACAAACTTCACTGTAATCCCAACGAAATATGTCACAAATCAATAGTTATTACACACCCAGTGATAGAACGTGATATATATCTACTAGGGTAATGACAACTGATGATAGAGACAACAAAATCACAAACATCGCTGTAATTCCAAGGACAGTCACAAATCAATAGTTATTACATACCCAGTGATAGATTGTGATACATATCTACTGGGGTAGTGACAACTAGTGATAGTGACAGCAAAATCACAGACTTCACAGTCATTCCGATGACATATGTCACAAATCAATAGTTATTACATACCCAGTGATAGATTGTGATACATATTTATTGGGATAGTGACAACTGATGATAGTGACAACAAAATTACAAACTTCACTGTAATTCCAACGAAATATGTCACAAATCAATAGTTATTACACACCCAGTGATAGAACGTGATACATATCTACTAGGGTAGTGACAACTGATGATAGAGACAACAAAATCACAAACTTCACTGTAATTTCATCTTGAATTTAAAAATATTATTAATAAATGAGATAAAACATTTATAAGTTATCTTTTACATCAATATTAAATATCATTATTGAAATAGGAAATATTCGTCAACATTTTCTTAAACACGTGTTTAGTCCTTTACGTTTCACACACAAAATACCAAGTGTAACTGATACGTCTGGAGTATTTTTACGTCTATTTATACTCAACATTTAGGGTCGAAAAATACCTGCCAATTAAAGGGGTCATTAATTAAGGGTCATTTAGGGTAATTAGTTTATTAAAAACAATTACTTAATCGGGAAAAGTTATTTTTGTTAATTGTTTTCGTGGATTAGTTTAATTGAATGTACCTATAGCACCAAATACATACTAAATATATAACAACAGTCTAAATCAAAATTGTTTACATGAAATAAAGGTCAAAATGTTTATAGGAATTTTAGTTCTACTTTTCGCCGGCGCAGCGCTGATCATTTTCCCATTCAAAAATAGTCGATAGCGATACGAATACGCAGTCGACAGTTGTTCTTGCTAAGGCTAAAGTACTCTTTGGTTGTATATTTCGTGATCTAATCCTCTAGAATAGCTATGTCATGGTTCTAGCACCCCAATTGACACTTGACAAGTGATTTAACAGGCGGTTAGTAAATTTTTGCGTTGATCAGCCTTTCAAACTCAAACTCAAATAGATCTTTATTTGACTAGACTTTAAAGGCACGCACTTTCAAATCGTCAGAATCTACCACCGGATTCGGAAGGTCGGTTTTGCTGAGAAGAATCCGACAAGAAACTCAGCAATTACTCTTTTAAAACCGAAAGAATTACATGAAGTTTACATTTTAAATACTAACTTAACATTTCACAAAAGAATATATAAAAACAATTGATAACACAAAAAAATAATATTAACACATAGACAAGTAAATAACGCTTGAAATTAAGATGTAAGCTAGTTAATAAAAAACGGCTTGATGACCAGCCTCCACAAACTGGGTGTGAATCTTGTAGTGTAGATCGTCGCATGCAACCACATTTAGTGAATTAGCTTTAAGACGATGAATAGTTTACGCCATTAGATAATTCACTAAATGTATCAGCTGCGAACCAGTACTTTGAGTTATTTCTTGAGGTAAAACTGCGTCTTCATCTTCCCGCGTTCCCGTGTGTCCTTCCGTGGTAGCTAGAGTTTTTTTTAATAGGAATTCACGACTTTGGATACATGTCTTTTGAGGTTATACGTACAAAATTTTTAAATATGTCCAAAATCAAAATCAATTATTCAGTTTAGGCCTTAATTAGGCCTAATCAGGGTCAGCAACGCGCGAGTGCTACCCCTGGTGTTGCAAGCGTCCATAGGCTACGGTGACCGCTTACCATCAGGTGGGCCGTATGCTTGTTTGCCACCTTAGTGGTATAATAAGATAAAAAAATAAAGGTCTGAATTACCACCGGTTGGAATAAAAACTGAGGTTTTGATTTTAGTTGTCGAACAGGAAAACGAATTCTTATAACATATAGGGCCTAAACTATTACTATACTCTGAGCTATTACGTATGAAAATGTATTCCAACCCGTTTTTATTAGCTTCGTCTGTATGTATGTATGTATCAATGTAACGGAATCTTCCAACGTCATTTTCACCAACTTCAAGACGTGTGATCATTTAGATAATTTGCACACGTATTAAGGACCAATGACAATACAATAATATCATAACTTTATCCTAATATCCCGACCAGGATCAACAGGATACATTTTAAAAACATTTTAAGTAACACCGAGTTTCACACATAAAATCGCAAGTGAAGCACCAAGAAAACAAAACTCAAATCGAACACATAAAATACATATTGTTTTGGTAATTTATTTTTGCGTTAAGATAAAAAAAACCTGACCACTTTTGATATAGGTTACAAAATGGTGCATTTTAAGCTATGATAAATATTTATACACTATACTGTTATCTTTTGCGGTAAGTATAGACATATACAGGGTGTAAATGTCGATACATACATACATATCATCACGTCAAGTCCCTCACGGTACCCCGTGAGGGACTTGCTCTATACTCTCTGCCTACCGGCAGAGAGTATAGAGCGATACTTCACTAGAGACTTGCACACCTCTTTTGCTTCTTCTACATTCATCAATCTCTACATACATACATATCATCACGTCAAGTCCCTCACGGGGTAGGCAGAGAGTATAGAGCGATATTTCACTAGAGACTTGCACACCTCTTTTGCTTCTTCTACATTCATCAATCTCTTCATACATACATATCATCACGTCAAGTCCCTCACGGGGTAGGCAGAGAGTATAGAGCGATATTTCACTAGAGACTTGCACACCTCTTTTGCTTCTTCTACATTCATCAATCTCTTCATACATACATATCATCACGTCAAGTCCCTCACGGGGTAGGTAGAGAGTATAGAGCGATATTTCACTAGAGACTTGCACACCTCTTTTGCTTCTTCTACATTCATCAATCTCTTCATACATACATATCATCACGTCAAGTCCCTCACGGGGTAGGTAGAGAGTATAGAGCGATACTTCACTAGAGACTTGCACACCTCTTTTGCTTCTTCTACATTCATCAATCTCTTCATACATACATATCATCACGTCAAGTCCCTCACGGGGTAGGTAGAGAGTATAGAGCGATACTTCACTAGAGACTTGCACACTCGCTTCTTCTTCATTCATCAACCATTATTATAATACTTTTTTATACCACTAAGGTGGCACACAAGCATACGGCCCACCTGATGGTAAGCAGTCACCGTAGCCTATAGCCGCTAGCAATACCAGGGGTATCACTAACGGCCAACCATGTTGTTGATGAGGACTCACTGTCCTAGCAGCATTACTACTAGCGCAGCGTATTCTCGTGGAGCACTGGCTTTTACTTAAATTATTTTTTGTTCACAATTTCATGAGGTTAAATTATTTGCTCGATATCTTTATTATTTTTCTAAAATAAAAGTATCTGCCACTAAAAGTCCCGTTCAAATCGGTCCAGCCGTTTCTGAGATTCCCGCAACCAACAGACAGACAGATAAAAAAGTTATGAGTATCGTCTTTACTTACATATTCATTTAGTAAAAGGCGGTTATTTTGACATTACAATCAGACACTTTTGTATATAGGATTATAACGTGGAAAGATTTGATCGCTTGTTTGTTTGTATTGGCATATTATTGTCAATAGGCTCCAAAACTACTGGACCGATTTGAAAAAATATTTTACCATTAGAAAACAACATTATGACTGAGTAACATAGGCTACTTTTTACCGAGGGAAAATGCTATATACTACTAGCGGCCCGCCCCGGCTTCGCACGGGTAGACTTTTATATCAAATATTTTGTCTACCCGTGCAAAGCCAGGGCGGGAAGCTAGTATAATATATAGCCTATGTTACTCAGTGATGATGTAGCTTTCCAACGGTGAAAGAATTTTTGAAATCGGTCTAAAAAATAAAAAAATAAATTTAGGGGTGGACTACCCCTAACATTTAGGGGGATGAAAAATAGATGTTGGCCGATTCTCATAGATACCGGATAAGCACAAAAAATTTCATCAAAATCGGTCAAGCCATTTCGGAGGAGTATGGCAACGAAAACTGTGACACGAGAATTTTATATATTAGATATTGCTATGCGGGCGAAGTCGCGGGGAAAAATTAAGAATATTTTGCATGTAATCAAACTGTGAAAACCTCCTTTTTAAGGTCGGTTAAAAAGGAACAATATAGCAACCTGTGTACAGTTGTATATTAAAATACTTTATTTAATTGATTACGTGATTGCTCTGTGGTTAGCACTGATGATAACAGTTTGCGTGGTTTGTAGTCTAATAACACTACCACTTCTAATATAACCTGACTTTGCCCGCGTCGAAAATACGTGTCTAATAAAACTGTATTACTAGGGGCTATAGGCTATGGTGACTGCTTACCAATGCCGGTAGCAGGAACATTGTCGACAACGTATTCGATAATAGGGTCGGCAACGCGCGAGTGATACCCCTGATGTTGCAAGCGTCCATAGGCTGCGGTAACCGCTTACCATCAGGCGGGCCGTATGCTTGTTTGCCACCTTAGTGGTATAAAAATAAAATATATATTCGGAAACGTAACTCGCGCAATGTCAAAATTGTCATACTAATATTTAGTTCCACTTTTCACCGCCGCAGCGCTGTTCATTTTCCAATACAAAAATAGTCGAAGGCGATACGAAAACGTTGTCGACAATGTTTCTGCTACCGGCACAGGTGGGCCGTATATTGTGTGCCACCAATGGTATAAAAAAACCTAAAAAAAATATGTGTTTTTTTAAGTAAGGTAATCTTAGTAGCTCAAAGTGACGTCACGGACCGGTCCCAACGGAAGATCGGCGCTGGTTGTCCTTCACAAGACATCCAGCACATGCTGAGTTGGGACCGTTTCATAATGACACGATGTTCTTCTACACTTGTATTCCTTTCGTATATGTTTGTGTTGTTATGAATTAATGTTTTTCTTTCTTTCTTTCTTTCAAAGTAGATAATATGCTACGTACAAATATTAGTAAGACTTCTCTATCCGATCGTCCGTCTGATTCAAATGAAACATGTATTGTTAGCAGCTTGAAGGCTGTCGTTTTATCCCGAAGAATCGTTTGGTTCCAGTGAGATAGCAATAAAAAGCGTGCAGCGGCTTTACTGACAATAAAAATAAAAAACCGGCCACGTGCGAGTCGGACTCGCGCACCGAGGGTTCCGTACACACTTGTAGGTAAGATTAAAAGTAGGCGAACTTCAAATGAGGTCATTATTCGACGGTGACACTCAACAGCGCGATTCAGGAATATTTTTTTAGTAAATTCGCAAATTAAAAAATGTAGTACATATTTACGGTTCTCCGATTTTTTCCATTACTTGCGCTGTAAGACACTGCTACCTGCCAAATTTCATGGTTCTAAGTCAACGGGAAGTACCCTGTAGGTTTTGATTCTCGCCTACTTTTAACCTTACCTACAAGTGTGTACGGAACCCTCGGTGCGCGAGTCCAACTCGCACTTAGCCGGATTTTTATTTGGTCAAGGATGTTGACCCTTGGCCTTCCACAGCTTCTTCCACTCAGATACACATTGTATATCTGTTTTGTCAGTCTAGCTTTAAAACTATACAAAGGAATTGCATAGGTACAAACTTTCATCTCAGATTTTTTTTATACCACTAAGGTGGCACACAAGCATACGGCCCACCTGATGGTAAGCAGTCACCGTACCCTATAGCCGCTAGCAATACCAGGGGTATCACTAACGGGGTGCCAACCATGTTGTTGATGAGGACTCACTGTGCTAGCAGCAATACTACTAGCCCAGCGTATCCTCGTGGAGCACTGGTAACCTTACTTACCGCAGAAACACAACACTACATCAAGTAGTGTTATCTCACTGCGGTCTTCTGTAAGGTGGAGGTACAGTCCCCAGTCGGGCGGCTCCAATTTAAATGGGATAACCCACGGGAAATCCCAAATCGGCCTACCTCTCTTAAAATATCTTCATATGGTAAGAAAGAGTAATATAAGCCATAAGAATAATTGGGGCCAACAATAAGCATTCTTATAAGACTAGTGACGTGTACTAATAAAAATGTAGCGCCTATTCATAATTAAACTAATTATAATAAATCTCTAATAGTCCAATTAATAATTGGCGACATGAATAATTACTATCTTACGTTATTGCTCGGTGACTAATTTTTATTTTTAACGGGACTAGCTGTTAACAGCGGCTTCGCCCGCGTAATTATGTAAGAAGAGCACTTTGACTACTAATTCAAAATCATTTATTCAGTTTAGGCCCTAATAAGGCACTTATGAAGGTCTAAAATACCACCGGTTCGGAAAAAAAAGCCACCTGAGAAGAACCGGCAAGAAACTCAGTGCTGTCTTTTTCTTTTCATGTAACAATCATGATATAACAATTTGTAACAAAATTCTTCTAGACATTGGTATGAAATTACAAATATCAAAATGAAAGCTACCAAGTTGGTTTTGTCACTTTTCACGATTAAACAAACTTTCAACCCCTGTCTCACCCCCTTAAGGATTATATTTTGAGACAAAACATAGCCCATTTTTTTATTAAAGCCGTGGTGGCCTTATGGTTGAAGCAACAGGCCTGTCATCTGATGGGCCCAGGTTCGAGTCCCGGCCTGTACCAATGAGTTTTTCTAAGCTTAAGGTAATTTGGGATTTCCCGTGGGTTATCACATTTAAATTGGAGCCGCCTGACTGGAGACTGTACCTCCGCCTTACAGAAGACCGCAGTGAAATAACACTACTTGATGTAGTGTTGTGTTTCTGCGGTAAGTAAGGTTGCCAGTGCTCCACAAGGATACGCTGGGCTAGTAGTATTGCTGCTAGCACAGTGAGTCCTCATCAGCCACATGGTTGGCACCCCGTAGTGATACCCCTGGTATTTGCTGGCGGCTATAGGCTACGGTGACTGCTTACCATCAGGTAGACCGTTTACTTGTGTGCCACCTTAGTGGTATAAAACAAAAACAAGAAAAATGTCTTTCCCGAGGTTAAAGTCTATCTCATTGCCAATTTTATTACGATCCGTTCAGCTGTTTAGTCGTAAAAAAGTAGAAAACAAACAAACAGAGTTACTTTCGCATTTATAATATCAGCATGAATAAGGCAACGCGCGAGTGATATCCTCGGTGTTGCAAGTGTCCATAGGCTACCGTTACCGCTTACCATCAGGCGGGTCGTATGCTTGCTTAGTACCTTACCTTAGTAGAAAAAAAACATTTAAAAAAGAAGAATATGCGTATAAAACGTACTTACATGATCAATTTGAGCTTATTGTCACAATTTAAGTAAAGTCCATTTCACTAGTAAACTCGCTACTGTGATAAATTAAAAGATGATCGATTGATTTAATAAAATTAAATCTCAATGGTCAGCAGTATATTGTCACTTCCTTGTGTCCAATAATACAATTAATACCTATGTCCGTTTGTTTGTTCAACCGTTTTATATATTACTAGCGATCCCGCCCATTTTCATCCCTGTATTTGAGGGGTACAATTCATGGGATATACATTAATCTTTTTAAAGAAGTTTCATACAAATCTGTATCCCTCATTTTACCACTGGGGGTGTCAAATCGAAATAGGAGCCGTCCGACTGGGACAGTACCTCCACCTTACAGAAGATCGCAGCCAAATAACACTACTCTGATGTAGTGTTGTGTTCCTGCGGTGAGTAAGGGCACCAGAGCTTTGAGTAGATAATACGATGTAGTGGCAATAATGTTATATGATGCAAGTCCTCTCTATGTACATTTGGCAACGTTCTAGTGATATAGTAGCCTATATTGGGGTATATAGGCTACGGTGACATACCGCGTGCAGGGTGTTGTCACGTTTCGTAAAGTACTTTACGTAACTTAACCTATCTTTTGGTTCAGCTAAGCGGTGAAGTCACTTGTGTGTCAGCACTTTACGCACACGGAGGCACACATTGATAACTATCTCCATCTCTTTCTTGGGCACGCGGTACATTCGTCTATTTGTTACTTAGTCGATGTAAATAGACATAATTACTTTGTTTATTTTGATGGGTTCCGTTAATTAGTTGAACAATAGTATTCGGACGCTCTTAGCATTATTCTTAGAAATATTATTAGCATTATATTGGTGCTAATTCTTTTGTACGAAATTATTAAACGAAACTAATTTGACACAACTTAAAATATTGTCATCCTTATTTAACCGCGCATGTGAGAAAGGGATAGCAAGACTTTTTAGAACTGTCAAATTTGTTTAGTTTAGTGATTTTTTACAACAGAACCGACACCATTTTCACACTATTATTGGTTGGTCGAAATTATTTTATCATAGCTGTTTTCCCCGCGACTTCGCCCCCGTATCAATATAATATATAGCCTATGTTACTCAGTGATAATGTAGCTTTCTAACGGTGGAATAATTTTTGAAATCGGTCGATTATTTTTGGAGCCTATTCATTACAAACAAACACACAATCAAATCTTTCCTCTTCATAATATTTGTGTGTAGATGTAGATTAACGATTACGTATATTAGAAAAGGTATATTGTCTGGCTCAAAGGCTAAGCATTACAATACAGCGTGGCAATGCCGCCAGCCTTCTTGGCTCACTTCCCCGTGACAGTGGTTCGGGACATTCATTTTTCGTGTAGTATTTATACATTTTAGTTTAGTTTATTTTAAGAAGAATATGAAGTTTAATATTAAATAAATTAAATATCCAAGCATAGTCACAGTATGATATTAGTTTCACACTTAAATACTATCAACTCAGCAAGGTCTTAAGAAAAATGCTTACGTAAAATTATTTCACACTTGGCAAACTTATAAATGAACAATTAACGCTCAATTTAAACCTTACAGGCTTACAAATAAGGTTATTAAAATAGCATTACTACTTATGCCGCTATATGTTACGTGTTTTGTAACGAAAGTATGTCAGATGTGTTGATCGCGTGTTTTACATAGACTTGCTTTTATCAGCGGTTTCACCCGCGTGGTTAGAGAAATCTATTTATTTATTTATTTATTACGGACAAAAAACAGAACTCAATTTTATAAAAAACTAGCGGCCCGCCCCGGCTTCGCACGGGTACACATTTATATGAAATTTTCCTGAATTTTCTTTGCTATAAACCTCACGGAGCCCGAGACCTTTCCAACGAATGCAAAACCGTGGAAATCGCTTCGTGCGTTCTGGAGTTATAGCGTCAGGAAAGAAAACCCGACTTATTTTTATATAGTAGAAAACAAGTACAAAGTAAAATGAGAAAATCTGATCTGAATTGTGTAGTGTATGTTTACACAGCATTACTAAAACTAATTTAAATTAAATTTAAATATATCTAAAAACTGGACAAGTGCGAGTCGGACTCGCGCCCTGAGGGTTCCGTACCACTTGTATGTAAGGTTAAAAGTAGGCGAAATTCAAATGAGGTCATTATTCGTCGGTGACTCTCAACAGCGCGATTCAGGAATATTTTTTTAGTAAAGACTCATTTAAAAAAAGAACGCTTCATATTTACGGTTTTCAGATTTTTTCCTTTACTTGTGCTGTAAGACACTGCTTCCTGCTAAGTTTCATGGTTCTAGGTTAACGGGAAATACCCTGTAGGTATTGATTCCCTTGTGAAATCGCAAAATATGCGAAAATTTTCGACATATACGATCATATCTTTTCTTCATATTGACTTACAGGTTTGATTATTTTACAGCCGAAAGAGACCACAGACCCGGGTATTTCATATTAATTTCAATTTGATAGCTCCACGGGTTCTAGAGATAAAAAATCTTGACTGACAGACAGACAAAGAGACAACAAAGTGCGGTCTTCTAAAAATTTTTCTTCTTCTTCTTCCTAAGTATGGCAATCAATCCCTTCAGGGACTATTTTTGCCAGTGTCGAGTGTCTGAGTTTTACTGCGGTCTTCTGTAAGGCGGAGGTACAGTCCCCAGTCGGGCGGCTCCAATTTAAAATAGAATAACCCACGGGAAATCCCAAATCGCCCCACATCTTTTTTTTTAAACGCTCATGGTGTGATTAATCACTGTACTTAAGCTTAGAAAAACACATTGGTACAAGCTGGGATTCGAACCTGGGCCCATCAGATGACAGGCCGTTGCTTCAACCACAAGGCCACCACGGCTTTTCAAAAAAGTTAAGGCTTAAGTTCTAAAGTGGCTGCGAGCTTGGGATCGTCGAAAATGTGTAACTAGATATGGTTATCCCCAGGTGGGGTTCAAAGGGTACGGCCTCTCGCCGGCCCAGCTGGGGGCGTCAGGCTCGTTCACATTCAGCGACGGCGCCACCTACTCCATAACTCACGGCTCCGTCATCATAGCGGCCATCACCTCCTGCACCAACACCTCTAACCCTAGCGTCATGCTGGGAGCTGGTAAGTTACACACACCCATATTACACTAGCTATGCCAGTGACTTTGCCCGCGTAGCAATCTTATTCATATTGTAAATGCGAAAGTTTGATTGTGTGTCTTTGATTTTTAACACAAGCATGCGGCCCACCTGATGGTAATCAGTGACCGTAGCCTATAGGCGCTAGCAATACTGGTGGTATCACTAACGCGTTGCCAACTCACTGTGCTAGCAGCATTACTACTAGCCCAGCGTATCCTCGTGGAGCACTGGCAACCTTACTCACCGCAGAAACAACACTACATCAAAGTACTGTTATTTGACTGTTGTGTATTTGACTGCGGTCTTCTGTAAAGCGGAGGTACAGTCCCCAGTCGGGAGATCCCAATTCGGCCTACCTTTCTTTTTAAGCTCTAGAATAATCACTGTACATTAGCTTAGAAAAACTCACGCACAGGCCTGGGTTTGAACCTGGGCCCATCAGATGACAGGCCGTTGCTTCAACCACAAGGCCACCACGGCTTCAAACCCTGATCATATAAATGTGGTTCCCTATCCGCAGGTCTGCTGGCTAAAAAGGCAGTTGAGAATGGTTTGAAGGTGCTGCCTTACATCAAGACCTCTCTATCTCCCGGCTCCGGAGTGGTCACCTATTACCTGAAGGTAAGCTACTTGTTCACATGTAACGTGAGGCTTGTTGTACTGGCCAGCGGCGTTGGCCCAAAATGGCCACAGCCCGGGGCGGCAGGCTGTGAGGGACACGGATTTTTTTGTTGTTATAGCGGCAACAGAAGTACACATTCTGTGAAAATTCCAACTATCTACCTATTACGGATAGAGCCGTGGTGGCCGTGTGGTATGAAGTTCGAATCACACCAGTCTGTACCAATAAACTTAAGTGCAGTGATTAGTCTCACCACGAGCTTTACGGTGAAGGAAAACATTGTGAGGAAACCTCTGAGAAGAAAGTCAAGGACGTATGCAGTGCCTAAGAGACGGCGACGGACTCACCATCTGTCACGTTGGCACCAAATTATCTTCGGTGGAAAGTGTCTACCCCTTCGGGGACCCTTGTGGTAAGGCATGAAGACATACTATGATATACCTATTACGGATCATGAGATACAGCCCGCTGACAGACAGACGGACGGACAGCGAAGTCTTAGTAGGGAGCCTATTCAATACAAACACACAAAAATACAAATCTTTCTTCTTTATAATATTAGTTTAGATATAGATTTTTAAAGGTATTCATGTTAAGTTAGAATTTGAAATTTAAACTTAATGTAATTCTTTTGGATTTAAAAAGAGTAATTGCTGAGTTTCTTGACGGATTCTTGTCAGCAAAACCGACCTTCCGAATTCAGTGGTAGATTCTGACGATTTGAAGGTGCTTGCCTGTAGAGTCTAGTCAAATAAAGATCTTTTTCAGTTTGAGTTTGAGTAAACAACTAGAATAATCTTTTACTGTTAGGTTTTCAAATATGGCAAGAATGCAAAACCACAGCCTGTATATACCATGTGTGTCACCATGTTTCAGGAATCCGGTGTTGTACCGTATCTGGAGAAACTAGGCTTCGATATAGTGGGGTACGGATGCATGACTTGCATCGGCAACTCTGGCCCCATCGATGATAACATCGCCAACACCATCGAGAAGGTAATGGCACATAACTTCACACAAGCATACGGCACACCTGATGGTAAGCAGTCACCGTAGCCTATAGCCGCTAGCAATACCAGGGGTATCACTCACGAGTTGCCGACCCTGTTGTTGATGAGGACTCACTGTGCTAGCAGCATTACTACTAGCAGCGTATCCTCGTGGAGCACTGGCAACCTTACTTACCGCAGAAACAACACTACATCAGAGTAGTGTTATTTGACTGCGGTCTTCTGTAAGGTGGAGGTACTGTCCCAGTCGGGCGGCTCCAATATTAATGGGTATACCCACTGGAGGTCCCCATTCGCCCGACCTCTCTTTAAAACTGTGGTATAATGGTAGAAGTAGCTGGTGTAGTGTGTATCTCTCTGTATTAGTGTAGATGCATGCATGTATGTGATAAGATATACAATCTTCTATAATATAAAAATGAATCGCTGAATGTGTTGCTAAGCGCAAATCTCGAGAACATCTGAACCGATTACGCTAATTCTTGTTTTAGAATGTTCCTTGGAGTACGAGGATGATTCTTACGGAGAGAAAAAATTATAAAATTGCCTGAAAAGGTCTTAAAACTGGTAGACAAAATATTTGATAAATGTCTACCCGTGCGAAACGTATAAATAAATTAAAGTATGGAAGAACTAGCTATGAGTATCTCTCTACCAGTATTATCTCTCTGTAATTGTCAATGTATGCGTGTATGTATGTGTATGTGTGTGTATGGTAGAACGAGCTGGTGTGTTGATAAATAAATAAAAGTATGGTAGAACTAGCTATGAGTATCTCTCCCAGTCCCAGTATATCTCTCTCTATTTGTCAATGTATATATGTATGTATGTGTATGTATGTGTATGGTAGAACGAACTGGTGTGTTGCGGCGTGTTGTCCGGCAATCGCAACTTCGAGGGCCGCATCCACCCCAACACGCGCGCCAACTACCTCGCCTCGCCGCTGCTGGTCATCGCGTACGCCCTGGCCGGCACCGTCCACATTGACTTCGAGACTCAACCACTGGGTGAGACACAATGGTGCCAATTCTGTTGTTCAAAATTACAAACTTAACAAATCTGACAGGTCTAAAAATATTGACATCCTTATTTAACCCCGCACATGAGAAAGGGATAGCAGGACTTTTAGAACTGTCAAATTAGTTAAGTTTAGTAATTTTGAACAACAGAATCGACACCATTGTAGTTTTAATTAAAGAAAACTGAGAAATATATGTAGTTTATTGAGATAACTTACGATTCAAAATCTTTTTTTTATACCTCTAAGTTGGCACACAAGCAAGCATACGGCCCACCTGATGGTAAGCAGTCACCGTAGCCTATACCCGCTATCAATACCAGGGATATCACTAACGAGGTGCCAACCATGTTGTTGATGAGGACTCACTGTGCTAGCAGCATTACTACTAGCGCAGCGTATCCGCGTGGAGCACTGGCATTGTGTGTTATTTCACTGTGGTCTTCTGTACACTGGAGGTAAAGTCCCCAGTCGGGCGGCTCCAATTTAAATGGGATAACCCACGGGAAATCACAAATCGCCCTATCTCTCTTTTGAAAAGCTAATGTTGTGAGTAATCACTGTACTTAAGCTTAGAATAACTCATTAGTACAGGCCGGGATTCGAACTTAGGTCACAGATGGCAGGCCGTTGCTTCAACCACAAGGCCACCATTCAAGTAATTGAAGTGTATGTATGAATGTGTATGTAGGTACCCGCGCGGACGGCAGCGCGGTGTTCCTGCGAGACATCTGGCCCACGCGCAGTGAGATCCAAGCCGTGGAGGACAAACACGTCATACCGGGGATGTTCAAAGAGGTACGCAGACAGTATATTACCCTGTTGACTTGCACACAGATTTATTACAATTATTTGCCCCACCCTCCCCCACCCCTTGTCAGCAAAAGTAAGTCAAGCTCTTACCCTCCAATGCTTACGAAAGCATTGCCAAATTTCATGATTCTAGGTCAACTGGAAGTACCCTGTAGGCTTTGATTCCCTTGTGAAATCGCAAAATATGCGAAAATTTGCGATATAAACGGTCAAATCTTTTCTTCATATTGACTTACAGATTTGATTATTCTATAGCCGAAAGAGACCATAGACCCGGGTATTTCACATTAATTTCAATTCGATACCTCCACGCATTCTTGAGCTAAAATTCCTGACAGACAGACGGACAACAAAGTGATGCTAGGGTTCCTTTTTCCTTTTAAGGTACGGAACCCTAAAAAGTAAAAAGTTACTGCTGTAGTAATCACTATTTAGACCTCCCCAGCCCCATTTTATTAAAAATATGCAAAGCATAGGGGGGAGGGCCCTACAGTGTTTACGTACTACTTGAACATTCATCAATCTCTTCATACATGCCAGCTGGTTGGTACTCTTTACTTCTCCATCATTAATTACCCGTAATTTGATCAAGATAGTTAGGCTTTTGCGCCTTGTTTTTTTGTCAAGACAAACAAAATTGTCGAGACTGCTGGTCTAGTGGTCAGTATACCTGACTGCTACGCCAGGGGTCGCGGGTTCGATTCCCGCCGGGGTGAACATTTATGTGACAAATATTTTTGTTTGCGTCTGGGTTTTTGGTATGTATTTATTTATTTTTTAATACATACAAAAACATATTGCAATAAATTACAAGAATTAACACAAAAATCATTTACACAGAGCTAGATTGCAATCCAATAAAATGTGTACACAGCATGGTATATTGTAAACAGAGCATAAATCTAAAAATTTACAAAATAAATGACAATTTTTTTATTATACATATGTATTTACAAAAAATAAAATTATATGTCACCGGAAGACAGCAAGAACCGCAATTTTTTAAATTTCCTAGGAAATTTATCAACCTTCGTAGGATTCTAAACGAGAGATTAATTGTATTAATTTACGCCCACATTTTCGCAAATTAATAAACTTACCGAACAAAAAAAACAACCAACGTCGGCTAACTGCTAACCTACCACGGCCATGTCGGACTACAATGTTACAAACGGTGAACGTAAATTAATACAATTAATCTCTTGTTTAGAATCGTACGAAGGTTGATAAATTTCCTAGGAAATTTATACATTTGCGGTTCTTGTTATCTCCCGGTGACATATATATGTATTGTATCAGCTGCTGGTTCTCATAGTACAAGCTTTGCTTTGTTTGGGGCCAGATGATATGACTTGTTTTACTTTTTACAGGTGTATGAGAAGATCGAAGTGGGCTCCGAGTCGTGGCAAAAGCTGTCGGTAGCTCAGGGCAAGCTGTACCAGTGGGACCCGAACTCCACTTACATTAAGAGACCACCGTTCTTCGACGGAATGACCAGGGTGAGACTTTTTTGTTTTTATACCACTAAGGTGGCACACAAGCATACGGCCCACCTGATGGTAAGCAGTCACCGTAGCCTATAGCCCCTTTAACAAAATTCCTTCCTCACGAAGCCCCTTTAACAAAATTCCTTCCTCAAAATGCCTCTTTAACAAAATTCCTTCCTCAAAATGCCTCTTTAACAAAATTCCTTCCTCAATAACCCCCTTTAACAAAATTCCTTCCTCAAAATGCCTTTTTGACAAAGTCCCCTTTTCAAAAAACGTCTTTAACATAATTCCTTCCTCAAAACGTCTCTCACAAAACTTCAATCCAAAAACATTTTTTTCTCATAGTCCTATTCCCAACCCATCCCCTCTCAAAGTCCACGCTTCATATAACTGTCTGCTGGTGAGGCAGGAGCTGGTGATAGCAAGCAGTATATCCGGCGCCCGCTGCCTGCTGCTGCTGGGCGACTCGGTGACCACCGACCACATCTCCCCGGCCGGCTCCATCGCCAGGAACTCTCCCGCCGCCAGGTTCCTCGCCGATAGGGGGTCAGTACATCTATTATTTTCTCTACCCGTGCGAAGCCGGGGCGGGCAGCTAGTATAGCCTAAAGTCTTCCTAAAGGACTATCCATAATAAAAATAATTTTCAATTCGAACCAGTAGTTCCTGAGATTGGCGCATTCAAACAAACAAACTCTACAGCTTTATAATATTAGTATAGGAATGGTGGCACACAAGCATACGGCCCACCTGTTGGTAAGTCTATACCCTATAGCCGCTAGTAATACCACGGGTATCACTAACACGATTTCAACCATGTTGTTGATGAGGACTCACTGTGCTATCAACATTACTACTAGCCCAGCGTATCCTCGTGGAGCACTGGCAACCTTACTTACCGCAGAAACACAACACTACATCACTGTCCCACTAATGGGCAGAAGCTTCCCCCAATCCCCTCCATATGGACCCAGTCCCTCCGGAAGTAAATAATGATAATAAAAATTAAAATCACTCACATATTGAAAAACTCACGTCTACGTGGTGGCCGTATGGTATGAAGCGGCGCCTGCTATTCTAGCGACGGAAGTTCCAATCCTACCGGTCGATACTTGCACCTCGCCATTTTTAATCCAATATGGCGTTTCAAAAATGCAGATCAGTCAACTGAACAACCGAGAAACAAATTCCCACTAGTTCAGTCAACTGAACTGGGCAACTGTGCCGGTAGCAGGAACATTGTCGACAACGTATTCGAAAACGTAACTCGCGAAGTGTCAACATTGTCATACAAATTTTTAGTTTCACTTTTCACCGCCGCAGCGCTGTACATTTTCCAATACAAAATAGTCGAAGGCGATACGAAAACGTTGTCGACAAAGTTCCTGCTACCGGCACTGAACTAGTGGGAATAGACCGATAATTTTCGCAGTAGCCCCTATGTCTTATGATATGGGTGTCAAATGTAATCAAATATCAAAAACTCATTTATTCAGTTTAAGGCCCTAATAAGGCACTTATGAAGGTCTAAATTACCACCGGTTCGAAAAAAAAGCCACCTGAGAAGAACCGGCAAGAAACTCAGTGCTCTGTCTTTGTTTTTTCATGTAACAATCATGATGTAACAATGGAAAAGGCTTGATGACCAAATACAAGCTTGTTCTATGATATTTTAAATTACTTGTTTTATTTGTCAACATCCCACAGCTTGACCCCTCGAGAGTTCAACTCGTACGGGTCCCGTCGTGGCAACGATGCCATCATGTCGCGAGGAACCTTCGCCAACATCCGGCTGGTGAACAAGATGGCGCCCACCGCTGGGCCGAAGACCACTCACCATCCCAGCAAAGACGTCATGGATATATTCAACGCGGCTGAAAGGTATACAGCGGTGCTAATTCTGGCGTACAAAATCGTCACTACATCTTATATATAAAATTCTCGTGTCGCGGTGTCTGTAGTTAAACTCCTCCGAAACGGCTTGACCGATTCTCATGAAATTTTGTGTGCATATTGGGTAGGTCTGAGAATCGAAAACATCTATTTTTCAACACCCTGAATTAAAAAAAACTATCGGTCCAGTAGTTTCGGAGCATATAGACATTTATCAAATATTCTGTCTAACCGTGCGAAGTCGGGGCGGGCAGCTAGTATAACATATAGCCTATGTTACTCAGTGATAATGTAGCTTTCTAACGGTGAAATAATTTTTGAAATCGGTCCAGTAGTTTCGGAGCCTATTCAATACAAACATACAAAAATACAAATCTTTCCTCTTTATAATATTAGTGTATATATCCTAATTATTTCTTGTCCAGGTATCAGCAAGAAGGCGTACCTCTGATAGCTATAGTGGGGAAAGATTACGGCTCGGGGTCCAGTCGCGACTGGGCAGCTAAGGGACCTTATTTACTGGTGAGTAATGGGCCATTTAAAATTTACTTCAACCATAGACACCTACCAACTTCCATAGACAACATAGACCACAATCTTAGACAATTTCAAGAGCGCGATTTGGGTTTTTATCCCATTTTAAATTGGAGCCGCCAACAAGTGGGGACTGTACCTCCGCCTTACAGAAGACCGCAGTGAAATAACACTACTTGATGTAGTGTTGTGTTTCTGCGGTGAGTAAGGTTGCCAGTGCTCCACGAGGAAACGCTGCGCGTAGTAATGCTGCTAGCACAGTGAGTCCTCATCAACAACATGGTTGGCAACGCGTTAGTGATACCCCTGGTATTGCTAGCGGCTATAGGCTACGGTGACTGCTTACCATCAGGCCGTATGCTTGTGTGCCATCTTATTGGTATATTTTTTTTTTTTTTTTTTTACTTTAACTAGGTTTAACGTAATCCCCACAGGGTATCAAGGCTGTGATAGCGGAGTCTTTCGAGAGAATACATCGCTCCAATCTGGTCGGCATGGGGATAATCCCGTTGCAGTTCTTGAACGGACAGAACGCTGAGTCGCTCGGCTTGGATGGTTCAGAACAATACAATATTGATGTGCCGCTGAATGTGGCGCCCGGTGACGTCATTACTGTACAGGTGAAGTTTTAGGGAAATATGGACCCTTATAGGATCGCTTTGTTGTCCGTCTGTCAAGATTTTTATCTCAAAAAAGCGTGGAGTTATCAAATTGAAATTAATATGAAATACCCGGGTGTATGGTCTCTTTCGGCTGTAAAATTATCAAACCTGTAAGACGATGCGAAGAAAAGATATTACCGTTTATGTCGCACAAGGGAATCAAAACCTATAGGGTACTTCCCGTTGACCTAGAACCATGAAATTTGGCAGGAAGCAGTGTCTTACAGCACAAGTAAAGTTGTAACCTCAAATTAACAGTTTTTTACTAAATGCATACGAAAGTGAACACGAGACAGACAAAAAGAGAAAATCCGTTGACTTGTTTACTTTACCACGCGTAAGAAGCCGCGGGCAAAAGGTAGTCATTACACAATACTCAATCCCACAATTCTTTGCCCACAGGTGGACAACGGAAAGAAATTCGACGTGAAAGTGCGCTTCGACACAGAAGTCGACTTAACCTACTTCAAAAACGGCGGTATTCTCAACTATATGATCAGAAAGATGTTGTAAACATATCCACAATAATATATCAATTAAGTTTTATAGTAGGGGGAGGATCTACCACAGATATATATACACATATTTTTGTATGAGAAGTGAAATGCTTCAAGAAATACCCGAAATAGGTTATTACAAGCTTTTGTTTCATCTCTCTCTGTGTGTGTGTGTGTGTGTGTGTGTGTGTGTGTAATCATGTAAATTTCAGGGTCGGCAACGCGCGTGTTATACCCCTGATGTTGCAAGCGTCCATAGGCTACGGTGACCGCTTACCATCAGATGGGCGGTATGGCCACGTTAGTTGTAAAAAAAAATTGACCCACTTCGCAGTGTGAGTTTAAGCTGGAATTTTGCATACAGGTTTGGTACACGTGGAATGCACGATTAGTAAATGCCGCCATTTTTTATCCAATATGGCGGACGTCACAAAACGTAGTTTTATAATTTCCACAGTAACCCTTATGGGTATCAAATCAAAAGGGCTTGATGACAGAATGAAAGCTTATTAAAAAAACTTTTTTTTTCACCCACCTGACAATCTCTTGAATTCTTGTCTTCTGTCTCATTCACCCATATCTGACTTTAATATTGTTTTCTGTCTCGCTCACTGTTATCTGCCAATAAAATGCGTTTCATATTTGCTACACGGGAGTTTTACTCTGGCTTCAAAACTATCTGTTCCATCTAAGAATAAAACAAGAATGTCCTATTTTCGGGCCAAGAAACCTACTGTGCGTTCGTGTGATCTTACTCCGAGTGAAATTCGAATAAATAATGTAAAATGTTTTTTATATGAGTTGTGATTATTATAATATCCTGAAGAATTGCATTTTGTGTAAACCAATTCGAACTTTGTGGCTAGGGAACTAGACTGTTAAATCATGAGTCACATAGGACAGTCATCACGTCATGATGAGACTTCTGGTCTAGTGGTTAGTATACCTGACTGCTACGCTAGAGGTCGCGGGTTCGATTCCCACCGGGGCAATTATGTGACAAACATGTTTGCCTTGCGTCTGGGTGTTGGGTATGTATTAAAAGTATGTATTTACAAAAAAAAAAGTTATGTGTTTTGTATCAGCTGCTGGTTCTCATAGTACAAGCTTTGCTTAGTTTGGGCCCGTCCGTGATATTGGTGTCGATTCTGTTGTTCAAAATTCCTAAACATAACTAATTTGACAGGTCTAAAAGTCTTGCTATCCCTTTCTCATGGGAGGGGCTAAATAAGGATGGCAATATTTTTACACCTGTCAAATTAGTTAAGGTTAGTAATTTTGAACAACAGAATCGACACCAATGTCCAAGCATTATTTTTATAATAGCGTGTAACATGTCGGTGACGTGAACCCACAATTTTGGGCGCTTACTTGGGCGTTCAGGGTTGGCAACTCGTTAGTATTGCAGCGGCTATAGGCTATAGACTGCTTACCATCAGGTGGGCCGTATGCTTGTGACACCTTAGTGGTATAAAAACGTATTCACTTCACAAATATAATATTGATAAGTACAAAAGTATTGTGAAGTTTGTTGCGTGTGCGCATGTTGTATTGACTATACATTTCTATTATAATTTTGTGCAGGAAAAATAATAAAAAATGGGGTGGCCCACCCTATCACTTAGGGGCATGGAAAATAGTTGACTTTCTATTCTCAGACCTACCGAATATACACGAAAACATCATAAAAATTGGTCCAGCCGTTTCGAAGTTTTGTTCGGACACTGATACGAGAATTTTGTTATTTAATAAACTAAAACACGCGCCAGTCTCCGATTGGTCGACTGTCTAAACGCGATGTAACGTAAAGCTTAATTTTGCTTACAACGATGTCGTTGCAAGCAAAATTAAGCTTTACGCTACTGAGACAAGACTTAATTTTGAGTGTTTTAGTTCTTTTTACAATACTGATAAACTGTAGCAATCAAAATTAAGCTTTACAGTACTGACATAAGACTTAATTTTGAGTGTTTTAGTTTTTTTATACATAAATCCAATTTTTTGCCAAACAATAAGGTGTTCCCATGTAAGGAAGGTGTTCAAGTTCGTATGAATTTTCTAAAACTACGTGTATTTTGGCAACGCGCGAGTGATACCCCTGGTGTTGCAAGCGTCCATAGGCTGCGGTAACCGCTTACCATCAGGCGGGCCGTATGCTTGTTTGCCACCTTAGTGGTAAAAAAAAAAAATTTAATTCAAATATTATCATTAGAGGGAATCCCAAAATTTTTGTTGTATCGTTTTGTTATGTGTACATGGATTATGGTGTTCTATTTACATGGAAAAGGGTACCTTAATTTATATTTGTTTAGAGCTCAATTTTGTAGCTAGTTGTAAGTATAAATGATTGAAATATATATTTTGTTACTATATAAATGTGTATTTATTGAGTACTAAGCTCTGGTGCCCTTACTCACCGCAGGAACACAACACTACATCAGAGTAGTGTTATTTGGCTGCGATCTTCTGTAAGGTGGAGATACTGTCCCAGTCGGGCGGCTCCTATTTTGAACGGGAGATACCGTTGTGCCCTATCTCTCTTTCTATAAGGAGCTCTGGTGCCCTTACTCACCGCAGGAACACAACACTACATCAGAGTAGTGTTATTTGTCTGCGATCTTCTGTAAGGTGGAGGTACTGTCCCAGTCGGGCGGCTCCTATTTTGAAAGGGAGATACCGTTGTGCCCTACCTCTCTTTCTATAAGGAGCTCTGGTGCCCTTACTCACCGCAGGAACACAACACTACAACAGGTTACATCTTGTGACGACAACAACCGTGTGTGAAATAAGACCAGAGATAAGAAGAAAGATCGAACGGGAATTGAACCCGTTACGTGCCGTTACCATCGACACATTTATTAGGCTTAGTTACCAACTGAGACAATCAAACTACAATAACTGACAAAAAATATATATGCGAATGTCGAAGCCGTGGTGGCCTTGTGGTTGAAGCAACGGCCTGTCATCTGATGGGCCCAGGTTCAAATCCCGACCCCTGGTATTGCTAGTGGCTATAGGTACGGTGACTGCTTACCATCACGTAGGCCGTAAGCTTGTGTGCCACGTTAGTGGTATAAAAAAATGTGAGTGGAAGAATAAGCCGTGGAAGGCCAAGGTCCAACTTTCTAGATTAAATTACCAAAGTGATTGGTTGAAGAACTTTAATAAATAAATAAACATGGCAATACTCACCATATTTTGGCCCTAGAGCAGAGAGATCGAAATATTTGTAGGTCTTCCCATTGATATCCACTGTCTTCAGTAACCCCTGGTAAGGATTGACTGGTACTGTAACAAAAAAGATCGTATTACTAATACATACAAGGTTTAACTTCCTAAATCAAGTTGACAAAGCACTCAATGATAAAGTAAAGAGTACTCGGAACCGGCGGGCATGTATGAAGGGATTGATGAATGTAGAAGCAAGAGAGGTGTGCAAGTCAAGAGACGCGCTCTATACTCTGCCTACGAACGGGAGATAGGCCGATAAGTATTTATGTTATTAATATCTCAAATTCTTCGTCAACTACAAACATCTCGCTCGAGGATATTAATACAATAATAACATTCAATATTGAAGTAAATTTACCCTTATATTTACTTACTACTGTTTACAAATGCTTAAAATGTGCATTCTTATTAAAATCTTGATTGATTCTTCATTCGGTGGCCTGAATGACAGAAGAGATGTCATTTCGATGCGAGCGCGCAGCCTTACACAAGTTACTCGGATAGGAGAGTTAAGCGTTAGATTGACGCTTTGATTTAAATAACGTAAGTGATTTTATTATAAACTATCTTCTGCCCGCGACTACGTCCGCGTTGAGCTTAGAATCTCAGAGGCACCTAAAATTTTTCGTCGTCTTTCAATCCTCATAATAAATCTTTATGATCCTCAGGAAGAACAAAATGAAGATATTGTTTTGGACCGTTCTTGTGCTAAAGTCTATTTTTAAGGGAACAGTGACCATGGATGCTGTGATAAAAGACTTATTAACTCCTAATCCAGGGATGGGAGAAGCTTGTGGATATGATGTGAGCTATACATACATACTACTTCACTACTGCATTATCTCCCATTCAAAATAGGAGCCGCCCGACTGGGACAGTACCTCCACCTTATAGAAGTTCGCAGCCAAATAACACTACTCTGATGTAGTGTTGTGTTCCTGCGGTGAGTAAGGGCACCAGAGCTCCTTATAGAAAGAGAGGTAGGGCACAACGGTATCTCCCGTTCAAAATAGGAGCCGCCCGACTGGGACAGTACCTACACCTTACAGAAGATCGCAACCAAATAACACTACTCTGATGTGTTGGGGTCCCGCGGTGAGTAAGGTTGCCAGTGCTCCACAAAGAGACGCTGCGCTAGTAGTAATGATACCCCTGGTATTGCTAGCGGCTATAGGCTACGGTGACTGCTTACCGGGTGGGCCGAATGCTTGTGTACCACCTTAGTGGTTTAAAAAAATATCACACTACACTATGTTGCCTATATTGGTGATTGTTGATGTTCTAATCTCTATATATAAAAATCAAATGCTGTTCGTTAGTCTCGCTAAAACTCGAAAACGGCTGAACCGATTTGGCTTATTTAAGAAATATTCGTGGAAGTCCAGGGAAGGTTTAAACGGTGAGAAAATATAGAAAAATTGCGAGTAAAACACTAAAAACGACAAATTTATTTTCCCATACAAACTGTTCTTACCTGTCAAACATTTGATGAATGGTGATAAGAAGTTCAACGGGTCATCTATATTTGATAAATGTCTACCCGTGCGAAGCCGGGGCGGGCCACTAGTTACAGATATAAACAATTATTTGTTATTTTATTCCAGGCGTGTCCGAGGACGTATCCAGACAGCGTCAACGTACATATAGTGCCGCACACTCAGTACGACTTGGCTTTCTATAGGACGTTCTATCAACACTACACGGGACGTTAGTATGCTTCTTAAGGTTCCGTACCCGAAGGGTATCCAACGGAACTCTATTACTGAGACTTCGTCCCTCCGTCTGTCTGTCAGCAGGCTGTATCTCGCGATCCGTTGAGGGAGACAGGTGAAATTGTCACAAAATGTGTCATCATTCTCCTGCCCTTATCCCATATTATTTGGGGTCGGCGCAATATGAATTTTCTTCCAAACTTCTCTATCAGCCGTCATCTCTGTATTCACTTCCTTTCTGGCCATGTCATCTTTCACACAATCGATCCATCTTTTCTTAGGTCTACCTCGGCCCCTGTACCCGTCCACATTCATACACAAAACCTTTGTCACAAAATTTGTATTTCCGTTATAATTTTCAGGAACTACTATTCGGGGATATGATAGTAAAATTAATTTTAAGAGGACAATGGACAATATTATCGCACAATTGTGGGCACAACCGACGAGAAAGTGAGTACCTACTGATTACTGCCTACTGATACTAACTTTAACTAGTAAGTTTGTGTGTGCTCCCACGCTCAGTTGTGGCTTCATGTTTTTTTTATATACTACTAAGGTGGCACACAAGCATACGGCCCACCTGATGGTATGCAGTCACCGTAGCCTATAGCCGCTAGCAATACCCGGGGTATCACTAACCAGTTGCCAACCATGTTGTTGATGAGGAGTCACTGTGCTAGCAGCAATACTACTAGCCCAGCGTATCCTCGTGGACCACTGGCAACCTTACTCACCGCAGAAACACAACACTACATCAAAGTACTGTTATTTGACTGCGGTCTTTCCAATTCTAATTGGAACACCCACGGGAGATCTGAAAACGCCCTAACTTTATAAAAAAATAAATTGATGAACCTGCCTAATAGCATCAGCTATCTGTACACCCTACGTTTTTTGTTTCAGGTTCTCACTATACGACACACCATATTTCTTTAAGTGGTGGTCGGAAAGAGATGATACTGGTAAGTAATCATAAAATTTAACAGCGCCATCTGGCCCCAAAATAAGCCCAATTATCTACTGCATCTGGTCCCAAACTAAGCCCAATTTATCAACTGCATCTGGTCCCAAATTAAGCCCAATTTATCAACTGCATCTGGTCCCAAACTATGCCTTATCAACTAAACTAAGCTCAATTTTTCAGCGCCATTAATCTCACACACAAAGAACAATTTCTACTATGGATACCAACAATTGGGCTTTGAGTTTGCTATCCTACCCATTACAATATCGTGCCATTGTGAGTTGTGACGCTATTATTGCGACAATTGCCACACTTGTCTTACAATTTTGCCGCAATAATAGTGTCATAATGGCACGAAATTGTGATAAATCAAATAGCGAATTCGATACATATTTTTTTTTTGCTTGCAATTACAACACACTCAGACGCAAACCAAACACAAATGTTGCTCCGGGGTGAATCTTCTTTGAAATGTACAATGTCAAAAAGACAGCATTGAGTATCTTAAGCTTGGTTGCCGCAGGTTCTTCTCAGGTGGTTTTTTCCGAACGGGAGGTAATTTAGACCTTCATAAGTGCTTACTAGGGTCTAAACTCAGGAATCGCCAATTTCTTTTCTCAAACGACTTGAGCCACATCACTAACTTTATATAAGTAATGCTATTTCAGTCCGTCGCATGGTGTTCCAATTGCTTAGACAAGGACGGCTGTACTTCGTTGGAGGGGGATGGAGCATGAGCGACGAGGCAACCACTAGCTACCATGCCATTATCGACCATTTTACTTACTCATTAAGGCATGTTATTGCACTTTTAAACGTTGTGGTCCACTGTGTATTCCTAAGCTTAAAACACAAAGTGGTGTCATTTTGTTGCTGAGTTTCTTGCCGGATTCTTTCAACAAAAAACGACCTTCCAAATTTTGTAGTTTGTTTTTTTTATACCACTAAGGTCGCACAAGCATACGGTCCGCCTGACGGTAAGCGGCTACCGTAGCCTATGACCGCTTGCAACACCAGGGAACGTGGTATATTATCTACTCTGAGCCAGGGATATATTGTTTGTCACCTTAGTGTTATAAAGAAAGCGTTATCCGGAGTCATCGACCTGGACGTAGAAAATTTTGGCGCCCCCCTTAAATTTGGCGCCTTGGGCCGTCGTCCAATCCCGCCCCATCCTAACGCCGGCACTGAGGATGGTGTGATGGTGATCGTCTTTTCAGGAAGCTAAACGCGACATTCTTGGAGTGTGGTCGACCGCTGGTCAGCTGGCAAGCAGAGACTTATGGTCACTCGCGAGAGTTTTCCTCCTTGATGGCTCAGATGGGATTCGATGGACATTTCGTGAGCCCCATCAGTCTGGAAGACGAGCTGACGAGGATGTCTCGGAAGGCCATGGACTTCATATGGAGAGGCAGCGATGATCTAGGTACGTATAGCTTGACAACAAAGAGGGGTAGGGCGAATTGCGATCTTCCGTGGGTTTTGTCATTAAATTACAGCTGCGTCCGCGTACCAATGAGTTTTTATAACATAAGTACAGTGATTAGTCACACCACGAGCTTTACGGTGAAGAAGAACATCGTGATAAAACCTGCATACGTCTGAGAAGAATTTCAAGGATGTATGTAGTGCCTAAGAGACGGCGACGGACTCACCATCTGTCACGTGTGTTATGTGATCATGTATATCTATAGGACAAGAGACAGACCTGTACACCAACAAGCTGTTCGATGGGTGCACGGCGCCTCCAGGGTTCTGCTTCTCCGGCCTCTGCGGAGATCCCTTGATCGTCACTTCGACTATGGAGCTCAACAACCTGGAGGAGAGGGTGAGTCTTTCCACATGTGCTTATACAAACAACAAAGATGAAGAAGTCGCGAGAAGTAGGGTACAACGTTCAAAATAGGAGCCGCCTGACTGGTACAGTACCTCCACCTTACAGAAGATCGCAGCCAAATAACACAACTCTGATGTAGTGTGTTCCTGCGGTGAGTAAGGGCACCAATGCTCCTTGTAGAAAGAGTGGTAGGGCACAACGGTATCTCCCGTTCAAAATAGGAGCCGCCCGACTGGGACTGTACCTCCACCTTACAGAAGATCGCAGCCAAATAACACAACTCTGATGTAGTGTTGTATACCTGCGGTGAGTAAGGGCACCAGAGCTCCTTATAGAAAGAGAGGTAGGGCACAACGGTATCTCCCGTTCAAAATAGGAGCCGCCCGACTGGGACAGTACTTGCACCTTACAGAAGATCGCAGCCAAATAACACTACTCTGATGTAGTGTTGTGTTCCTGCGGTGAGTAAGGGCACCAGAGCTCCTTATAGAAAGAGAGGTAGGGCACAACGGTATCTCCCATTCAAAATAGGAGCCGCCCGACTGGGACTGTACCTCCATCTTACAGAAGATCGCAGCCAAATAACACTACTCTGATGTAGTGTTGTGTTCCTGCGGTGAGTAAGGGCACCAGAGCTCCTTATAGAAAGAGAGGTAGGGCACAACGGTATCTCCCGTTCAAAATAGGAGCCGCCCGACTGGGACTGTACCTCCACCTTACAGAAGATCGCAGCCAAATAACACTACT
Organism: Falcaria lacertinaria; assembly: GCA_951449985.1. Taxonomy (NCBI): domain Eukaryota; kingdom Metazoa; phylum Arthropoda; class Insecta; order Lepidoptera; family Drepanidae; genus Falcaria; species Falcaria lacertinaria. The sequence continues at coordinate 733,803 of OX602139.1, forward strand.
CTGATTTAGTGTTGTGTTCCTGCGGTGAGTAAGGGCACCAGAGCTCCTTATAGAAAGACAGTCCTATCAATATTATGGTTGTCAACGCGCTAATGATACCCCTGGTGTTGCAAGCGTCTATAGGCTACGGTGACTTCATGATATGCTAGTATAATGAATCCTAGTATGTTTCTCAACGCGCTAGGGATTCCCATGGTGTTGCAAGGGCCTATATGTCGACCTATGCGCTTACCATCAGCTTGTCCGCTCGTTTGCCATCGTCGTCAAAATGACAGTATTGATCGCATTATTAATCTTTGTGTTGGTTTCAATTGTGTTCAGGTAAAGGCGTTTATGGACGCAGTTCTGAACCGGCAGGCTCCTTACTATGGCTCCAAGAATGTGCTGATAGTGATGGGAGAACGACTGGGCTACCACGATGCCGGGGTCTGGTTCGCGAACATTGATGCATTGATTGAGTATGTATATATATACAATACTAGCGGAGGCTTCGCACGGGTAGACATTTTATCTATATATTAGGTCCTTACATATGAAATTGGCGTTTTTCGTACTGGCCACTTTAATCACGAATTTCTCCTCTTTGGTAAGGAATTCCAAATTCAAATTTGTACAGCTATAGACTCATGTATTTGTGCTTCGATGATCGTCATTCATTTGTTTTTTTTCTTCTGTTTTTTTCTGTTTGCGTCACTCATTTTACAAAATGGAAAACCTTAAATATCGCATTATTTACGAGTACGAGTTCCGCCGTGGCACTAGTGCTGCGGAAACAACTCGAAGGGTGAATGATGTGTATGGCGGTCGTGTTGCAAAAGAAAACACAGTTCGTTTTTGGTTCCAACGTTTTCGTTCTGGAAATTTCGACCTGCAGAACAAGCCCCGTGGACGGCCTGAGACTCAAGTTGATAATGAAGAGTTGAAGGCTATTGTGGAAGCGGATCCATCGCAAACCACGTCCGAGTTAGCTGCAGGCTGCAATGTTAGTGATAAAACTGTTTTAATTCACTTGAAGCAAATTGGGAAGATTAAAAAGCTTGAAAGGTGGGTACCTCACGAATTGACTGAAACAAACCGGCAAACGCGCGTCGACTGCTGCGTTACATTACTAAACCGGCACAATAATGAAGGTATTTTAAACCGAATCATTACCTGTGATGAAAAATGGGTTCTTTACGATAATCGGAAGCGCTCAGCGCAATGGTTAGATCCTGGCCAGCCAGCCAAATCCTGCCCCAAGCGAAAATTAACCCCAAAAAAGTTACTTGTAAGCGTTTGGTGGACTAGTGCCGGTATTGTTCATTACAGTTTTTTCAAATCTGGCCAGACTATTACGGCTGATGTCTATTGTCAGGAATTGCAAACCATGATGGAAAAGCTAGCGGCTAAACAACCTAGGCTGGTCAATCGCTCCACGCCACTGCTGCTTCACGACAACGCTAGACCACACACTGCGCTACAGACGGCTACTAAATTAGAAGAGCTTCAATTGGAAAGTCTAAGACATCCTCCGTACTCCCCGGACCTTGCTCCAACAGATTACCATTTTTTTCGAAATTTGGATAACTTCTTGCAAGGGAAAAAATTCAACTCCGATGGGGCAGTCCAAATCGCCTTCAAAGATTTTATTGATTCCCGTCCGACTGGTTTTTTTAGTAAAGGGATCAATGAACTACCTATGAGATGGCAAAAGTGCATAGAAAATAATGGTTCATACTTTGATTAATTAAATATATTATATTAAAAAATATTCGACTTTTTGTTCCTCCCATACAAAACGCCAATTTCATATGTAAGGACCTAATATTTTATCTACCCGTGCGAAGCCGGTCCCGGGTCTATAGTCTCTTTCGGCTGTAAAAGTCAATATGAAAAAAAAAACTGTTTGAGATATTTTTTTTCGCATATTTTGCGATTTCACAAGGGAATCAAAACCTATAGGGTACTTCCCGTTGACCTAGAACCATGCAATTTGAAAAGTGTCTTACAGCACAAGCAAAGGAAAAAATCTGAAATCCGTATATAGGTATAAGGTTTTTTTTTTAAATGCGACATATCAAAAAAAAAAACCTGAATCGCGCTGTTGAGACTCACCGACGAATAATAACCTCATTTGAAGTTTGCCTACTTTTAACCTTACCTACAAGTGTGTACGGAATCCTCGGTGCGCAAGTCCGACTCGCACTTAGGCGGTTTTTTTTTAGAAAATATAGAATACACACTCTATACACCATTTCAAGCGTCTAATTGTTACCGTTTTTAAGATAGAGCAAAAGACACACGGTTCTCGTAGGAGCTTATTTTTTTAAATCTGATTTCCATTATTAGTTGTTAAAATATACGGCACAGAAATACACATTCTGTCAAAATTTCAACTGTCTACCGATAACGGATCATACCATACAGCCCTCTGACAGACGGACTGACGCACAGCAAATTCTTTTTAATATGGTTCCGTTGGTTACCCCTCGGGTACCGAAAACTAAATAGTAAAGTCGTCAAGTGTCGCAGGTAACAATTAAATAGTTATAATAGTTAAAATGTTTTTTCAGTGGCGTTAAAGAGAAAAGTTCGAAAGTTAGAGCAAATATCAATATATTCTACTCTACGCCAGCGTGCTATGTGAAAGCGGCCCATGAGGCTAAGTAAGTATACTATAATATGTTAAATACTATCTATTGTATATGTATACGATCACAATTTTTATTTTAACACTAAAGTGGTATCGGCCCACCTGATAGATAGATAGATAGATACACTTTATTGCTCAACAAGAGGATACATACATTGGAAACATTTTACATTTTATCGTACAATTGGCGGTCTTATCGCATAATAGCGATCCATTCCAGACAACCGTTGAATGGACTGATAGTAAGCAGTCTATAGCCCATAGCCACTTGCAATACCAGGGGTATCACTAACGCGTTGCCAACCCTGTTGTTGATGACTCACTGTGCTAGCAGCATTACTACTAGCCCAGCGTATCCTCGTGGAGCACTGGCAACCTTACTTAACGCAGAACCACAACATTACATCAAAGTTGTGTTATTTCACTGCGGTCTTCTGTAAGGTAATATTCACTAAATTATTATCGAGCCAAGTCCCTCACGGGGTAGGCAGAGAGTACAGAGCGCCATTTCACTATTGAAATATATAGACTCACTCTGCACAAGTGGCTCCCCGCTCCTGGTAATTGTAATACTTTAAAAATATGTATTTCATGAAAGCAGTGACAAAACTAACTTGGTAGCTTTCATTTTGCTTTAATTGTAATTTCCTACTTATGTCTAGATGAATTTTGTTACAATTTGTTATATAATGATTGTTACATGAAAAAAAGACAGAGCACTGAGTTCCTTGCCGGTTCTTCTCAGGTAATTTAGACCTTCATAAGTGCCTAAACTGAATGTAAGGAGGGCGGCGTCACCCTCCTGCCCCCGATTCCTGCGGGTACATGCATGATTAACGTAATGCAATATTATTAACACAATTGATTAGGTGCCACTACTGTAGGGCTGTGTATAATTTGCGACAACATTTTCGTATCGCCTTCGACCATTTTAGTATTGGAAAAAGAACAGCGCTGCGCCGGTGAAAAGTGGAACTAAAAATTAGTATGGCAATTTTGACATTTCGCGAGATACGTTCATACGAAAAAGGTCATGCTATCGGCACTGGTTATGAATAGGTTATTTCGTTTTCCAGCCCAACTCTCAGTATAAAACAGGATGACTTCATCCCATACGAGAGTGGCCGACTGAGCTACGCTGTCGGTACTTACACATCGCGACCGACCCTCAAGTATATGATCAAGCGAGGGCACATATTCCTGCAGGTAGAGTACTTACTATACTAGCTTCTGCCTGCGGAGTCGCACGCGTGTGAAAATGAATAAGTCACCAACTTATCCCACCATCTTATTATAAAAATCCCGAAACATTTATATTAACTGAAGGGCCAAATACCAATGTACATGCGATTAACTTTAAAAATGACGGATTTTCATACAAACTTCCATCCCCTATTTTACCCCCTTAAGGGTGGTATTTCCAAAAACCCTTCCTTAGTAGATGTCTTCGTCATAAAAGGTACCTACTGCCAAAATTTCCACTCTCTAACCGCAGCCGCCTGTGCGTTGATATGTCAGTCAGTCAGTTTTTCTCTTACCTACAAATGATGCTCGCCCCATAGTATCATACATACAGTCTCCGACTAGAACAGTCGGGGCCTTGTTCCCCAGGCACAACACCCGCCTGGCTGGAAGATCTTCCCTTTGCGGTGACTGAGCATGATCACCTCGCTCGCCCCACAGTATCATACATACAGTCTCTGACTAGAACAGTCGGGGCCTTGTTCCCCAGGCACAACACCCGCCTGGCTGGAAGATCTTCCCTTTGCGGTGGCTGAGCATGATCACCTCGCTCGCCCCACAGTATCATACATACAGTCTCCGACTAGAACAGTCGGAGCCTTGTTCCCCAGGCACAACACCCGCCTGGCTGGAAGATCTTCCCTTTGCGGCGGCTGAGCATGATCACCTCGCTCGCCCCACAGTATCATACATTGAAACCCTACGATTGCTACGATATATTTACTTTCAGATGGCCAAACAACTTCAAGTGCTCGCGAATCTAAAAAATAATGACCATATATTTGAAGATATGCTTTGGATAATGGGTGAGTAAATTTTCATGTAGTGCCTAGCCGGACTCTTGCAATAAGAGGCCTACCACCTAGTACCTAGTCTCTTATGGCCAGTAATGTCACTAGGGACAGTGCCCTTCACATCGGAACACAGTGTAGTGTACGTACACTAGTGCTTGGCGGCAGAACATCTGACACTGCGGTGGTACCCACCTAGCCGGACTCTTGCAATAGGAGGCCTACCACCTAGTACCTAGTCTCTTATGGCCAGTAATGTCACTAGCTACAGTGCCCTTCACACCGGAACACAGTGTAGTGTACGTACAAAAGTGCATGAAACATTTTTTGCAGGCGTGATGCAGGATCGTAACATCATAACGGGTGGCTCGATCCAACCCGTCATAGATTACTATGCTAAGAAGGTGTTTATTGCAGTGCAGAAAAGTACACTTATTCTTCGAGAGGCGTTCAAGTAAGTTCCACATGATTTAATTAGAATATTTTAAAGGAGACGTAGGGCGATTTGGGATTTACCGTGGGTTTTCCCATTTAAATTGGAGCCGTCCGCGTGGGGACTGTACCCCCACATTACAGAAGACCGCAGTCAAATAACACTACTTGATGTAATGTTGTGTTTCAGCGGTAATTAAGGTTGCCAGTGCTCCACGAGGATACGCTGGGCTAGTAGTAATGCTGCTAGCACAGTGAGTCCTCATCAACAACATGGTTGGCACCTCGTAAGGGATATCCCTGGTATTGCTAGTGGCTATAGACTACGGTGACTGCTTACCGGCCGTATGCTTGTGTGCCACCTTAGTGGAATAAAAAGAACTTGGACTGACTACAATGCAAAAGCCAGCGCTTGACGTGGTTTGGTTGGACATGTTATGCGGAGAAATGATTTCATAGTATGAACTATCTCTAACACTCGACGCAATAGGGGGTGCTATAAGTTTAACGCGCGTGTCTGTCTGTGGCATAGTAGCATTAGTAGCTCCTAATAGATTAACCGTTAATTCAGTTTTTTGTTTCAATGGTAACTTAATCGAGAGAATTCTTAGATAGAGCTCTTAGAGAATTTTGGGTCGGAAGTGATATAATTTTAGGGATCCGTACCTTAAAAGGAAAAAAGGAACCCTTATAGTATCACTTTGTTGTCTGTCTGTCTTGTAAGATTTTTTATCTCAAGAACGCGTGGAGTTATTAACTTGAAATTAATATCAAATACCCGGGTGTATGGTCTCTTTCGGCTGTAAAATAATCAAACCTGTAAGTCTATATGAAGAAAAGATATGACCGCTTATGTCGCAAATTTTCGCATATTTTGCGATTTCACAAGGGAATCAAAACCTATAGGGTACTTCCCGTTGACCTAGAACCATGAAATTTGGCAGGAAGCAGTGTCTTACTGCACAAGTAAAGGAAAAAATCTGAAAACCGTAAATATGTTGTTTATTTCTTTTTAAATGCTAATTTACTAAAAAATATTCCTGTTTCGCGGTGATCAGAGTCACCGACGAATAATGACCTCATTTGAAGTTTGCCTACTTTCAATCTTACCACAAGTGTGTACGGAAACCTCGGTGCGCGAGTCCGACTCGCACTTGGCCTGTTTTACAATCTATTTTAAATTTCCTCACTTCTATTATATGGGTATCAAATGAAAGGGATTTATGAGCGAAATACAGTTTTCAGAGGTTTTTATAAATAATAATAATAATAATAATGCTTGGACATTAACACACAGTGCCATCTGGCCTCAAACTAAGCAAAGCTTGTATTATGGGCACCAGTAGCTGATATAATACTTGTATACTTTTTTTTTTGTAAATACATACTTATAATACATACCAAACACCCAAACGCAAGGCAAACATATTTGTCACATAAATGTTTGCCCTGGCGGGAATTGAACCCGCGACCTCTAGCGTAGCAGTCAGGTACTAACCACTAGACCTGCGGTCTCGTCGTGTTGTGTGAGAAAATGTGTTTTAATTGAATATCATTATAGTAAACTCCGCAACGACAACAAGAAGACAACATTCTATAGGTGTACATTTAACGAGTCCGGCTGCTGGAATACCGAAGCTGAAGAGTTCTTTGTGAGTATAAAAACTTATGGCCTATAATGTCAGTAGCAATGTTTTTATACCACTAAGGTGGCACACAAGCTCACAGCCCATCTGATGGTAAGAAGTACCGTAGCCTATAGCCGCTAGCAATACCAGGGGTATCACTAACGAGTTGCCAACCTTCTTGTTGATGAGAACTCACTGTGCTAGCAGCATTACTACCAGTCCAGCGTATAATCGTGGAGCACTGCCTATTACTGACACAACACTACAACAGAGTAGTGTTATTTGACTGCGGTCTTCTGTAATAATGTCTTCTTGCAGATTGTAGTGTACAATCCACTATCGTGGCCAGTTACCAGGCCGATCCGGCTGCCAGTCCTGAACCGAAAGCATTTAGTTTACAACCATCAGGGTAATATTATACTTCGTATATACAACACATACATACAACACATACTTATATATGTAATCGATTGACACGATGTTTCGCTGACTCGATTAGAACATTCGAGATTGCTTCATATCAAACATGGCTTGAAAAAAGAACGTGATGATTCCGTACGTAGGTTATTTGTTTTTATAGCGTGACTAGCTGCCCGCCCCGGCTTCGCACGGGTGGACAAAATATTTGATGCTCTGAAACTACTGGATCGACTGCAATATTTTTTTTAATTATGTGGTTGAAAAATAGATATTATCCGATTCTCAGACCTAGCCAATATGCACACAAAATTTCATGAGAATCGGTCAAGCCGTTCCGGAGGAGTTTAACTACAAACACCGCGACACACAGAATTTTATATATAAGATTAATATATGCCTGAAGCTTAAGCAGGAAACAACTTTATCACGCTAATTTTTCGATTTAAAATCATTCGATACGCTCACGATGACTCGTGGTTAGATATCATCACTTCAAATCCCTCACGGGGTAGGCAGAGTATAGAGCGCCATTTCACTAGAGACTTGCACACCTCTTGCTTCTTCTACATTGATCAATCTCTTCAGACATGCCCGTCGGTTCCGAGTACACTTTACCTTTACATCATTGAGTACTTTGTTAACTTGATCTTGAAAGTTACCTAACCTTCTTCTTCTAATCTCTTTAATAAAATTATGCTTCACAATAAGGATTCCTGAATGGATGATAATTGTATCTGAAATAAAGTACATTCATTTGAATCTGATGCTGTTCTTTTCGCCATTAGATCGGCTCCAAGAAATGATGCAGCTCACAACAATGTTAATAAACAAATTTTGATAACTGTTGCAGGTAAGTTAGTCAAAGCAGCTCTATTAAGAATACCCACGGCTGTTCTAAACCTACCACAGAGAAAAAATAACGCAGAGCACGAACTCACGTTTATGGCTGAGAACTTGCCGCCATTAGGATACAGATCCTATTTCATATCAAGCGAACAGAGAACAGAAAACAGACAAAAAAGATCCATAATTAAAAAGTTGAAGAACAAAAAGAAGAAATATTTTGTCAAACAAACTAATCCGTTGAAAATGGACGAGGAATCGCTGTTGGACGGCATAGATGTTGATTATGAATATTTTGATGAATCAACTAAGCCTGTACATGGTGAGGAAACCACTCAAGCTCAAGAAGATATGTATTACAAAGAAGTTTCCAATACAACTAATAAAGGCTCCAATAATGGTGATGATGATAACGCATCCAACACTCCTGGTGAACGAATTGATAATGATGACGCAACTCAAACTCATATAAGCGGTCCATTTTACGTCAATAAACCTACTAATACACCTAGAAGAGGTTCTTACTACGATGAAGATTCAACCAAAAGTCCAAGCGGTTATTTCAAAGACGCATCTATCAATGGCCAGGATTTGGTTGACACACCCACAAATGGTTTTGTTGGTGGTAAAAATGTTGGTGACAGAACTATAAAGAATCTTGGAAAAGGTGATAATATATACAAACCGGCAGCAAAATTTGAAGAAGGTAGCGTGTTTGCTGACAGGCCTGCTACTCACTTTGGAAACGGTCCAGAATTACTTGACGATCTTAATAAAACAATCGATGATAGTAATTCATTTGGCAGTGTAAATTCCCGAAAATTTGGAGATGCTAGCAGTTATTACGATGGAACTTCCAAAAATTTCGGAAAAGGTACTCATGTCGGTGGCGGAAGTACAAACCCTTCTGGAGATGATAACGTGTTTGGTGTCAGACCTACAAAACATTATGGAGAAGGTTTACGTTCCGCTGACAGATCGAATAAATATTTCGGCACAGGTGACAAGACAGTAAACAATTTTTATAAAGGCCATGATTTTGGTGACAACACATTCAAAACCAATAATGAAGACGACCATATCGATGATATATCTGTTAAAAAGTTACGAAAAGGTACACGTTACGAAGACGAATCACAAAAAAATATATTTAATACCTACTACAATAAAGAGCCCAATACATCGCCCATGGAAGATATAGAGTTAGGTAGTAAAACCACAGAAAATAATGCACAAGGCATTGATATAACTGACGAACCTACTGCAGATATAGATAATAGCGATAACAATAATGAAACAACTAAAACACCTGCCGATGTAGGTGAAAAACCTACTGAAAATCCAGAAATTTCTGATGATAATATTGAAGGAAGTACCAATTTGATAAAATATCACGACCAGGAACTTCCCGAGACACCACTCGATAGTAAAATAAGTGACAAACCAGCAGATAGTCCACAAGATACAGAAACCACAAAAAGCCTTGACAAAGATACTTATATCAGTGGCAATGCTACTCAAAACCCTATAGAAAGTATCTATTACGATGAAGAACCCCGGAAGTATCCAGCGTCAGTTGATTACATTGATTATTTCTATAAAAAGTTTTACAAAACTGCCGGCGACGAAGTTACTACAAATATTAACGTTTCTGAGATCACAGAAACATCCAGTAAACCTTTTGCCAACGACACAGATTCCAGCATTATAAATATAGATGAGAACATTTCGGAAGGAACATCTATAGACATTGATAAAACTAGTAAAGATAACAAAGATTTGGCTCAAGTGCTCGAAGAATCAGACTCTGCTAAAACAAAACAAGCTATAGAAGAAATTGTGGCGGATACTACTGAAAGACAGACAGTACAAATTATTTCGCCGGTAGAAACTCGTCGGGTGGACTGGGGTGTGGATACTCGACGTACAGAGGGGGGAAATCAACACGCAAAAATTGAGAATACTACTCCATACGACGATAGCATTGAAAATCCAGACGAATATTATTACAGACCCTCTGACGACTTATTCATTGAAAATAAAGTGAGTATCTAACTTCATTATTATTTCAATTATATCGTCGCCTCATATTGAACAGGTTCCGCTTGTATGTGACAAAACCAACTTGATATCTTTCAATTAGATCATTTTAACTATCTAGATTACTCTAGAATCTAGATGATTTTTTTATATTTTATTTATGAGTAGACGTATGTATTATAGCGTCTCGCCCGTCTTCGCACGGGTTTACACCAAACCTAAAACCTTTTTCAGAAATCCGTCCGTTATTTAGTAAAAACCTTATTAAAATCCAAAGCGTAGTTTAAAACATCAACATACACGCTTTTAAACTTATACGAATACACACCCTGTTAATAGGGCACAGCAATTGTGACTGACGGAATTTAATGATAATCAAATTCCGTATTAATTTCCAGTACATCAAACTAAGCCTCAACAAGCGCCGTCAATTCGATAGCTTGGTCCTGCTGAATGGAGTATCAATATCCTTAGATATAGGTTTCTACATGTACGCCTCTGAAGTACTTAAAGAGCAGCCCAAAGCAGATTGGGACCGCAACGCCGGGGCCAACGTGATGCATCTAGAAGACAGCCAAGCTATACCCATAAAGAAAAACACACACATAACAATATTTAAGACAGACTTGGTTGAAGAAATGCATTGTCAATTAGCAGAGTTTGCGTCCTTCGTGCTCAGAATTTATGAGGATAAACCTTACTTAGAGATTGATTGGGTAGTCGGACCCATTTCCGTAGCAGATGACGTTGGCAAAGAGATTTTTATAAGGTACACGACAAATTTGAACAACGAAGGAGTTTTCTATACAGATTCTAATGGCAGGCAAACTATCAAGAGAATAAGGCACAGAAGAGCATCGTATAATAAGAAGTTCTTTGATCCAATTGTGGGTATGTATTAAGCATTTCTATAATCTATAACCGTAAGTATGGGAGAGGGGTCCAATAAGGGGCCTACCACCTAATACCTAGTCTCTTATGACCAGTAATGTCACTAGCTACAGTGCCCTTTACACCGGAACACAGTGTAGTGTACGTACACTAGTGCTTGGCGGCAGAATATCTGACACTGCGGTGGTACCCACCTAGCCGGACTCTTGCAAATAGAGGCCTACCACCTAGTCTCTTATGGCCAGTAATGTCACTAGCTACAGTGCCCTTCACACCGGAACACAGTGTAGTGTACGTACACTAGTGCTTGGCGGCAGAATATCTGACACTTGAACTAAGAGGCCTACCACCTAGTACGTAGTCCCATATGGCCAGTAATGTGTAGTGTACGTGCCCACCTAGCTTAGCTCAACTAATCTCTTTTATGTTCTCTACAGGAAACATATATCCAGTGACATCGAAGATATACATAGAGGATGAAGAGAAAAACATTAGGGTTTCGATACTGAACGACAGAGCTCAAGGAGGAACCTCTTTAAACGACGGACAGATAGATATGTTCGTTCATAGAAGAATTTTGACAGATGATATTGGTGCTGGCGTTTTAGTGAACGAAACTTACGATGATTTAGAAGGAATCGTTGTGCGAGGAACTCACTATTTATACGTATCAAAAGCTGATTACAAGCCAAACAAGATATTCGAGAAGAAATTCGCGAAAGAGATAGAGTTATCTCCACAGGTGTTAGTATCTCAGGCGTATCCTTACGCTTATTACTCTATGCCAGAGTGGGATAGTCATAGAAATGAATTTTCAGCTTTGAATAAGAAACTGCCAATCGGAGTTCATATTTTGACCATAGAACAGTGGAACGGTGGAACATTGCTGATGCGATTCGAGAATTATTTGGAGAAAGCGGACGTTTTCAGAGAAGGCACGAAGAAGATATTTCTTCAGAACTTATTCGTTCATTTGAAGATATATAGAGTGCGAGAGACAACTCTAGCTGGCAACATTTGGTTGAAGGACTACAATCAGAAGATTTGGAATAAGAAAGAGAATTTCTATAAGAGTTTCAATGAGTTCTACAGTCAATCAGGGTTGAGTGCAGAGCGAGAGAGTGAGACACAACCCGCAGGAGGGTATCAGGAAGTGGACTTAGAAAATGGAATCACTTTAAAACCACAGCAGATTAGAACATTTGTCGTCACATTTAGTTATTATGGTCTAGCGTAGATACATAATCTGACTAAAATTATGAGACTGGAATGTAGATTATAACCAATAAAAATAATTAGGAATACTGAAATAATATTATTTTTTCATTCAATTCATCTCTGTGTTACAGTTTATTGAGACAAAACAGATTAAACTATTTACAAAGCATATCTTAACTTAAAAAGTAGGTAGTACTTATAGATAAAAGATCTGACCCGAACCGGAATCATGCGGGTGCGTGCCAAGAATGCTGGTAGCATTGCCACGTGCTGATATATTTAAAACCGGCCAAGTGCGAGTCGGACTCGCGCACCGAGGGTTCCGTACACACTTCTAGGTAAGGTTAAAAGTAGGCGAAATTCAAATGAGGTAATTCAAGTTTGATATTTTCACAGCTGAAAGAGACCATAGTCCCTAGTATTTGATATTAATATAAACTTTGTAACTCCACGCATTCTTGAGAAAAAAGGTCTTGACAGGCAGACGGACAACAAAGTGATCCTATAAGTTCCTTCTTTCCTTTTGAGGTACGGAACCCTAAAAATGCTTCGATATGTATTCTTCCTGTTGATCCTAGTCAGGATATTAGGATAAAGTTATGATATTATTGTATTGTCATTGGTCCTTAATACGTGTGCAAATTATCAAAATGATCAGACGTCTTGAAGTCGGAGAAAATGACGTTGAAAGATTGCGTTGGGTTAATAAAACTATGTCCAATATACAGAAAAATATGTATTATCCTAAAAAATATACAAAACATTATATTTATGGCAATGTAAGCTAGATATATTAACATATATATAGTATAGGCTGATCAAAAAAATCCTGTATTTTCCCCTCTCTTTCTAACGCGTAACATTATGAAAGAGACAGAGCGAAACATATTTTAGGTAAAGCCAAGTATACCAAACATATTTAATTTATTAAAAACATACACATATTTCACAGCACACAAAATTGAACCGATTAATTTATTTTTGAAAAGAATTCAAGTTTCCCTGAGAATTATTAAATCAAATCATATTTAATAATAAATGTCCTTATCTCTTTAGCCCTGACTTTTATCTTTAAACCGTCATCAGACACGTTATTGTCATCATCAACTGCAAGTATTCTCTCACCAAAATGACCATAATCACTATTAAAACTCATTGCAAAATCATTTTCAGTTTTCCAAATCCATTTCGGGTGATTATTCTTGAAATCATTACCCGATAGAGTGGTTTCCTTGTAAGCTTTTACTTTGATACTTTTAAAAATGGCCGATAAATCTACTTCTACTGTAGAATTGTGTGATTTTTGCAAATAATTCTCTAGTCTTAATAGCAGTTTATCATTCCAAGGTTCTAGGGTAAGTAAATGAATGCCATCTGGCATTACATTGAGCCAAGAGTAGGCTTTTTTCAGCCCCATCCATTGTTCTAAAGTTATATGTTTCGAATCAGCTATAAAAACTACTGGTTCGTTATGCAAACCTAGAACATGTTTTCTTTCATTGTCATCTTTCTTTGCGACTAATATCCTGTGTCTCCCTCTAACAACCAGACCGATCCCATCTGCCGTCTCGTTCAGAGCTTCACCGACACCAAAAGCATCATCGTGTAATAATCTCCTATGCAGCATCAGTTCTACTGTACCTTCTACTAAAGAACTACCCCCTTCTGACCTGTCAGTTAGAACTATAAATTTCTTGTCATCATTTTCAATATAAATTTCATTTGTAACCGGATAGTAATTACCAGCAATGGGTTCGAAGTTTGTTAGGTTCCATTGCGGCCTTGAGTTCAACTTTCTCTTCAAAACTTGCCTACCGTTTGAGTCTGTGTAAAATTCCCCATTGTTTATCATATCAGTGGTATACCGTACTATGTATTCTTTGCCCACGTTATCGTCTATAGGTATGGGGCCTACTACCCATTCATGCTCAATGAAATCAAGCCTGTCGTAAATCCTAACCACGCTTAAAGCATCAGGCATTTCAACCCTATGTTCTTTAACAACATTCCCTACGACTTGGTCTACATGACTAGCAATTATCGGGGTAGGCTTTATAGCATTGGGCCGGAAAATATACGCGCCTGAAGATCTGTTTTGATAGATCTCATTGTTACCAATGCATCCGGAATAGTAATAAAAGTTTATCGTGCAGTTCATTTGGCTGCCGTCTTGAAGTATAATGTTCGTTATTTGACCTGTCGCGTTGTCTATCTGAAGTTTTAAGTGCTGAAAGAGAAATTGGATTGTGTGATTTACATCTATAGTTTAAAATTGTAAGGATTTAAAGATGCAAGCGTCTAAACTCTAAGGCTACTACGGATAAGGAATCACTAACAGAGGCAATAACATCTTCTTCTCTCCTCACACAATAAAGAGAAGGCTATATACGGTACTTATGTACAAGACAAGGACACAGCTATGCAATTTTTGTCCCGGGTTTCAAGACAAAGTAGTTGGCCCTTAAAGCGCCAGCGATGTCTTTATTCTAAGTTGGCAGAACAAACATTGACATTTCGACTATCTGTCATTTCTTCTTCTTTAAGTTAATGGCGACGAGCTTTTAATACAGCTATTCTGCCAATGTCAAGTGGTGTGGTATCTCTCATTTAAAATTGTTGTTAATCATGTGTCAAATTTATGTCATGGAATAAACAATGGTTCGAATGGTTCGGTATTGACAAACTATCTCCATCACTTCATAGGTCAAGCTGTACCATCGTCTATTAAAAATTGTCTAGAGTGACGTACAGTTTGGCAAAAAAAGTCTAGAAACGGAACTAAATGGCAATCTTCACAAATTGTGATCCATGTTATGACGTGTGCTGTAAACAAACTAATCAAGACGGTGGATGCTCTATACGAGCTGCGGCGGGGTGACATACGAACGACACAGTACAGCGACTATGATGCTATATTCTTTTTTGCCAGACTGTAAGTATATTATACCGTGCTCACCTGATTATCTAGGTACATAACACCATCATTAAATCGTTCCACAATCATGGGATCATCTGACAACATTCTCAGTTCATCTTCCTTGAAATTTGGATAAGTATTCTCCATCCTATTCTTCCTCGGTCTGAATTTAGTATCACTGAATTCTCCAACGTTATTTACTCCAGTATCATCATTCAAGTCGTCTATATCTACATTTCTATAATTTTCCGCTCTCGTTCTAACCGGAGCTTCAGTGACATCCTTATATACATAATTGAGAACATTGTCAGTGTGTTTGTCTTCGATATTTTTAATTTCAACATCTATTTTCTCTTTAAATCCTCTCCAATAATCGTTTACATTGTCGTAGTATGAATCATGAATATCTCTTTTGACCTTTTCCTTGGCAGTTTGAATGTAATACGATTTATAGCTTAAAGGGTGGAGGTATGCGATAAAAACTACTTCATGCGTAGCTTTACTGTCTCTTGTTGGTATATCTTTAACCATTTTGGGCAATTCTACTAGCTGGGACTCTATTTTATCACCTGAAATGTTTTAAAATTAAGTTTTAAATCTACCTCCGTGACATATTGCATTAGTGGTGGCTTTAAGAGAAGAAAGTTAGTTGCTGAATCGGCTACTAGTGATACCCGTGATGTTTCAAGCATCTAGAAGCTACGGTGACTTACCATCATTATATGCAGCTAGTATAGTGAATCTTAATAAGGTTGTCACTGCGCTAGTGATACCCCTGGTGTTACAAGCGCGTCTATAGGCTACGGTCACTTACTATCAGGGGGGCGAACGCTTGCCATTTTCTCACATAAAATAAAAAGTTTTAAAACTCGATTGTGGAAACAAAAATGAAAACCCGCTCTAAAAATAACGAAATCGGCTAAAATCGGGTTTTATAAAGTAAAATCGAATCCTCGTTTTCTTAAAGTTGGTGAAAATGTAGCCTATGTTACCCTGGTCATAATAACGCATCGATGGACACCTTTTTCATCAAAATCGGATGAAGAATTTAGGCGCTACGGAGGAACATACATACATAGACTGCTAAGTACTGATTATGTTCGCAGAATAAATAATTCCTCGTACATAACCCGGTTTTGTACGTAGTTTTTTTTTTGCCTTGTATATTGCGGGTAATGTACGAGGAACAAGCGGCTAAAATCAATTCGCCGTCTTCGCCGTAGTCAGGTGCTGAGTAAATGCTGTTAGAAAACTGTACGTGGAACTATAATCAGCTTACCATTAGGCGCATACACCTCGTATACCCCCTTCAGCACCGGGATTCGGATGGGCTCCTCTCTATACCAAGCTAGTGAGTTGTAAACGTTAACCTGAAACAAAAAATAGGTATTAAAATTATTTTTTTAATATGCAAGCTTGTATTCGGTCTTCAAGCCGTTTCATTTGATACTCATATCACAGGGGTTAATCCGGAAATTATAATATTCTGTACCTTGCAACTACCCTGTCTCATACCTCATTCCCCAGTCACTACCCAGGTTGTCAGGAAGAGATTACATCCTGTGATAAAGCCGCCAAATTGTACCGATATGCATTTTATAATAAAATAAATATTGTTTTTATGTTGTTACTAATTCTGGTGTACAATAAAGAGTTATTTATCTTATCTTATAAATCAACTTATTGCTGTAGCCGCCATATTAGATTACAAATGCCGAAATTTTTGTAATCGTGCATTGACATGGAAACCCAACGTGAATGCCAAATTTAGCTCAATCGGACACTGAGAAGTGGGCTCAATTTAACTTGCGATAAATTATTACACACACACACACATACACATACGATTTATTAACGAGCTGGTAGATTTGGTTATAATCTGACGATTTGAAAGTGCTTGCCTGTAAAGTCTAGTCAAATAAAGATCTTTTTGAATTTGAGTTTGATCATATTGTTCCAACTTACCACAAACTGTTTACTGTCTTCGGAGACAGCACAACTGGATTCGTTTAGTCGGCACCGAGCGAAGTCAAAGATTGGAGCCTTCACCGTATTGTTCTGGAAGTACTTGCTGAAAGATACAGGCGTTATTATTATTCCCTTTATTTATTTTACATCTTTGTTTTGTTTTTTTTTTTACAATATTCTTAAAAAAAAAACCCACATATTATAAAAAAAAATATACGAAAACTAGGGAGCCACCGATAACGAGGCGCGTGCCCAAGCTACCGGTGGTTAGGGTTACAAAGTGAGGAACGTCCTGACAATGCGTGCCGTGTCGAGGAGTACTGCCTTCTGTATCCGACCCTTGACCCAACCATCGAGCGAGAGCGTCTTGAGGTGTTGGTCGAGACTCTTCGCTATGAGACCGTTCGCAGAAACGACTATCGGGACAATGACCGCCGAGTCAACCCTATTATTATCTACACTAATATTATAAAGAAGAAAGATTTGTATTTTTGTATGTGTGTATGTTTGTATTGGATAGGCTCCGAAACAACTGGACCGATTTCAAAAATTTTTTCACCGTTAGAAAGCTAATTATCACTGAGTAACACAGGGTATATATTATACTAGCGGCCCGCCCCGGCTTCGCACGAGTAAATTTATCAAATATTTTGTTTTTTGTTGGGCGGGCAGCTAGTATAATATGTTTCTCAGTTAAAGCTACATTAGTAGCTTTCAAACGGTGAAATATTTTTTTTAAATCGGTCCAGTAGTTTCGGAGCTTATTCAATGCAAACCCACAAAAATACAAATCTTTCCTCTTTATAATATTAGCATAGATTATTACGCGTGCGAAGTCGCGGGGAAACGGCTAGTATTATATTATTTGCAAACTCTTCCTTTTCGAAGTCTGTTAAAAACTCACTTGAAAGCCTGTTTGGCGATGATAGATGCGTCCTCTATCGCCTGGTCCAATATCCTCTCGTAATCACTAGTCACGTGTTGTTTCTCCGTGCCCGTTATAGCGTCGTGATGTTGCATTATACCTACAAATATTATACAACACAATAGGAGCCGCCCGACTGGGACAGTACCTCCGCCTTACAGAAGACCGCAGCCAAATAACACTACTCTGATGTAGTGTTGTGTTCCTGCGGTGAGTAAGGGCACCAGAGCTCCTTATAGAAAGAGAGGTAGGGCACAACGGTATCTCCCGTTCAAAATAGGAGCCGCCCGACTGGGACAGTACCTCCACCTTACAGAAGATCGCAGCCAAATAACACTACTCTGATGTAGTGTTGTGTTCCTGCGGTGAGTAAGGGCACCAGAGCTCCTTATAGAAAGAGAGGTAGGGCACGACGGTATCTCCCGTTCAAAATAGGAGCCGCTCGACTGGGACAGTACCTATACCTAAAAGATCGCAGCCAAATATCACGACTTGGCGTAATGATATGTATGACGGTATGTATTGTATGTGTCTGTGTATTCGTTGGTCTTGTTAAACTGATTGTGTATGAAGGTTACAACTCACCCATAGCACTTTTCAGTTCATTCAGCACAAACATATTATGTGGTTCCAAGTCGGCTAGCACCTGAAGTTGTTTTACCATCTGTAAAAAGTTTTGATTATACAAATCGCGTTTTTTTTTAATTCCAACGCAAAAGGGGGACGCTATCCAAAATAGGTGACCAATGGACCGAGACGTTGTGCTGTGCACCAAAAATTTTTGACCGCCCCCTAAATTTTGTTTTGTTGCCCCTAAAATTTGTTTCGTTACCCTTTAGATTTTCAAATCGAAACATTTTTATCTGACTAGTAAAATAATAAGTCTAAAAATATAAATATAAAATAAAAATATATAAGTCTAGACTTATAAATAAGTACTCAAATAGAGTAGAGTCGGTTTTCTGAGAAGAATCCGGCGAAAAACTCAGCATATTAGTTCTGTTGTAGCACCCCTTACATGTTTAGTACCCCCTTAAATTTGTTTAGCCGCCCCATAAATTTTGTTTCGCCGCCCCCTAAATTTTTTGGTGCCACTAAATTTTCCTTCTATACTCGTGCTTATTCGGCCTATACGGAACCTAGCTACAAAAATAGTATAGCTTATGCTTACTTACTTGCAGATAATTGTTGCCTTGCCTCTCAAAGTACTTAGTGGTAGGTCGGGATGTGAAATAACCAGTCCAGTAGGCATTCGGGTCGCTCGCGTACGGGAAGAAATCATCCTGCTTGGTAGGCAGGGTAGGGCTGGAACAAACATATGGTTTTAGACAACTAGCTACTGACCACGACTTCATCCGCGTTGAGCTTAGAATCCCAAACCTAACATTTTCCCGGGATAAAAAGTGTCCTATGTATCCAACGTGCGAAAATATTCTAACCCAGGTTATAAACTCTAGTTAATAATTAAAATAAAACAATTCTCCTTTGTCAATAAAATAAAAACAAAAATTAAATATGAGAAAACATCTTTTTCTATCAAAATCAAAATCAAAAATCATTTATTCAGTTTAGGCCCTAATAAGGCTCTTATGAAGATCTAAATTACCACCGGTTCGGAAAAAAAAGCCACCTGAGAAGAACCGGCAAGAAACTCAGTGCTCTGTTTCATGTAACAATCATGTATTAAAATTTACCTCAACTTGGATTCATATAGGTTCAATAACAAAAAGAGTAACGAGTAACAAGCATTCAACTTGTAATATTAGTAGGCGGTATCAACTAACAGCACCTAAATAAAGCCAGCGTAGGGTAAGTAGCTACTGTTACCAAGAGCCGCAACACTTTGCATATTATTTACGAGAAGTCCTAATGATAGAAAGGTAAAGAGTATACGGAAGCCTCATAAGCCGTGGACATGTATGAAGAGATTGATGAATTTAAAGCAAAAGATGTGTGCAAGTCAAGAGAAATGGCGCTCTTTACACTGCCTACCCGTGAGGGACTTAGCCTGATGTTATGTAGTATGTATGAAAGTAAATAAGACAAAAATACTTACTCAGCCTCCTTAACAGCTTTCAAATAACAATTGGGCGTCGAATAAAACAGTTTTATATTGAGACCTTCCTTAGCGGCCCTCATGTTGGAATATCTACAAAAAATTACAATATTTATTTAAGATAGATACACCAACAACACAACATATTGTAACATTACACTTAGATATTAATATAATCACAATTCTGATATGTGTAACATTTAGAGGCGTACACAACATTCGCTATAGGGAAGGTACCTAGTACACTGAACTTGTCTACTGAACAATCATTTGTCTACTCATCATTCTCGTGCCCTTATCCCATATTATTTGTGGTCGGCGCAATATGTATTTCTCGTCCATACTTCTCTATCAGCCGTCATCTCTGTATTCACTTCCTTTCTGGCCATGTCATCTTTCACACAGTCCATCCATCTTTTCTTAGGTCTACCTCGACCCCTATAGCCATCCACATTCATACATAAAACCTTTTTTACCACGTTTTCTTCATTCCTCCGCATAACATGCCCATACCATGGTAAACGCCTGCTCCACAACTTTTCTATCACTGGAGCTACTTTCAAACTTCCATAATTTATCTACTCTCAACAACAATTAAAAGCTTCCTTCCTAGTATAAGGTAGTATAAACTCCACATCGTGGTGTGCCCTGTGTATAGCATGGGAGGCTTCAAGCTGGGGAGGGAGTGGCATCAGATATCTGCCAGTAAAGACCCATTCAAATCCGTTTCGCAAATTACCCGGAACAAACAGACAGTATATTTTTTTTATAAATTGTTTTTTTGTTACATGTGCATAGTTTCATATGAATTAAATAAAAAGCTATTACTTGACATAACAAACAGACAATTTAAGGACATCATCCATTTTGGTCCAAATGAAAGTGCCGGCCAACGCTTTTTTTTGTATATTCTGTTAAAGATTACCCGTCAGAACATTTATTACTATAGCACCAGAGTTGTAGGACCATAGTCGTTGATCTTATATGAGTTCGAAAATCGGAATATTCATACATTTGTGTTGAAAATAGGAATACAAGATAACTAAAACAAATGAAATGTCCTGTAATGTCCAACTTTGGTGCTATAGTAATAAATGCTCAGACGGACAAGCTCAAACAGAATATACAAAATAAATGCGTTGGCACTTTCAGATTAGGACCAAATCTCTATGGAACATGGATGATGTCTATTGAATACAATTAAAATAAACTATACAGTAGTCGTGTTTATTTTGTAATATCTGTAAAATCAATTTTGAGACTTTTCACACACAAATTTGGAACCTAATATTTTCATCGTAGTTTCAGCGAAAGAGTAAGAGTCCCTTTTGTATATGTATAGATTGATTGATTAAAAACTCACTGTATAAGTTTATCTAGGTTTGTGTACCACATGGCGGCGTCCTGGTAGGTAAAGTCACCGCCCATAGTGATAATTGTGTTATTACTTCTGTAATGTAGAGCCTGCTTCGATACGTAGTCTAAGAATATTAGAATCTGTTGTAAAAGAAAAATAATATCTATACTATTGAAAGCTACATTATCACTGAGTATCATAGGCTATATATTATACTAGCTGCCCTTCGGCTTCGCACGGGTAGACATAATTGTTGATAAATGTCTGACCCGTGTGAAGCCGGGGCGGGCCGCTAGTTTCTTATAAAACTTCTTCTTTCTTTATTAAAAGCTTCACGTATTTAGTGTCACCGGTCCGGTGTGTGTAATCAAGTATTAGCAAGTTAGAATTAACCCACTTCTCAGTGTCCGATTGAGCTGAAATTTGACACACACGTTTGATTCCCATGACAATGCACGATTACTGAAACGCCGCCATTTTAAATCCAATATGGCGGACGTCACAAAATAGAGATTTATAATTTCCACATGGGGAGGACTCAAGTGTCATTACATTAGGACGAGACCGCTGGTTTAGTGGTTAGTATAACTGGCTGCTACGCTAGGGGTCGCGGGTTCAATTCCCGCCGGGGTAAACATTTATGTGACAAATATGTTTGGTTTGCCTAGCGTCTTGTGTTTGGTGTGTATTAATAAGTATGTATTCACAAAAAGTACAAACAAAAAGTATATAAGTATTGTATGGCGTCATAATGGCACGAAATTGTGATAAATCAAATAGCGGACTCGAGGCCCTGACTGCTGCGATATAATATGTCGCGAGTTCGATCGATTCCTGCCGGGGCACATATATAAGAAATTGTGATGGCGGAATCGAAGCCTGGTACCTGGGCATCGAGTCCGCTATTATTAGACGCTAGACCAGCGTTCTCGTCGTAATGATGGTGTAGTATATATCTTGTTGTCTATCAAAATCAAAAATCATTTATTCAGTTTAGGCCCTAATAAGGCACTTATGAAGATCTAAAATACCACAGGTTCGGAAAAAAAGCCACCTGAGAAGAACCGGCAAGAAACTCAGTGCTCTGTCTTCTATTTTCATGTAACAATCATTTTATAACAATTTGTAACAAAATTCTTCTAGACATTGGTATGAAATTACAAATATCAAAATGAAAGCTACCATTAACTCAGTCTACTTAGCAGCGGTACAGAAACCTAGATAAACCATATTGTGGCAAACTGATCATTGTCAATATCATAAATATTAATTACAAGCCAATTATTAACATCTGAGTTAACTTCTCATTTACCTATTGGAGTTACTTAGTGTTTATCCAACTTTATTTTATTTATAGATAAGATATTTTTACCCGACTACGGCGAATCCAAAAGGAAGGATTAATTTTAGCAGTCTATGTATGTGTCTCCCTCCGTAGCGTCTTAACTATTCATCCTATTTCTATGAATAAGGTGTCAATCGATCCGCTATTATGGCCCGAGTAACATAGATATTGGTGACGATTCTGTTGTTCAAATTTACTAAACTTAACTAATTTGACAAGTCTAAAAGTCTTGCTATCCCTTTCTCATGTGCGGGGTTAAATAAGGATGGCAATATTTTTAGACCTGTCACATTAGTTAGGTTTAGTAATTTTGAACAACAGAATCGACACCGTTGCCTTAAAAGTGTCAAAGTTTGAATTGAATATTTTTCGAATGGAGGTCCACAAACTATTATGAATTTGTTTAAAGTTGAAGTTTTAAAAAGGTTTTATATTTTAGGGTCCCGTTCCTTATAGGATCACTTTGTTGTCCGTCGGCTGTCAAGAAGTTTTATCTCAAGAACACGTAGAGTTATAATTGAAATTAATATGAAATATCCGGGTCTGTGATCCCTTTCGGCTGTTAAATCATCAAACCTGTAAGATATGAAGAAAAGATATTACCGTTTATGTCGCAAAATTTCGCACATTTTGCGATTTCACAAGGGAATCGAAACCTACAGGGTACTTCCCGTTAACCATGAAATGACCGGTGTTTTAAAACCCTAATGTATTTTGCACACTTTAGTAACGCGGCGGAGTTGCTGTCAAAAGCTAGTAAAAAGCTATGCATGCTTAAAAATCCATGCGAACTTACGTAATTAGTTTATCTAAGTTCCTGTACCACACCGCAGCGTCCTGATAATTGAAATCTTCTCCCATGGTCACTAGTATATTCTTCGACGCATAAGATTTGGACATTTTGATTGAGTAATCAAGAAAATTCTTCACCTAAGTAAATAACAATATTTTATAATAATAAAAATACACACGCTTATTGCTTTGAACAAAATACAGCGGAAATTACAATTTTTTTAAATGTTTTTGTATTGGTGTTGTGATTTTGCAGTAAGACAAGGCACCACGGCAGTGCCGGTAGCAGGAACATTTTTCGACTACGTATACGAAAACGTGACTCGTGAATGTCATACTAATTTCATACAATCAAGTCATACAAAAAAGGTCGAAAACGAAACGAATACGTTGTCGCAAGTAAATGTTGCTAAGGCGACTGAGCTCTGAGAGGATATGTTTGGCTGACACAGATATCCTGTTAGCACACTAAGTGTTCACATAAATAAGGTTTGCAACGCGCTAGTGATACTTTTGGTTACAAGCATCCATAGCAACGGTGACCGCTTCCCATCAGGCTTAAAACTCCTACCTTTTCGTCCACATTGAACATGGGCGAATCTGGGTCATCAATAATAGGCTCATCGTTGCAGAGGACATCGAAACAGAACCCCGGAGGCGGAGAATAGGTGTTGTATAAGACACCTGTGAAGAGATCCGACGAATTACCTGAAAGGATTAGAATACCTCGTATTATCGTGGGGTTTCCCATTTAAATTGGAGCCGCCCGACTGGGGACTGTACCTCCACCTTACAGAAGGCAGCAGTTAAATAACACTACTTTAGGAGGATACGCTGGGCTAGTAGTAATGCTGTTAGCACAGTGAGTCCTCATCAACAACAGGGTTTTAACTCGTTAGTGATATCCCTGGTATTGCTAGCGGCTATAGGCTACGGTGACAGCTTACCATCAGGAGGGCCGTATGCTTGTGTGCCACCTTAGTGGTATATAAAAAAACAAGCAGACAATGGAAAGGGACAAATTCAACTTCTAACATTTGATTACACACACACACACACCAACTAAATTAAAGCTATTAATATTACTAACTTCTGCCTGCGGCTTCGCCCGCGTAGTTCTAGGTAAAGACAGACTATATCCTCCCCAGGTTATCTATATCATTGCCAAATTTCAATATAATCCGTTCAACAGTCAAAAGCAAACAATCTTTCGCATTTATAAAATCAGTATGAATTGTCGTCGGTAAAATTCTGCCAATAAGGTTTCGCTCACCAAGATCATCGTCTCCCCGCCAGATCATCTCCATATGCCTCCCCGAGAGCCTGCCCTTCTTGTCTTGATAGTCGATCCGGCCTAGGAACAGTCCGTCATACTCCATGGCTGCGAGTAGGGATGCGAACTCTCGCGAGTGGCCGAATGGATCTATCTGCCAACCCACACGAGGTAGCGCACGGTGACCGAAAATCTCGCGAATTTTACTGAAGTAAATATACAACTCATTACTGTACACAAAAAACAAATCAATACATTTTTACTTTTAATTAAACCGCATTATAAACATAGAAAAATATTGTTACTAAAATGCGTAAAGTGACCGAAATTACGCTTATTTATTTACCCAAGTTTAAAATTTCGTATCTGCTTCATATAAGGTGATAATTAAGTGATTTTTGAGTTTATTCATTACAAACAAACAAAAAATAAAATTATTTTCTTTATAATATAATTATTATGGTAGCAGTAGCAGGAGACTAACAATAAAAATACAAATAGTTCACCCAATTGTCGGTCACGGGACGCCCAGCAGTTGTGAAACAGGATTTCCCTATAGGCAAGTAGGTCTGAGCCTAATGCCGCAAAGAAAAAAATATGGGGCGGCTAAACAAAATTTAGGGAGCGGCAAAACCAAATTTAGCAGCGGAAAAACAAAATTTGAGTTGTTGGGCAGAGGTCTCCCCCGATTCCTTCCACCTCCACAACTACCCCGGAATGCATCCAGATCGTCACGCCATCTAGTAGTTTTTTTTTAATATCATATTATTGAGTCTTTACAAAATACACACACACCTGAGACCCCATGTAAACTGGTCGATAGTACTCTGATAGTGCGACGCAGCCTCGTCATTCATGCTCCAAGCAGCGCCGAGGAACTGAAGTCGACCTTAAACATCCACATATAAAGACCGATTTGGCTCAACAGCTCATTACCACCAGCGCCATCTATTGGCTTATGATGAAACCAAGATGAAATAAAGCATCAAGTAAGGTCTTTATAGGACTTTCGAGAGATGGCGGTAATAAATAAACAAAGTCAAATTGACAGCACGCTTTTGCTGTATAACATCTTTCCTCTAGCTCTCTTGCAATTTGTGGGAGCGATTTCGTGAAAAAGGGATGGGCGCGCTATATGATGTGACCAAAGAGCGCGTAGGTAGAGTTGGCCGTCAGATGTCAGATGTTGCGCATCTTAAGCGACTACTGTAAGGGCTATATTTCACCGGGACACCATGGCGGCGCAACCAGTCGCCGCTACCAACAAAATGTATACAGCTCTATAGAGAGTTACTCACCTGGTGTCCGTTTGGTTGCGCAACCAATTTGGCGGCGCGACCAACTCGGACGCGTGCACAGAAAGTTACTGGTTGCGCCGCCACGCTGGTCGCGCCACCACTAATTACTATAGCGCTGTATGGTGTCTCACTCACTCGGCCGCCAGTCTGGCACTTTTATGTTTTGTTTTTAACTGCTTAATTTAATATTTTAATTGTTTGTTAATTGCATACGATGGATAATTTGATACAGAAAGGTTTAGTATCGAAATTCAAAGTAGACCATCAAATTGGGATAATGCTCATCAGATTATTCCGAAAGAGAGTGTGGTGTGGCGACCCTGGTGTCTAGTTTGGTAGCTTACCACGGTGAAATATAGCCCTAAAGGTCGCTGGGTATTTTACCTTCAGTGACCAGTTGTTTCACTCGGTTCTGATCACGAGACGAGGCTCGTACCCACCATTTCCAAAAGAACGCCGTTTCCACGTACACAAACCTAAAAAAACAAGATACATTACATTAATTTATATTAGAACATTAATTTCATTAGCTTGTTTAGTTACACAAATAAATACCTCCTCGCCGGATCCTCCCACAGCTCCTTGATGACGGAGTCAATGATGTACTGTACACCGGCCTTCTGAATATCGTTACGGCCTGAAAAACGCCAAACGAGTAACGCCATCTATCGTCTAAGCTGTGAATCAACTCATAACTAAATGTAAAATTACTTCAATAGCGCCATCTATCGTCCATGCAGTGAATCAACTGGTAACAAAATTTGTATATTGACATTAGCTGTTGTCCGGGGCTCCGCACACATGGTAAAGTAAATAAGTCAGCATGTACCTATGTATAAATGATAATCGTAAGCCGCGACTATTTTCATGGATTAAAGTTTAAAAATGACGGAGTTTCATACATACTTTCATCCCCTATTTTACCCCTTTAGGGGTGGAATTTCCAAAAACCCTTCAGTAGTGGGTGCCTACGTCATAAAAGGTACCTACTGTCAAAATATCATGTCTCTAACCCCAGCCGTTTGGGCTGTGCGTTGGTAGATATATCAGTCATTCAGTCAGTCAGTTTCTTGTTTAGGCTGTGCGTTCATATGTCAGTCATTCAGTTATATATATACCTACAGGCGGTTACCACTTACTTCCATAGTAATATTGGTCAACAGTCTTCAGCCAGCCGACATCGTCGTGCGTGTGTGGAACTATGTGCACGTTCAAAACATCAGCATCGGTGACGGGACAGTTCTACAACAAAATTATCACGTACACTCGTTACGTTGATATGTTTAAAAAGATAGGTAGGGCGAATTGGGATCTCCCGTGGGGACTGTACCTCCACCTTACTGAAGACCGCAGACAAATAACACTTCTTTGATGTAGTGTTGTGTTGCTGCGGTGCGTAAGGTTGCCAGTGCTCCACGAGGATACGCTGGGCTAGTAGTAATGCAGTATAAAAGCGGCTATAGGCCACGGTGACTGCTTACCATCAGGTGGGCAGTATGCTTGTGCGACACCTTAGTGGTATAAAACAAACATAAAGAAAAATGGAAGCGGAACACAATTTGTGGTGACCACAACTAACATGGGATAAAGGCAGGAGAATAATGATGATGCACGATGATAAGTATACAAGTGATAACAACCAGAAATAAAAATTGATTTGGTGCGGATCTTCACCAAATAATATTGATCAAATTCTAGCGGCCCGGCCCGGCTTCGCGCGGGTAGACATTTATCAAATATTTTGTCTACCCGAGCGAAGCCGGGGCGGGCAGCTAGTATAATAAATAGCCTATGTTACTCAGTGATAATGTAGCTTTCTAACAGTGAAAGAATTTTGTAATCGGTCCAGTAGTTTCGGAGCCTATTCAATACAAGCATACACACAACAATACAAATCTTTCCTCTTTATAATATAAGTGTATAGTGTAGAGTGTATATAGATACATATATTAGTATAGTATATATAGTTAGTATAGTATATATAGTTAATTTGTTTGGACAATATCTACCGCGGGTGTCCGCGGGGTCAGTGTGTGTTATCTCTTCTTGTAACAATATGTTTGATTGATGTTTACGTTAAGGTACATTGCCACTACAGTAGCGCGAGCATGAATAATTTACGACAACGTTTTCGTATCGCCTTCGACTATTTTTGTATTGATATTGAAAAATGCACAGCGCTGCGGCGGTGAAAAGTGGAACTAATATTTTTTATGACAATTTAGACTTTTCGCGAGTTACGTTTTCGTTTAAGTAGTTGAAAAATGATCCTGCTACCGACACTGGCGCATATCAACGCTGAACTAACCTCCTTTCTTCCTTATACTCGTATTATTTTCTAGCTGTTACCCACGGCTTCGTTCGCCTGGTCTTAGAGGAAAAAACACGTAATTACGTAAGAGCACTCTGACTGAGCTGTTTAAAGCGGTGTATAAACTTTCAACCCCTGTTTGACCCCCTTAAGGATTATTTTTTGAGACAAAAAACAGCCTATGTCCTTCCCGAGTTTTAAATCTATCACATTTTCAAATTTCATGACGATCCGTTCAGCCGTTTAGTCGTGACAAGGTAGCAAACAAACAAACAGAGTAACTGTCGCATTTACTTATAACATTAGTATGGATTTATCAATGTAAAGGAATCTTTCAAGTTGAACGAGTTCAAATTGTTTTTTATCGGCAACTTAGTGAAGCAAGAAATGAAACATACCGTATAGCAATAGGGTTCTTCTTGTGACGTAATAACTCCCACCACAGATATGAGCAGGAGGGCACGAAGCATTTTCTGAAACAAACAGTATCTGTGAAGGTATCTCCCGTTCAAAATAGGAACCACCCGACTGGGACAGTACCTTCACCTTACAGAAGATCGCAGTCAAATAACACTACTCTGATTTATAGTTAAAGTAGCAACAGTAAGTACTAGAGATTGTAGCCAGCGACAACACTTCAGTGTTATTTGAGTATCGATTTTGTAATATCAGTATGGTTTTAGGTCAAGTCAATGATGTTGACTCGATAACACGTATAACTTTTATCTAAGCAAATAAGTTAAGTGTTTTGGTTGATAAGAAAGGAACATACTCATATGTCAATATATAAATCACTAGCTATTTCCCCGCGTTTTCGCCCGCATATCAATATAGTATATAGCCTATGTTACTCAGTGATATTATAACATTCTGTCAGTGAAGGATTTTTTATAATCAGTCCATTAGTTTTTGAGTTTATTCATAACATACAAAAATACAATTCTTTCCTAGTTATTTACTATATAAAAATAAGTCGGTTTTTCCTTCCTGACGCTATAACTCCAGAACGCACGAACCGATTTCCACGGTTTTGCATTCGTTGGAAAGGTCTCGAGCTCCGTGAGGTTTATAGTAAAAATAATTCTTGAAAATTTGATATAAATGTCTACCCGTGCGAAGCCGGGGCGGGCCGCTTGTAGTATATAAGTAGGATAGTAGGATTAAAGAGAAAAAAAACCTGCCAAGTGCGAGTCGGACTCGCGCACCGAGGATTCCGTACACACGTGTAGGTAAAGAGAGGAAGTGATATTTTTGTAAGATGGATATAGTAAATTCGTTTTAATTTGTCATTAAACTACATATTTTATGGTTTGCGTTTTTTCTTTACGTGTGCTGCAAGGCACTGCTTCCTGCCAAATTTCATGTTTCTAGGTCAACGGGAAGTACCCTATAGGTTTTGATACCCTTGTGAAATCGCAATATATGCGAAAATTTACGACATAAACGGTCATATCTTTTGTTCATATTGGCTTACATGTTTTATATTTTCACAGCTGCAAGAGCCAATAGACCCGGGTATTTGATATTAAATTCAACATTATAACTCTACGCGATCTTGAGAAAAAAGGTCTTGACAGACAACAAAGTGCTTCTAAAAGGGTTCCTTTTTTCCTTTTAAGGTACGGAACCCTAAAAACATGTTTGTTTAGTAATTAATAAACTTAATTCCACTCAGGCGAGGGTTAAACCGCACCTGCACCATCAGGCAAACGACTGAACTCCTAGCTTTGCAAGTGGGCTACGCCTACGGTAACCGCTTATCAGGCTGTACGCTTGATTGTCAGCGCGGTCAATGTTTCTGGTCATTAGCTGATTACTTAATTGATGGTTAAAATAATAGCTTATACGATTGAGGTCACTGCATATTAGATTGAAGAAGTGGAAATCTTTTACAGACTGACTTATTGTCACCCGACCATTGGAATATTATTACTACACGGACAGAATGCTGTAATATCACTGAGTAACATAGGCTATATATTAGGTCCTTACATATGAAATTGGCGTTTTGTATGGGAGGAACAAAAAGTCGAATATTTTTTAATATAATATATTTAATTAATCAAAGTATGAACCATTATTTTCTATGCACTTTTGCCATCTCATAGGTAGTTCATTGATCCCTTTACTAAAAAAACCAGTCGGACGGGAATCAATAAAATCTTTGAAGGCGATTTGGACTGCCCCATCGGAGTTGAATTTTTTCCCTTGCAAGAAGTTATCAAAATTTCGAAAAAAATGGTAATCTGTTGGAGCAAGGTCCGGGGAGTACGGAGGATGTCTTAGACTTTCCAATTGAAGCTCTTCTAATTTAGTAGCCGTCTGTAGCGCAGTGTGTGGTCTAGCGTTGTCGTGAAGCAGCAGTGGCGTGGAGCGATTGACCAGCCTAGGTTGTTTAGCCGCTAGCTTTTCCATCATGGTTTGCAATTCCTGACAATAGACATCAGCCGTAATAGTCTGGCCAGATTTGAAAAAACTGTAATGAACAATACCGGCACTAGTCCACCAAACGCTTACAAGTAACTTTTTTGGGGTTAATTTTCGCTTGGGGCAGGATTTGGCTGGCTGGCCAGGATCTAACCATTGCGCTGAGCGCTTCCGATTATCGTAAAGAACCCATTTTTCATCACAGGTAATGATTCGGTTTAAAATACCTTCATTATTGTGCCGGTTTAGTAATGTTACGCAGCAGTCGACGCGCGTTTGCCGGTTTGTTTCAGTCAATTCGTGAGGTACCCACCTTTCAAGCTTTTTAATCTTCCCAATTTGCTTCAAGTGAATTAAAACAGTTTTATCACTAACATTGCAGCCTGCAGCTAACTCGGACGTGGTTTGCGATGGATCCGCTTCCACAATAGCCTTCAACTCATCATTATCAACTTGAGTCCAAGGCCGTCCACGGGGCTTGTTCTGCAGGTCGAAATTTCCAGAACGAAAACGTTGGAACCAAAAACGAACTGTGTTTTCTTTTGCAACACGACCGCCATACACATCATTCACCCTTCGAGTTGTTTCCGCAGCACTAGTGCCACGGCGGAACTCGTACTCGTAAATAATGCGATATTTAAGGTTTTCCATTTTGTAAAATGAGTGACGCAAACAGAAAAAAACAGAAGAAAAAAAACAAATGAATGACGATCATCGAAGCACAAATACATGAGTCTATAGCTGTACAAATTTGAATTTGGAATTCCTTACCAAAGAGGAGAAATTCGTGATTAAAGTGGCCAGTACGAAAAACGCCAATTTCATATGTAAGGACCTAATATTATAGTAGCGACCCGCCCCGGCTTCGTACGGGCAGACATCTATCAAATATTTTGTCTACCCGTGCGAAGCCGGGGCGGGCAGCTAGTATAATATAGCCTATGTTACTCAGTGATAATTTTGCTTTCTAACGGTGAATTTTTGAAATCGGTCCATGAGTTTCAGAGCCTATTCAACACAAACATACACACAAAAATTAAAATATTTCCTCTTAACAATATTAGTGTATTTTAACACGGGGGCGAAGTAACGGGCAGAAGTTAGTATTTTTATAAAATTATGGATTATATAGAAGAGATTTATGAGTTATACTGTCAACGCGACAAAACATCGAAACGAAAATTAATATAAGTAGCTTTGTAGAATACACAGCGGTTTTCATGTTATTCTTTGAGTAATTCATGTCGAGACGAGAAACGTGTTCCATTCCATGAGATCTAACCGCGATTGTTTGAAAAAAACTATGTGTGCCGGCGTATCCGCATGACTCCTTGCATCCTGTTCTCTATAATCTATGCTACCAACTCACTACACAGATCAAATAAAGAGCTAGATGGAACTGTGTCTTATGATCGGATAATGAGATACAGCTCGCTGAGAGACAGACGAATGGGCGGACGGACGGACAGCCTAGTCATAATAATAGGGTTCCGTTGGCGCCATGGGATTCCCCGTGGGTTTTCCCATTTAGATTTAAAAGCTAGTACACCTATAGAGCGCCAATTCGCTCTACTTTAAAAATATAATTAAATTAATTACCTAAGATAAAAGGAACCATTTTTATAAGTAAACTAGCTTTTTCCCCGCGATATCGCCCGCGTAGCAATATATTTATTTAAAAACTTAATGCACAATTAAAGTACAATGGTGGACTTAACGCTAAAGCATTTTCTACCAGTCTACCACAGCTGGCAGGAGAAACGTAGGAGCAGGGAAAACTGGTTATAGTAACTATAACCAGTTTTCCCGTAGGAATAAAGCATTTTCCCACAGTAAAGTAGCCTATGTTCATCAGGGATAATGTCGGCATCTAGTGGTAAAAGATTTTTTCAAATCGGTCTAATAGTTTCGGAGCCTATTCAGTACAAACAAACAATCAAATCTTTCCACTTTCTTTACAATACTAATATTAGTAGATAAGTAATCAATTGTATACTAACTTAATATGGATCATGTTTGTAGGCCGAAATTAAAACTATTTAATTTTATTTATTATTTATTTAAGAATAAACCACGGAGCCCTAACCATAAAGCCACCTGCAAGTATTTAGTTTTAAAAATAGGTTTGGTTGCTTGTTAGTTATTAGTTCGGTTTCTTATAGAGGCAGAATACTAATTAATAATATATTGATTAGGTCAGTGGCTGCAATAAAGATTAAAAGGCAAAGGTCATATGATTAATTATTTACTTACCAGCAATTACTTTACTTAATTACTAGGTACAAGAAATCCAAGACAGGAAAATTAATTATTAATTTCACTAATTTCAACTTTCTACACTTTTACAATCATCTAGCGGCCCGCCCCGGCTTCGCACGGGTAGACATTGATATCAAATATTTTGTCTACCCGTGCAAAGCCGGCGCGGGCAGCTAGCCTATGTTACTCAGTGATGATGTAGCTTTCTAATGAAAAAAGAATTATTAAAATCGGTCCAGTACTTTTTAAGTTTATTCGTTACATACAAAAATACAAATCTTTCCTCTTTATAATATTAGTGTAGATAAACATAAACATCGCATACCTACATACCAGAAAATAATATATAACGTATGAAATAAATAATATTAGGTATTTTTAAATAGGTAGGTAATCAAATTATTCGGAATTAACTTAGAATACTTACATACAGCGTTCCAGAGGGCTGCTACATGAGAAATATGAGAATCGTGAAATACTTTTAAAATATAAGAATCGAAAAATGATAAAAAAATATTACGAAAATAATGTATAAGCAATCAATCACACCAACCACTTCCAATGTTTGTAATCAACTAAAAAAAATAACACACCTGACTGACAGACACCACACTCTGACTGACAGTTTAAATGTCAAAAAAATGTTACCATTATACCAAGGAACCGGACTAATGGACGAGTACAATCCATAATCAATCGATTGTGTTTTATTATAATTGGTTAATTCAAAGTAGTTTAAAGAGTAATTTATTTTACGTGTAGGTAAGTTTTGTAGTTCTTAGTTTAGTTTATTTTAAGTTTTTAATTCATGTATATATGTAGTTGAATAAATATTAATTAAGAGTAATTATATTTTATTAAATATTGGTATATTAATTACATTCAAATGGTATGTGTAACTAAGCGGCAGTTATACCATTGATTAGTTGCCTGACAAAACAATACAAGAAATAGATTGGATTATAATGGTTTGGTTCACGGAATCATGGTTTAAATCACAAGAAATCCTGTGAAGCTTAAATACTTAAACTAAAATAATACAAAACTCCGCTATAAAATAAGGCCTTCACAATAGTACTGTATAGTTATATACAACACAATGGAGCATAATTAACACGAGGTAACAATAGAAATTGAAACAAAAGGTTGTTAAATGGAAGTAATTTGTTACTACTAGGATTAGCCTATTATTAGCTTTTACTAAGAATTTACCTGTGGAGAACTTGATAGATAGCAGTCAGTATACCTTTGGATTTGATCCCGCAAACATGTGTCTGGTATAGTAAAAAGTGGAATTCATAATAAAGTATTCTATCGTTTAGAAAATCAAGTACCCCTTCTTTCAAATAAACTTTAGAAATTCCGTGGGTTATAACAACAACGAAGTGAACCAACCAACTGAGTATTTTTAGGAGACTTAAAGTAAACGTGAACTGTGTGTGTTAGTAATAATTCATCCAATATGACGTCTAACCAAAATCACATACCCATGGAGATCGACGCTGAACATGATGATTTTGACATATCTAAAGGTGATTCGATGATTCGTATTGGCAACACATATTTCAGCTTGAGCCATCTGAAAAATGATGTGGTTTGGAACCGAAAGTATCCTCTTAACGATAAGTCGACAGGACGATACAAGTTAGTATTTTCAAGGCCAACGAGTATGGAGCAACAGATATATGCAGAGGTAGAAGAAAGTCCAATAGAAATATTCAACTTCGTCGTGGAGAATTCATTGAAAAACCACTATTTACTCATGAGACTTGCAAACATTCTAACAACGAAAACGATTGACCGGATATGTGAACATGTGTTCACTACTCCCAGTATAAAGCACGATTTCCTATGTATGTTTTACGAATTATTCCTGCCGATTTTCCTCAAACGGCCATACTCATGGTACACGTTAAATGTCATATTCAGAGCCAAGAAAGCTTTTCCAGAAATATTTCACAAGCTAATTATAGAACTGTGTAAAGATGTGAATATGTCACCTTATATTTTGGAAGATTTTGTCTGTAATATGCAACCTAGTTATAAGAAGTCATTTTTAAAAATTGTTTGTGATATGAACCTGGACATGTTTGAGTTCGCCCATAACATTCCATGTATATATGCAGCAGTCAAAGGTAGTATAATTGACGATGATATATTTCAATTCATTTTAACGTCACTGGAGACTCACAGCGATTATTGTATTTACAAGAAACCATACGGCAAGCTTCTTCTATATTTAGTAGAAAACTTATCAGGCCGAAATGTTAGATTTAGAATAATTCAGAAGGTAATTGATAAACACTGTAGTTCATATAAAAATATATGTTCAAGTATGATGACAAAGTACATAAATGAACTCATTGCTGATCATTTAAATATGCAAGCAACGTCCAGATTCAAGATTCCAAGACCTAGTGATAATTCCCGTTTGTAATTTTACCTCAGAGAGAGGGCAACTGACATGCCGCCGGTTTACTATATAAACGCACGGTGCAAGATAGCCGTAGTAGTAGTAAAAATGACCTGTTTCTAGAATTGATCGCCAAGCTATAAGTTTGAATCTAGTCTATATCATTGTGTTTAAATTTGTGACAAAAATAAAATTGTAAAACATCATTTTGTAAAAACATTATATTATTAATTTAAAAATTTGATATTAAACATACTGTTGTAATACCAAACATTCTGTTTTAATTTTGTCAGAATGCAAAAAATATATCAGATATTAATAAATAATTAACTTAGATACAGCTGAGCATATTTTACTTAATTTAGTTAATTAATTAAGTAACTAATTTAACAATAATATTACCACTTCTTATTGTTATTTTACTTAAGCAACTCATTTAAATTTGCAAATACTAAAGTAAGCCTGGAAATTTTCAATGAAATTTGTACCCTATTAAAAATAAAATAAAATAATTAATAACTATCGTCTATTAGATAAGGCGTTAATTATATGCAGGGTCCGTTCAATATATTTTATTATATGAATTTGGTGTTTTAAATTATCTCCTAAGCATTTTTTAAGCTATTGCATAGCTTTTATCGCGGGCCTTGAGCGTGGGGACCGAATCCAGAAATTCCGTAACGAAAAAACCTAACACCGCCCACTCCGACCGGCACAGCGGTGATACTTTTTAGTTCCATCTATCGATAAATACCAGAACTTTTAATGACGTTTTTGTCTCTTTAGTTCAGCAACCCGCCTTTAGGTGGCATTGGTTGTATTGGAAAACTACCGTAATCAGCTGTTTGTGAGAAAGTATATAGGTAAAAAAAATACTGCATTAATAAAATAAATAAATAATTATAATTGCATAAGTTGATAAAAAATGCTATGCAATAGCTTTACCGAGGCAGTCTCCAAGTGCCACACCTAATTTTTTTTCTTTTAATACCATTGATTGAAATAAAATTGCAATAAGCATGCTCCATTTTGCAAGTACTTTTTCCACGTGGATAGGGGATCAATAATCAAGTAATTTAATGAAATAAAAAAACGAGCGAGCTGTTACAGTAGTCGTATATGGTCTGACAACTCTACCTCTTTTTTGTTGCTAAGAATCGAACAAAAGTCGTGACTGTGTCACTTGAAGTGACCCGTTTCCCGGGCTTCTGTGACGCATTTCCGTCCCTTTTTACGAAATAACTTTCAGGAAAGCGAGAGGACAGATGTTACACATAATAAAATATCACTGTCTATTATGTAAGTAAATGATAATTTTAACAACTACTAGGGAAAATATAGTAAAGCCAATATAAAAGGTGACTTTCCTATATGAGTGTATTACCTATGAAGGTGACCTTTGACAGTTAAAACAAATGAAGTGATTCAACGGTAACACGACGATTAAAATTATAAATCGATAGATATATAAATAGACCTGTTGGAATCACTCTTCTTGACCGTGCATGACCTTGACATAGCAACGATCACAATCAGTCGATTATTAATTACATTTTAATCTAGCAGCAACATTAAACTGAATTGTCAAACCGAACTGTCATTGCCAATTTTGACAATTGTTTTTAATTTACAAACAAACAAAACAAACGGAAAATACATTGTGATAAGAAGGTGATAAGCCAACAGCCAAGAGAATACAACCAACATAATACAATCGCTACGAGTGTTATGTATACACCAAGAGAATACAATCGCTTGGTAGTATCTCAGAGTAGATAATATACGCACAAATAGTATATTTTGCAGGCTGATTTTGAGTTTTAATATGTCACATTTATGGAAGTTTTCTCCTGGATTAGAGGAGCAACTACAGCAATGTATCGCTGCCGCGTCCCATCAGGGAAATAATAAGTGGCAACGAATGTTTTCAAACAAAAATGTTATTGAACATTCTAACCTCACTGTTACGACCCAAGATCCAAAAACTGAAGAGATCGAAATTATATCTGAAAGTAATGATTTAAGCAATTATGAAGACTTAATAGAGGCCGTAGAAGCTGAACCCGTGTTGAATTTAAGTGAATTAATACGGGAAACACAATCAAATGTAGATATACTCAACATCCTTCCCACTAAAATGTCTTTGCATTCTATAGAAAAACTTTGCATGCATATTTTTAATAATAATGATATAAGTAATGGATTTCTCAGCAATTTCTACACACTGTTCCTGTCAAATGTTATTAAACATTCAGATAATGTACATCTAGATTTTTTGATACAGGCTAAAAATCACCACACACATATGAAAAAATTGATCAGAATATTTGTAACAGATATTGAAATGCCTCATAAACTGCTCCAAGATTTCATAACTACATTAAATGAAGATGAAAAGACTGAGTTCATGATCAATATAAGTCAACTTGAAATGCATGATCAAATTTTTTTGAAGAATATGTTTTCTATTTACTTAGCTTATAGGGACTGTGCCAAAATGGATAGTATTCAAAGCTTTGTATTGACATACTTGAGAAAAACCAGCTCGCTTTGTGTAACAGATAAAATGTATGGTAAATTATTGCTTACTTTTTTACAAACAGAAAAATCACAAAAGTGTATGACAAACATCTCAGCCACCAGAGAATTAATAGAACTACACCAGTCTCCATTCCACAGACCTTGTAAGAGTATTTATAATGAAATAATTGAAATTAGTGGTGATTGTGCAGAGTTATTAACTTAATCCTCAGAGTAGATAATGGTGCCAATTCTGTTGTTCCAAATTACTAAACTTAGCTAATTTGACAGGTCTAAAAATATTATCTACTAAATTTGAGGCACCTGAGTGGGGACTGTACCTCCTTACGGAAGACTGCAGTGAAATAACACTACTTAGTACTTGACATAGTGTTGTTTCTGCATATATATTTATACACTGGTCTAGTAATGCTGCTAGGACAGTGAGTCCTCATCAACAACATGGTTGGCAACCCGTTAGTGATGCCCTTGGTATTGCTAGCGGCTATAGGCTATGGTGACTGCTTACCATCAGATGGGCCGTATGCTTGTGTCCCAACTTAGTGGGATAAAAAAAAGGATACAAATATGATTGATTTCTTGATTTCTTTTTCCTTCTATCTTACTAATGTAAAGTGTATCTAAGGTGAGTACACATAAGCAAGGTAGGTATGGTAAGGTAAGTAAGAAAAAAAAAAGTCCAGGTTGATATAAATTTTATTTTGCAGAAACTTTTACAAAAATAGGCAGTTTTTATCACAGCTTAGTGTTGAGATTTTTTAATTCGACTGCATTTTATTACATTATGCAAATGGCCAATTTTCAGTCTTATTATTTTTGAGGTTTTGAGATCAGTTTTACATTTTTATTACTTACACTAAAGTTGTTTACATACATATTACATACATATTATAGTTACAAAAAAGACTTAACAAAAGATTACAATGCTAACAAAAATTAAAAAATCATTTTCAAGTGTAATCTACTGTCTCAATGGCATATTACTTTTTTTCTTTCAAGCAAAAAAATCTGCTAAACATTTATTTGTATAAAAATGTATCATTTTTTTTTACAATTTAAAAATACTACAAAGATTACTAAATGGACATTCAACGATATTCAAAATATTCTATTTTTTTTTATTTAATGTACCAGATTATTCTAATTATAGATAACATAAAAATTGAGACGTCTACAAAGATGGTTAATCTTAATAATATCAATAATTAAACGAGTTATTTAAGGATACTAAATAAGCTAAATATATTATATACTAAAATGTGATACAAATTCTAAAAGGACCCTGTCTTGAATTTTTACAAATAGTTTTTTGAGGTAAGAAATGGTCATGTGACTGTGAAGCCAGAGCATCATATTAATTTAATGAAGCTGTTATAGCTATTTCAAAATGTAACAGAAATTAACTTTTTTCTTGCGAAATACAAAAAATATTTAAAAACATTTTTTTACTTCATCTCAAAAAAAACATTATGGAGTATAGTCTGTTTCAAATGTATTTTCACTTCAATAATGTAATCTATATGGTATGATTTTGTACAGCTTTAATAAATTCATAAGAATGAACACTAATTTGTTTTTATCTATTACATATTTAGTATTGGCTGTCTAAGCACCGTATTTTAAGCCCTAGACGCAAAAATATGGGTGGTAACATCGATGAACTGATTTTGATATAGTTATTTTTTGTTTCAAAGTCCACTTAATCGAGTGGTCTTAGCTGTGAGTTTTGGTGCAGGTCTTTTAATGTTTAGTTTAAGTTAATTAACTATTCTAACGTTACTATTAGTTTTAGTCACTTTTACAACAAGAGAAAAGGACTGAAATAAAATTAATGGAATTGGAAAATTATTATTCAAACAGAAAACTGTAGTAAAAAAGTCAAAAAAGAAAAAAGTATGATAAAAGTCATAATCTTAGTCGCAAGAAAGAAAACGGAAGTTTTTTTACATAAAAGTTACACAGGCATAAAAATATTAATCATAGCACTTTTTACTTAAGGTTATTTTTTTTAACGAACTTTTTATTTCATTTAATGCATTTAGATTGAGAATTTTGAAACACCGCGTGAACAAAATCAGACATACAAAACCAATTCATTAATGTACATGCAAACCATGCATATCAGTGATATTATATGTATGCATATGGTACGTAAATAATACTACTAGTAAGTCAACTCCTTTGACGCGGCAACACATGCGAGCGAGGCAAGAACCACGCGTACCGGCTAGCCAGCTCTCTAGCCGGTACGCAGGCAAGGGGGCAGGAGGGGGACGCCACTATCCTTCACTCAGCGCCGCAGCGTTGCCCTGGCTGTGAGTTGACACACTAGCACTATTACATACACACATGGTATTACTCAAAAAGATCTTCCATCTTTTCTTTCCTGTTCATGTGTTCCACAGATGAGCAATGGCCCATGAGAATGGATTCCCCAACCATGAGGTTCTCAAAGCAGAGAGTGCAGGCATACATTGCATCACCAAAACAAACAATCTTATTATCATCTCTATACCATTTCATTGGATTAAGAACTGAACTAGGCTGAATTTCCTTGCCGTCAGCCACACATTTCTTTATATAAGCAGTTTTATACTGAAAATGTATTTTTTCACAATGATATTGGCTCAGGATATGCTCCAGTAAGCTATATTCTTCACGCTCAGTGATTTTACAGGATGGACAGTAGAAGACTATAGTGTTTTTCATATCGTTTGATTCAGAGTTTAGTTGGATACTGTGCACTTGAACATAGAAGGTTATTCGTTCAATGGCTGCCTTTTGTAGCAGCGAAGAGTAAAGACTGGAGTCATCAAAGCTATTGTAACTTAAGATTTCATCTAGGGTCTCTGAATATGCAGATAGCGTTGTTGAATCCAATGTAAAATTGCCAATGGATGATGATATAGACTGATCTGACACATCATTATCCTCTTTGCTTGTCAATCCAGAGTCTACATCATTTGATGACGTACAGTGGCACTGGCAACCACATTTCGAATCATATTCATTAAATTTAGCGGTTACATCAGTGTGGTCAGGACAAAATAAGCCGATCATAGCATCACGAAGGTCTGGGAAGTCGTAATGCTTCATTTTCTTCTTGTAAGTCAAACGGGAGTGTTTGTGATGTCTCTCACCTTTGTGTAAATCAAATGTGATGCTTTTACGATTGAGTGATAACATTTTCTTTTCTTTGTGTTGATTTTGCAAGTGTGTATTGATGAATGAGTCAATAGCATGTCTCATAGACAAGAGTTTTGCTTTCAGCTTATGCTTTGCTATTTTATCTTCTTTTTCAACAATTATATTCCATGTACCAGCAGGACTTAAACCTCTACTGATACTATCAACATCTCCAAGTACTTTTGGTATGTCTGTTATATCTGTACCAGGCACCGCAGTGACTATAGACTTGCTGTTAAATATTTTTGACACTTCAATATAGAATTTGAATTCTGATAGCAGTGTTTTAAGAACACTGTCCACTTTTTCAAGTTTCATATCGTAGTTGGCAAGTAGTGTGATTCGTTCTTCCTCATTCTTATCTAGTTCTACATCTCCAAACGATTCCGGTGTTGCTGAGGGTACGAGCTGGGTCTCAACAGAAGACTCTACTTTACGGCACATTTTTATCTCCTCCCTCTCATTCGAAGAGCTGGTCGCTTCGGTGTCTGATTCGGACAGAGATTCAATATTGATATCTTCTTCAGAACTCTCAGACATACCATCAAAGATATCAAATGAACGATTGAAATCAAAATTCTTAAATCTTTCACAACATTTGTCATTCTCAAGCAAAACATGTTTAGGAGTGTTTTCAATGTTGGAACTATCATCATCAGCTATTTGGGATGATTGGCTGGCCTTTTTAATGTCTAATTTGAGTTTTTTCCGTCGCTTATCTGTTTTATCATCCATGTTAGCAAGAATATCAGTGTCGGAAAAAGAGCCTTTCTTTGCAGAGAATTTTTTCACGGACTCGGGAAGTTTTAGGCTTGTGGCGTATCTACAGGTGGAATCTGGCTCCGTGCGCTCAAATTCCAATATCCCAGAATCTTCGGTCGCTAAGTATGGGGGGCTATTCAAACATCCATCTTTATCTCGATTTTCGTCATCTGATTTTGAAAAGTAAATATTTGAAAGCATCCGGCGTATTGAAAAAGCCATTGCTTTACTCCCGATATAACTTTGAAGGCCTAAACTCCTTATTATCACCGCTAGAGGAAAACAAATATTATTATTCGCTACTGTACACAACGCTTGGAAACAAAGGAAAAGTAATATAAAGAAAATGTAATAAATTTAACATTTTACCTCCACAGCTCACTCGGGGATAGTATAACACTCATTTGTTAAACGTCATGACATTATTGCTATGGAAGTATGTACTTTTATTTCGAAATACCTGCAACGTTTACATTTAGAAACTAAAAATCACTTCAACGAAAGAATACAAAATCTTGATTTATTTTGACAACCTTTGACAGATCACAGACAGATGGACATTGAAGTTTATATTCTTGCTAAGGTTTTACGTCTCTGGACACAAGCTCTTGCTTTTTTTATGGACCCAGATTCAAATCCCAGCCTGTACCAATGAGTTTTTCTAAGCTTAATTAATCAGTGTAAAAGTACAAATCAGTAAAACAGTGATTAATCTCACCATGAGCTTAAAAAGAGGGTGAATTGGGATCTCCCGAACCCAATTCACCCTACCTAAAGCCCACGGGAGTGGGTTTTCCCATTAATATTGGAGCCGTCCGACTGGGCACTGTACATCCACCTTACAGAAGACTAAGTAAGTTTGCCAGTGCTCCACGAGGATACACTGGTCTACTAGTAATGCTGCTAACACAGTGTTGTCCAAGAGAATACAATACATAAAACGTAGTGGTTATGTACTCTGTGAATACAATTACAACCCAAGAGAATACAACCGCTAATCGCTATGCCGCTACGCCACAGAGTACGCTATGCTAGACTTGGCTCATGGAATGAGTGAACAGACAGCTGACAGATAAATTTATAAGCTAGCAAAAAAAAAAAAAAATTGCGTGTCTTGTATCGTTTCGCACGCAACCATATAAACGAAACCCCTTCATATTTAGCGTAAGTATAGTTCAAAATATTACAATTAAAAATACCCATTCAACGTTAAACCTATCGAAACGTGTCGGACCGACACAGACCGCTCATTTTGGGCTCAATCAGTCAAAACAAAGCTCGAAATCTCATCCCAAGTTTACTTTAAAATATATTTAAATACCTAGGTAGGACCTAATGAAACCTCTTTTAATCAGCAAGCAATGAAGCCGCTTATTGATGTAGATGCTCTGAGATCTGAACACGAATCTGAGGAGCAGTGGGAGGTGCGTCGAGCGTTCATGATTGAACACAGAGACGACTTCGATGAAGCTGAACTGGTCACCCTCGCCCAGCTATTCACCAACATTGAGTTCTTAGGATGTAGGTATGTGTAGTACATAACTAGCTATATCCCCGCAACTTCGCCCGCGTATCAGTATAATATTAACCTACATTATTCACTGATAATATAGCATTCTCTTGATGAAAGAATTTTCAAAATCAGTCCAGTTTTTTGCGAGTTTATTCCTTACAAATAAAAATGCATCTTTATTTGGATTAGTTAGGTGGAAGTACTGTCCCAATCAGATAATTTTTTTTAACTCAGTTTTATTAGCTTTACCTGTACTGGTCGCGGCACGAAACTCTAGCGCTGAGCGAAACGTGGAGGGGATAGCTGCGCATGGGTACCATCGCGCACGCAATACAAATTAGTAATTTAATTGCTTAGTTAAAAACAGCAAAATAATGTTTTAATGTAAAGTCAAATAGTAAGTCTAGCGGTGAACAAAATGTGGAACTTAACTGCGTATGGGTACTGTCACGCACGCAAATATTACTTCATGTTACCTACAATATAATTTTTAACAAGTTTATGGGGAGTAGAAAAATAAATACACTATCGGATTTGTAAATTTTTATATTAAATACCAAATAATAAAAAAAATTATATTAAGTCCGAATTACATAAGAACCTACTGAAGTTTCTTCTCAGGATAGAAGAAACCTGCGAGTTCGGCAGGGTGTGGACATCAGACACCGCATTCTCCTTTCCGATATCTAGTCCGAATCAGACAATGGTCTTACACCTTCAATAGTATCCCAACAGGGCCTTTTGCTTACTGAGGGCCCCGGCTCAGGGCTGCTACGGTCGTCGGCACTAACAGCGTCATCGTCATCAGACTCACCAAGGCTATCCTCTGAACTGTCACCATCAACGCGAATGATGAATTCTTCTGTAACCAAATCCACGACATGGTCACTCTTGACATATTGCTCTTCTATGTCCTTTACCTTTTGGCATAACTTTCCCCAATCCCAAGCACCCATCAGCAAAACTTTTTCTTGAATTAGTTCTATACATTTAGCAACACT
Organism: Falcaria lacertinaria; assembly: GCA_951449985.1. Taxonomy (NCBI): domain Eukaryota; kingdom Metazoa; phylum Arthropoda; class Insecta; order Lepidoptera; family Drepanidae; genus Falcaria; species Falcaria lacertinaria. The sequence continues at coordinate 778,284 of OX602139.1, forward strand.
CCACTTCACATTTTTACTGCCTACATATTGCTTTATGTCAGACCATGCCATTTCGATTGGATTTAGATCTGGGTGGTATGGTGGCAGTCTTAGCACTTGATGTCCTTGCTCTGCTAGTATCCTGTCAATTGAAAATGTTTTAAATCTATCTTTGTTAGCCCGTATTAAATTGTATAGTTGAGGTTTTAGTAGAGTTTCCTCATATTGTATGCCCTTTTCAGTAAGCCAACCCTGCATGTCAGCTTTTTTGGAATTAGAAGTGGGTGCAAGGTCCCATTGTTTATTATGGTATGATGCGTTGTCGACTACCACGACAGAATTAGGCGGTAAGTTCGGCAATAACTGTGTCCTCAGCCATTTTTCGTAGTTGTCGTAGTTCATATTGTCGTGGTAGTCGCCTGATTTCGCACCAGCTTTAAAAGTTAACAGTGCGTTCGGTATGAACCCAGCCTCTGATCCTGCGTGGACAATGACCACCCGCTGTCCTTTGGAGATAGGTTTTTTGAGACCTTTTGTAGTACCATCGGTCCAGGCTTTTGGAGCAGAGTGCGATGAATCTACGTAAGATTCATCTGTATATACGATGGGCCTTCCCTCTTGGCGATATTGTTTTATTTTGCGTAAGTATTCGATACGTAGTAAACGTATATTTGAACTTTCAATCAGTACTTTTCGATTGTTTTCAGTATTTTTCCACCGAAACCCTAAACTCTTAATTATTCGTCGAAGACTTCGTTCTGAGCCTTTGAAATTTATATCTTCCTCTAGCTTCTTTCTCAACTTTCCGACGGTGGGAAGTTCATTATTTGTCCTATGAAAGTTATGTATGCACCTCTTTATTAATCCTTGATCAAAGTTATCAATATCTGTGACCGGTTTTGATCTGGAGCGTTTTTTGCCTGGTGTTCTAAATACTGATAATAAGTCGGAATTATTGGCTTCAGTGGAGATTTTCCTTACCGTTGCTATGGACGTCTTTGTAGATTCAGCTGTCCTTTTCTGAATTTTCTGTAAGTCACTAATTATACTATTTAATTTTATATTTCCCGCCTGAATAACTTCTGCAGTTTGTTTTATTTCACTTATATCTACAGTGCTGCGGTCAGAATCGAGTAAAATACTCGCAGCTTCGCCAATTTCACTTTGAATTTGTTTCAGGGAATTAATGAAATCATTCGATTCCCTTTTCAGAAAACAATGCACGTCAAACACCATTTTCCGTGCCTGTCTTTTCAAAACAGTATTCCTTCTCGGCCTCGGCATTTTCACTGTTTAAAAACTGTTCAAACTTAATCAAACAGTGAATAAACTAACAAACACAACAAACAAATCAACAAAACAAACTTAACAAAAAACAACAACAAAAATTAACGATGACAACAAAACAATTCAGAACGCGACTGTACACTGGAAGTGCGCGGAGCGTCGTATCGGCACGGGGGACGGAGTACGACTGGAGAGCCAATCGGCGCAACGCACGCTCGCCCTTCACCCCTGTACCCCGCCAAGACACCTTATTTTTTACTTCTGCGCAATAACGGTCAGCGCTAGAGTTTCGTGCCGCGACCTATATGTCTGTCTGTATCTATCAATGGAATGGACATGTTTCAACTCTGACCGATTACAATACAATAATTTCATTACTCTGCCCTAGTTTTGTGACAAGGATCAGCAGGATTAATAAATTTAAAGCTTGCTCTTTGAACAGTAGTTTATTTATTTATTTGAATATAACACTTAAAGGCACATATGTTTGTCTGACTGCAAAATAATATACACAATTTTTTAGGCTGACTCCTAACAGATACATACCACAATTTATTTATAGTTTTTTTTACAAAGATTTATTTTCTTTATCTTGCAAGTTAAATTTCACCCACTGGCCAATTTAGCATACACATTTGATTCACGTGACTATGCATGACTACCTTAATGCCGCCAATTTTAATCCAGTATGGCAGATGGAATGAAATGTAGATTCATCATTTCTACAGGAACCCTTTATGAAATGGGTATCCAATAGTATCAATAAAATGCACGACTACCTAAATGCTACCATTTTTTATCCAATATGGCGGCCATCACAACATTGAGAACTATTGTTGCTACAGTAACCCCTTATTGTATGGGTATCCAATGAAAGTGCTTGATGAGGGAATTAAAGCTTGTTCAAAAAAAAAAAACCTGGTCATAAAATCTAACACCTCATTTCAGATACCCACCAGAGACAATGAAGAGGATAGCCAAACTGGGTGCAAAGGTATCACAAGCATATAGGGACAACCGGAAGAATAAACTGAAAAGAACCTTTGTGCATGCCAGTGACGCAGCCGAACAGAAAGCTAAAAGAACCTTTAAATAAATTTGATAACTTGATATTCTGCCAGAAATTTTGGGTTATTCCGCTTAAACCCATTGATGGGGATGTGTGGAAAAAAATATATATTCTATGGGTAAGGTCAATGGAAATTTTCTGTCCACAAAATTAAATGACACCATGACACCAATGGTGTTTTTTCTCGAAACACAAATACTCATAGTAAATACACTCAACAATAAAATTGGTAACATGCTAGTGACATCCCTGGCTCAGAGGACATAATAAACTGCTGACAACCCCTAGGTATTGCTAGTGTTCATACATATAATTACAAATAAATTTTGACACCACCACCAAGTAGCCTTACACTTTCTTGCCAGCTTGCCACCACAGCAATCGAAAATTAAGACACTTGCTTAAAGTGTCATCAATTAATTGTAATCAGCCATAATGTGTGTGGTCATTATTAGCTGGTGTGCCTCGGAAAAATAAAGTTATCTCATATAAGCCGAAAGAAAATACAGAGGCGTTTTACTACTAACCAATAAAGAGCAGGCTTGAATAATATTTAAAGACTTTTCATTCACAGTGTTCCTCCAAAATTTTCCGTATTTCTGTAAAAGTTTGCCAAACACTGTCACTCTATGCATGGCGACGAAAATTATTACGCATTTGTGATCTGTGGAGTCACTTGCGTGGTGTGTCGTGTTATTCCGATTTATGTCTTTGATACCTTCACAGCAACTAGATTTATACATTAGCAACACACTGATTAATTATCTGTACGAGATTGTTGTTCTCAAGAGCAGCGGCCACCCGTTCCTTGTCAGCTAACTGTTTATTGACTGCATGCTCTGAGACGTGAGTTCCTTCGGAGACTTCGACTGTGACTTTGAAGCGGCTTGGCAGGGATCGGAGCAGTTGGACCCGAATTGATAGACCTGAAATGAAATTAAGACAGTTCACAACAATGGTGGTTTAGTACAGTGATTCCCAAAGTGGTTGATATCGACCCCTTGGGATCCAAATCGGTTTCCTAGGGGTCTACATAAACAAAATTTTTGGTGGTTGACAATAAAAAAAACAACTATTTGTTAAAACAAGTACCTAATAAAGAATTATTAATTACTCATGATATTTACTGAATTTACTGTCTATTTATTTTGATCCATGTTGATGAGAAAATCATGTCAAGGTTTCTGCCTCAATCTTTTTAAATTTGTTAATCATTTTTATCTAAGGATGGATCCAGCTTAGTCAGGAAGGGTCATATAGTTTATGGATTCCTATCCTCCCACCTAGGACAGGCTTTAAATTGAATGTCAAGGCAACTGTGATTTATGTCTAAGTAATTTTAATCATATACATAATGAAAATTATTGTATCTTAACGTGAAGTGTGATATTACTTCCTCCACTTATATTGGTAGACCCAGCCCAAGGTGGTGTCGTGACCTCAATGACACCTTTTATCCGCGCTTGTTGAATGTTGAACTTTTCAATGGAACCAACAGTCCCAACAGACGTCAATGGTTTATATCATTAGAAAATCTAGTCTACAACAATAGCCATAGTGTTGCGTCTAACTACGGTAACCGCTTACCACCAGGGGGTATGACGGTAGTTTACGATCTAGATAGTATAATAAGATCTCACGAAGTCTGGCCAATATCAAACAACTAACCGATTAAGGTAGCCATACTGCAATGTGGAATAGTCGGTGTGAAATTAACAAAAACAGTACTGTCGTTATTATTCACAACGATGTTCTTCTCCTCGACAACTCTAAGCTCTTCCAACGTCAAGGGATGTTCCGGGTCGTTGATGTTGCGAATTAAATCAAATATCTCTCGCTCGTCAAACGCATCGGTAACATCCTCATCCTGGTCAGCTGATGTGACTTCCCGCGCCGACTCCTTCTCGTAAACGTGAGGGTTCACGTTGTCAGCGATTTTGGTCATGTTTGCCGACTTTATATAAATTAATTATGCTAATTCAAGGGTTCTGTTTTTTGTAAAATGTGCGAACTGACTGCGAACTGCGGACAAATCTTGCTGTAGTCAGTAGTCACATTGACATTGACACATGACTAGTGACAAATGTGACATTAAAAATATCTTCTTCTTCCTAAATATGGCAATAAAGCGTCTTTAGGCACAATTTTTGCCAGTGTCGAGTCTTAGATATTTTTTGTGTTTCTCAAACTTTCATGTTTGTTACATTAAGATGCCTAGTGTCATGCATTCTAATGCTTATTGGAGTTTCTAGAAGCAATCCATGGCAGTAGTAGTTCGTAGCATGCCTTTAGGTCAGAGATAACGTATTGACCAAAATTATTTAATACTTAACCCAAAAGTCATATTATTGCATTGAGTGAGGAACTGTTTCGTATTGGAATATTATGAATAGTGAGACATTTATTTCGTTTGGATTGTGGTGTAACAAATATTCACTTACTAAATTGATTAAAACTAATTACCATAGTATGCTTGTGTGCCACTAATGTGGCACACAAGCATACGGCCCTCCTGATGGTACGCAGTCACCGTAGCCTATAGCCGCTAGCAATACCAGGGGTATCACTAACGGGGTGCCAAACATGTTGCTGATGAGGACTCACTGTGCAATACTACTAGCCCAGCGTATCCTCGTGGAGCACTGGCAACCTAACTTACCGCAGAAACACAACACTACACCAAGTAGTGTTATTTTACTGCGGTCTTCTGTAAGGTGGAGGTACGGTCCCCAGTCAGGCGGCTCCAATTTAAATGGGATAACCCACGGGAAATCCCAAATCGCCCTACCTCTCTTTTTAAAAGTTCATGGTGTGATTAATCACTGTACTTAAGCTTAGAAAAACTCATTGGTACAGGCCGGGACTCGAACCTGGGCCCATCAGATGACAGGCCTGTTGCATCAACCACAAGGCCACCACGGCTTTTCAAAAGATAGATACGTTAGCATTCCTAAGGTTGGCACTGGTCGATAATCGATAGCGATACCTATGACCTGACTTGGCATCACTGACAGTTGACATTGTCCTATGTAAGTATATATTATCTATGGTTGACACTTTGACAGGTTGGACTTAACGAAAAAATCTATACATTCTCATTTCTCAGTGATTCTCGCGATTTTTTTATTAAATCATATTTCTTAAAAAGGAGCAGGCGATTGGCGTAAGTCTACAGTGAAAAAACATCACCAAACGGATATACTGTACGTATTTGTTGTTGTTTTATTATACCATTACCCCAGTAAGAGCAAGTTATAGCTAACAAATTATTTTTTAGAAAGCAGTAGGATCAATAAATTTAAGGTTTATCTTTTCATCTCACTTTCGACCACTCGCAAGTTTAAATGAAGCTAGAAAATTTGCTGCTTTGAAGTTTTCAAAAGTTTCTGTTACGATTAAATATAGCATAAAGCTTAAAATCTCATACCCTCACTGGATGGTCTGATAGTATAGAGCGCCATTTCACTCTTGACTTGCACACTTCTGTTACTTACTACATTCATCAATCACTTCTCTTAATATTCTCATCATTCTAGGTTCTCTAACTTAGTAGATACCTTACCAACCAAACCTAAAGCCTTTTTTAAACCTTTTTTTTTTCAATATGTCTAGCAGCATGATAAAATGGAAAAGACTGTGCAAATAAAAGCATTACAATTGTATTTTTGGAAATAACAAGTGAATTTTGCTTATCTGTTACCTTGAGCAGTAGTATTTTAAATATCCAGTAGATACTACCTACTATAATAAAGGTTTTTTTTATACCAATTAGGTGTCAAACAAGCATACATAGTACATTTCAGTGCAACCATTAGTTTGTTAAAACATAATAAAGTAGGTGATGTAAATATTAATTGTTACATAATACTTGTGAAAAAGACAGACATGAGAGGCATGTATGAAGAGATTGATGAATGTAGATAAAGCAAAAGAGATGTGCAAGTCAAGAGTGAAATGCAATGTACTCTCTGCCGACTGTGAGGGACTTGGTGTGATGATATCTGTGTATTGTTTCAGGATCAAGATGGCGGGTGATCCGTGGATGGTGCAGCCTCATGAACATGCTAAATTTGCTGAGCACTTCCGTAACCTGGGACCAGTTAACGGGACTCTCAATGGAGAACAGGCCAAGAGATTTATGCTGCAGGTAGCTACTCTAGTAGGTAGAACTATTTATGTACACTACACTGTGTTCCCGTGTGAAGGGCACTGTAGCTAGTGACATTACTGGCCATAAGAGACTAGGTACTAGGTGGTAGGCCTCTTATTGCAAGTCCGGCTAGGTGGGTACCACCGCAGTGTCAGATATTCTGCCGCCAAGCACTAGTGTACGTCTGAAGGGCACTGTCGCTAGTGACATACCGACTAAGTACTAACAAGTGATATGTTATGTTTAACAGTCTCAGCTTCCTCCACCCATCTTGGGCCAGATATGGTCTCTAGCTGATACCAATGCGGATGGAAAGCTGGATCTTAGGGAGTTCTCCATTGCTTGCAAGGTATGTCTATATACTATGTATAAACTGTATGTGCAATGCACATGTACCAAATCCTACTAATATTTTAAATGCGAAAGTTTGTGGGTATTGATTGATGGACGGATGGATGTTTGTTGCTCTTTCACGCAAATACTTCTCAACGGATTTGGATGAAATTTTGAATACAGATAATTTATAACCTGGATTAACTCATAGGATACTTTTTTTCCCAGGAAAATTGTAGGTTCCTCTGAGATTCTAAGCTCAACGCAGACGTAGTCGCGGGAAGCGCAGAAGCTACTTTTATACAAATCCGTTGAGTAGTTTTTACATGATTGAGCAGCAAACACACATCCATACCATCCATCCTTACAAACTATAACATTTATAATATCAGTAGGATAACCACAGAGAAGTTTAGTTGGGTATTTATAGCTAGTTATTATTTTGAAGACCGCATTGAAATCTGTGGTAAGTAAGGTTGCCATTGCTCTACGAAGATACGCTGGGCTAGTAGTAATGCTGCTAGCACAGTAAGTCCTCATCAACAACATGGTTGGCAACCCGTTAGTGATACCCCTGATATTGCTAGCGGCTATAGGCTACGGTGACTGCTTACCATCAGGTGGGCCGTATGCTTGTGTGCCACCTTAGTGGTATAAAAAAAAACGCGTTTACATGATGTGTTTTAATTACAGATAATAAATCTGAAGCTCCACGGTATTGAGGTACCCAAAGTGCTGCCTCCCTCCCTCCTCGCGACCCTAAGCCCCACAGGTAATATCAACAAAAGTGCAGGTGTACTAATATTTAGGGATGCAACGATACGGCTATTACGATACCAATACGAATGACGAATGCATCGTAATGGCCAAATACGATAACGAATTACGATACGAATACATTACGATATTTGTTTAATACCATTTTGATGAATTTATTGGAAGCTTTGTTGTATGTTATTATTGTAAGACTAAGTAAAGTAAAATATAAAAACAAGTTATCCATTTTTAATTAATATAATTATTTATTAATTTTCATATTTAACTTATATTTTAAATTGTTACTATTTGTTACATTTACTTTTCATTTTCTTTTCATTTCAGTAAACACAACATTTTTAAGTTTTTTCCCTTAAGTCGGTTTCTCTCATCACTGTGTATCAGTCCTGCTGTGGAGAATAGTATCGTGAAAATTACGTATCGTAATATTTACGATAACGAATGATCGTAAAGGTTTACGATAATCGCCGATATACGAATATCATATCGGTATCGTTGCATCCCTACTAATATTATAAACTAGCGGCCCGTAAATGTTTTTTTTTTTAAATTGTATTTGATAAGTACCTTCATTTATAAAGACATGAGAAACCCTTTTTATTATATCTATATTTTTTCGCAGGTCAATCCAAACCATCTTTCGCACCACCAACCAAGCCCCAAATCCCACCAATGCCATCGATGCCCCCGCAACTAGTACCAGGCCTACCCTCCACTCAGCCGATATTGGCCGACTTTAGCCAACCCCTCATATCCACTGCCCCTAACCCCACAGTCCCGGATTTGATTTCAGGGGTCAAACCCCAAATTTTGGGGTCCTTGGTTGACACCAATCAGGCTGTATCTTCCACACTTATACCATCTCAATCTAACGCCCCACTAATACCATCTATGGGCTCTGTAATGTCCTCCCAGCCTTTGATACCAACTGCCCAACCACTACTGCCTTCTCAACCGATTATACCAACTAACTCACCGGTGGTACCACCAATGCCGTTAGTGAGTCCCACTTTGGTACCAACATCCCCACCCCAACTGCTCGGTGGTACCACTGTAGCGTCCCTAATGAGCTGTTCTACGCAAGTGAATACGTTGGCGGGTTCGATGCCCGGTCAACCGGTCACTTCGACTCCTATTACTGCAGTTAAAAGTGATACTACATCAAAACCCGGTAAGTTTACCCTTAGTTATTGTAGGATAATAATCATAATAATACATCCTCACGCCTTCCCACATGAGTCCCCTAGGAGGTAGGCAGAGGTTACAACACCGAAGATAATTTGGTGCCAACGTGACAGATGGTGAGTCCGTCGCCGTCTCTTAGGCACTACATACGTCCTTGAATATCTTCTCAGACGTATGCAGGTTTCCTCACGATGTTTTCCTTCACCGTAAAGCTCGTGGTGTGACTCATCACTGCACTTAAGTTATAAAAATCATTGGTACAGACAGACCGGTGGAATTGGAACTAATACCACACGGCCACCACGGCTCTACAAATAACTCATACCACACGGCCACCACGGCTCTATAAATAACTCATACCACACAGCCACCATGGTTCTATAAATAACTCATACCACGCGGCCACTGCGGTTCTATAAATAACTCGTACCACACGGCGGCCACGGCTCTATAAATAACTCATACCACACGGCCACTACATAACAGTTCTATAAATAACTCACACCACGCGGCCACTGCGGTTCTATAAATAACTCATACCACACGACCACTACATAACAGTTCTATAAATAACTCATACCACGCGGCCATTGCGGTTCTATAAATAACTCATACCACACGGCCACTACAGTTCTATAAATAACTCTACCACACGGCCACCACGTATATCTTTTTTTGTGCAGGGTCAGTGGTGACCAGTCCTGATCTCCCGCTGGGTGTGATGACTCCTCCACCGATGGAATGGGGCATACCGCAGCCACAGAAGCTCAAGTGAGTGCGAATGTAGTATTGACTCGCGAACATATCACATCACACTAATATTATAAACTAGCTTCATCCTGCGGCTTCGCCCGCATGGTACCGTACTTCGGGAACTACACAATGTCCCGAGATATATGTTATGTTATGTTTAAACAGTTAAGCTACCTCCATTCCAAATTTCATGCATGCTTCAGCTGGTGAGGCAAGAAGAGAGTACAAACACACGCACTTACACACAAACTTTAGCATTTATGATATTAGTGTTGTTGCCGGCCCTAAAACCTGTGCCGGTAGCAGGAACATCGTCGACAACGTATTCGAAAACGTAACTCGCGAAATGTCAAAATTGCCATACTAATTTTTAGTTCCACTTTTCACCGCCGCAGCGCTGTTCATTTTCCAATACAAAAATAGTCGAAGGCGATACGAAAACGTTGTCGACGATGTTCCTGCTACCGGCACTGTTTGTATAAAAAACCGACCAAGTGCGAGTCACCTTGGGTTCCGTCTAACTTGTAGGTAAGAAGAGGAAGCTATGTAGGATTGGTATAATAAATTTGTTATTTTTGTTATTAAAGAGAGGTACGGCGATTTGTGATTTCCCGTGGGTTAGCCCATTTAAATTGGAGTCGCCCGACTGGGGACTGTACCTCCGCCTTACAGAAGACCGCAGTTAAAAAAAAACTCTACTTGATGTAGTGTTGTGTTTCTGCGGTAAGTAAGGTTGCTAGTGCTCCACGGGGATACGCTGGGCTAGTAGTGATGGTGCTAGCACAGTGAGTCCTCATCGACAACATGGTTGGCAACCCTTTAGTGATACCCCTGGTATTGCTAGCGGCTATAGGCTACGGTGACTGCTTACCATCAGGTGGGTCGTATGCTTGTGTGCCTCCTTAGTGGTATAAAAAGAAAAAAAAAAAAAGCTACATTTTTCTGAAATAAATCTTGACAGACAGACAGACTGACGGACTATAAAGTGATCCTATAAGGGTTTATTTTTTCCTTTTAAGGTAGGGAACCCTAAGAATGTGTTGTGTGTAGATACACCCAGCTGTTCAACGCGACGGACCGCGCCAAGAGCGGCGCGGTGTCGGGCGCGCAGGCGCGCGCGCTCATGCTGCAGTCGCGCCTGCCGCAGCCCGCGCTCGCGCAGATATGGGCGCTCGCCGACATCGACTGCGACGGCAAGCTGGGTGAGCGGGACACATAAACACACACTCGCCACTTTAGGCCCTAATAAGGCGTTTATGAAGGTCTAAATTACCACAGGTTCGGTAGGAAGATCCGGCAAGAAACTCTGTTATCACGCGAGCTCCTAATTTCTTTTTAGGGTTTAAAGGAAAAAGGCACCCATATAGGATCACTTTGTTGTCTGTCTGTCTGTTAAGAATTTTTATCTCAAGAACGTGTGGAGTTATCAAATTGAAATTAATGTGAAATACCCGGGTCTGTGGTCTCTTTCGGCTGTAAAATAATCAAACCTGTAAGTCATATGAAGAAAAGATATAAGCGTTTATGTCGCAAAATTTCGCATATTTTGCGATTTCACAAGGGAATCAAAACCTACAGGGTTCTTCCTGTTGACCTAGAACCATGAAATTTGGTAGGAAGCAGCGTCTTACAGCACAAGTAAAGGGTAAATCTAAAAACCGTTAATATGTAGTTTTTCTTTTAAATGTGAAGTTACAAAAAAATATTCCTGAATCGCGCTGTTGAGAGTCACCGACGAACAATGACCTCATTTGAAGTTTGCCTACTTTAAACCTTACCTAAAAGTGCTACCCTTATAGGATCACTTTGTTGTCCATCTGTCGGTCTGAAATTTTCACAGCACTTACTTTTTATTACGTAGGCATCCACTATGGAAGAATTTTTGGTAATTCCACCCCTAAGGGGTTTACCCCTTAGGGGTGGAATTACCAAAAATTATCTCTCTCCTACTCTCTCTCCTACTTTAGTAGGGGTTGAAAATTGACATGAAAATCCGTCATTTTTAAACGCATTATAATAGGTACTTACATGATAAGTCGCGGGCAAAAGCTAGTGACTTTTAGAAGTTTATGACTTGTGGTTTTGTATGTTCTTTAATTTAGATTTTTCATGTGTGTGTGTATCCAGGTTGTGAGGAGTTCGTCCTGGCCATGTACCTGTGTGAGAAGGCCACGCAGGGGGAGACTGTGCCGGCCAAGCTGCCACCAGAGCTAATACCACCCACCTTTAGGTATACATTGGTGCCAATTCTGTTGTACGAAATCATTAAACTAAACTAAAAAAAAGGTATAAAAAGTATTGCCATCCTTATTTAACATCGCGCATGGGAAAGGGATAGCAAGACTTTAAGACCTGTCAAATTAGTTAAGTTTAGGAATTTACCTTTTTTTATACCACTATGATGGCACACAAGTATACGGTCCACCTTATCAAGCAATCACCGTAGCCTATAGCCGCTAACAATACCACGGGTATCACTAACGCGTTGCCAACCCTGTTGTTGATGAGGACTCACTGTGCTAGCAGCATTACTACTAGCCCAGCGTATCGTCGTGGAGCACTGGCAACCTTACTTACCGCAGAAACACAACACTACATCAAGTAGTGTTATTTGACTGCGGTCTTCTGTAAGGCGGAGGTACAGTCCCCAGTTTTTCTTTCATAAGAACCTTCTCTTTACAATAACAAACACAAATAAAAAAGAATTAGCAAAATCGGTCCAGCCGTTCACGCGTGATGCCGTGACCAAGGGAAATAGGGATTCATTTTTATATATAGATATATATAAATTTGTATAATTGGCTTGAAGCCGTTCTAATTAATTATACTCGGAGACTGCCGCGGTAAAGCTATTGCATAGCATTTTTTATCAATTTATGCAATTATAATTATTTATTTATTTTATTAATGCAGTATTTTTTATATACCTATATACTTTCTGACAAACAGCTGATTACGGTAGTTTTCCAATACAACCAATGCCACCTAAAGGCGGGTTGCTGAACTAAACAGACAAGCGTGATATTTCAAAAGTCATTAAAAGTTCTGGTATTTATCGATAGATGGAGTTGTCGGTCGGAGTGGGGGGTGTTAGGTTTTTTTCGTTACGGAATTTCTGGATTCGGTCCCCACGCTCAAGGTCCGCGATAAAAGAAAAGCTATGCAATAGCTTAATAAATAAATCATTTTTTTTAATGTGCCAGTAGACAAACATTTAGTTTCGTTTCTAGTTTCTGGCCAATCTATATTTATTAGTATTGTGTGTTCAGACGGGATTCGGTGACGTCTACGAGCAGTAACAAGTCTTATGAGGAGCGCCGCAGAGAGAACATGGCTCGGGGGCAGGCTGAGTTGGAGAGGAGGAGGTCGCAGCTGGCTGATGCTCACATGAAAGAACAGGTATTATATCCTCTTGTTCTTCTTCTTCCTAGCTATGGCAATCAATCCTCTTCAAGGAGAATGTTTGCCAGTGTAAAAAAAAGAGAGTTTACCCACTAAAATGTGCGACTGGGTATTCTAATTTCTTTTAAAACCACTAAGGTGACAAACAAGCAACGGATGGTTAACGCGCGAGTAATATCGCTGGTGTTGCTAGCGTCCATGGGCTACGGTAACCGTTTATCATCGGGGGGCCGTATGCTTGTTTGCCACCTGAGTGGTATGAAAAATCTTAAATGACTTCACTAAGAAACAATTAGGTAAAAAAAAGGTATTTTTAAATAAAAAAAATATTCTTTTACTAAGCCCTTTCAATTTGATACCCATATCATAGGGGTAAACTGGACATTATAAATCGCCATGTTGCGGCGGTCGCCATATTGGATTAAAAACGGCAGCATTTAGATGATCATGCATTGTCACGAGAACCGAATGTGTATGCCAAATTCACCTTATTGGGACACTGGGAAGTGGGTGAAATTAAACTTGCAAGATTTGATAACAAAAAACCGGAAAGGTAAAACTAAAAATAAATTTAAAGAAAAGCAAAAATACAATTTTGATTGTATCAACTAATCTTTTTTTCTTTTCGGCATGCTTTTAAGGAGGCAGAGGTAATTCTTTTTTTTATAGATTTATAATTTATAGCTGTTTTCCCCGCGACTTCGCTCGCTTATCAATAAAATATATAGCCTATGTTACTCAGTGATAATGTAGCTTTCTAACGGTGAAAGAATTTTTGAAATCGGTCCAGTAGTTTCGGAGCCTATTCAATACAAACAAACAAATCTTTCCTCTTCATAATATTAGTGTAGAATTGTAGATACATACATACACATCATCCCGCCAAGGCCCTTACGGGGTAGGCAGAGAGTATAGAGCGCCATAGAGGTGTATAATCTACACGAAAGAGGAAAGATTTGTATGTAACGAATAAACTCAAAAAGTACTGGACCGATTTTAATAATTATTTTTTCATTAGTAAGCTACATCATCACTGAGTAACATAGGCTATATATAATACTAACTGCCCGCCCCGGCTTCGCACGGGTAGACAAAATATTTGCTAAATGTCTATAGGCTCCGAAACTACGGAACCGATTTCAAAAAATCTTTCACCGTTAGAAAGCTACACTATCACTGAGTAACATAGGCTAGCTGCCCGCCCCGGCTTTGCACGGGTAGACAAAATATTTGATATCAATGTCTACCCGTGCGAAGCCGGGGCGGGCCGCTAGTAGTGGTATAAAAAACCTTCATGGGTAGATGTGAAGATATCAATATCTATATGTTGTTTTACGGTTCTGTACACGAAGGGTAACCAACGGTGTTACGTTTTATTAAAACTTCGCTGTCCGTCCGTCCGTCTATCAGTGGCTGCATCTCATGATCCGTAATAGGTAGACGGTTGAAATTTTCACAGAATGTGTATTTCTGTTGCCGCTATAACAACAGTTGATATTTAAGTGATAATAAATAAACGATTAAAATGCAACGAACTGTTATACCCAAGATCTGTAAGAGTTAATGCTGAGTATACACCCCTCTAAACGTTACTGTCAGCAATATGATTTGATATCCCATTGCTCTAACCATCATCAGTCAGTCTGATTCCATCCTCCAAACAGAGCGGTTGCCTAAAGATATTTATCCAAGTCCAAATCCAAGTGTGTTTAATAAACATTTCTCTTTTTAAAAAGCCTGTTTAATTCCACGGGCTAACAGAACGTATATTTTTAGCACATAGGTTGAGTTACAAGCTCAAGTGTCAAAAGGATAAAGATAGAAGAGATTTTTTTCTCTGTATTTTTTTTCTTTTTCGTCTTTAATTCCAGACCAACCCATTCCTCTGCCCTCTTTACATCACCGAACTGTTTACACTCCCACAATCTACGTATTTAACTATTAAATATTTTCTCCTTTTACTTAATTGATTATAATCGCTTGCACCTTTAGGTATATTGTACTAATGTTCTGTTTTTTTTAAGCTATTGCATAGCTTTTATCGCGGGCCTTGAGCGTGGGGACCGAATCCAGAAATTCCGTAACGAAAAAAACCTAACACCTCCCACTCCGCCATCTATCGATAAATACAAGAACTTTAAATGACTTTTTGAAATATCACGCTTGTCTGTTTAGTTCAGCAACCCGCCTTTAGGTGGCATTGGTTGTATTGGAAAACTACCGTAATCAGCTGCTTGTGAGAAAGTATATAGGTATATAAAAAAATACTGCATTAATAAAATAAATAAATAATTATAATTGCATAAGTTGATAAAAAATGCTATGCAATAGCTTTACCGCGGCAGTCTCCGAGTGCCACACCTAATTTTTTATCTACTGAGTACTTATTAAATTACTGAAAATGATGACCCGGTACACTGCCAGCCACTGTTCTAATCCGAATCTACTTTAGTCCATTCATAGGTTGTCTGGAAGAGATCGCTCTTATGCGATAACACCGCCAATTGTACTTTAGAATTTAAGCATTTACCTAATCAGATATTGTATCCTTTTATTGTGCAATAAAGTGTAAGAATAATAGAAGTAGTAGTAGAAATGTTGCCAACTTGATAAAAATGGTTGCGTTCTTATTTGGCAACAAAAAAAAATGAAAAATCAAGGGACTATCCGAATAGAAAGGTTTTCGCTCTGTCTTAATAACGGTAACAAGAAGTTTGAAATGATTATAGTGTGCATTGCTATATTTTCTAAAAAAAAGAGCAAGTTACTAAGTGACTATAACAAACTTATTATTTGCGGTTGGTACAAAAGCCGTGTCTAGGGATTGAACGGCAAAGTTAATTTTGTCATTTAACCTAGTTTGATTTTAGTACGGAACCCTCGGTGTATAATCGAGTAAAATCTTTTATAATATAAAAATGAAACGCTGAGTGTGTTGCTAATCGCAAATCTCGACAGCAGCTGAACCGATTTCGCTAATATATTTTTTTAATATTCCTTGAATTACGAGGATTGTTCTTCCGGAGAGAAAATTTAAAAAATGCCTGAAAAAGTCTAAAATCGGTTAGACATAATATTTGATAAATGTCTACCCGTGCGAAGCCGGGGCGGGCCGCTAGTTACACATAAGTTTTTATATTATAGGCAGAAAGAGAACGAAAAGAGAGAGAAGAAGCGGAGAAGAGGGAGAAACTCCGCCTGGAGGTGCAGAAGAGAGAGCAAGAGGAGTTGATGAGGAAACAGAAAGAGGAACAGGTAACAATGAGGTTTTCTAAGCTTAGGTACAGTGATTAATCACACCATGAGCTTTTAAAAAAGAGAGGTAGGGCGATTTGGGATTTCCCATGGCCGTATGCTTGAATGCCACCTTAGTGGTATAAAAAAAACATTCAGGCCCTAATAAGGCACTTATGATGGTCTAAATTACCACCGGTTCGGTAAAAAAGCCACCTGAGAAGAACCGGCAAAGTAGGTATTTACAAATATTATGATCATATTTGATCCAGTTCAATTTAATAGCCATTGCCAACTTTATTTGCGGTCTAAAAACAAAATGTCTAATTAATTATTTACCAGGAGAAGCGAGAGGCCGCCAGGAAAGAGATGGAGAGACAATGCCAGCTGGAGTGGGAAAAGAAGAGGTACGTTCAGTTTTACACATACATATCATCATTTCTCTCTTGACTTGCACACCTCTTTTGCTTCTTCTACATTCATCAATCTCTTCATACATACATATCATCACGCCAAGTCCCTCACGGGGTAGGTAGAGAGTATAGAGCGACATTTCACTAGAGACTTGCACACCTCTTTTGCTTCTTCTACATTCATCAATCTCTTCATACATACATATCATCACGCCAAGTCCCTCACGGGGTAGGCAGAGAGTATAGAGCGACATTTCACTAGAGACTTGCACACCTCTTTTGCTTCTTCTACATTCATCAATCTCTTCATACATACATATCATCACGCCAAGTCCCTCACGGGGTAGGTAGAGAGTATAGAGCGACATTTCACTAGAGACTTGCACACCTCTCGCTTCTTCTACATTCATCAATCTCTTCATACATGCCCGCCGGTTCCGAGTACTCTTTACCTTTCCATCATTGAGTTTTTCAACTTGATGATGCAATGTTTCAAGAACACGCGAGTTGGAAGCGATGAGGACTGAGGAACAGAACAAGGTGCTAAGCCTCAAATCCAAGAACCAGGCCCTATCCGCAGAGCTGAGCACCATCGGCGTGCGGGCCAGCAATCTGGCGAAGGACATCAGGGAGACTAGGACCGCCGTTGCAGCGGCTAAGTGTACTATTGATGGCATGAGGTGAGTGACACAAGTTATAGTTTTTAGGGTTCCGTATCTTAAATGGAAAAAAGGAAGCCTTGTCGGATCACTTTGTTGTCCGTCTGTCAAGATTTTTTCTCTCAAGAACGCGTGGAGTTATCAAATTGAAATTAATATCAAATACCCGGGTCTACGGCTCTACTCTTTCGGCTGTAAAATAATCAAACCTGTAACTCAATATGAAGAAAAGATAAGACCTATTATGTCCTATAGCCGCTAGCAATACCAGGGATATCACTAACGCATTGCACTAACGCACTGTGCTAGCAGCATTACTACTAGCCCAGCGTATCCCCAACCTTACTTATCGCAGAAACACAACACTATATCAAGTAGTGTTATTTGACTGCGGTCTTCTGTAAGGTGGAGGTACAGTCCCAGTCGGGCGGCTTCAATATTAATGGGAAAACCTCCGGGAGATCCAAATTCGCCCTACCTCTCTTAAAACTCTTGATATTGATGCGGTTTTCTTTATAGGACGAGTGATTTCTGAGAAAGGTTTTTGTGTATAATGCGGCTGCATTGCGTGCGAAGCCGGGGCGGGTAGCTAGTGTATAATCTAAATTTTGTGACTGCTATGTTCTCTCTTTAGATCGGATCGAGACGCGAGTATGTCAGAGATGCATCAGCTGAAAGCCAAGGTGAAGGAATTGAACGCCAAACAGATTGCTTTGAACAAGGAGAAGGCAGACCTTGATGCTAAGGTGATTATTACTAGACTAGCGGCCCGCCCCGGCTTCGCACGGGTAGGCATTTATCAAATATTTTATCTACCCGTGCGAAGCCGGGGCGGACAGCTAGTATAATATATAGCCTATGTTACTCAGAGATAATGTAGCTTTCTAACGGTGAAAGAATTTTTGCAGTCCAGTAGTTTCGGAGTCTATTCAATACAAACACACAAAAATACAAATCTTTCCTCAGAAAATTATCACTAAGTAGCATAGGCTATATATTATACCAGCTGCCCGCCCCGGCTTCGCACGGGTAGACAGAATATTTGATAAATGTCTACCCGTGCGAAGCCGGGGCGGGCCGCTAGTCATTCAAAAACGAGCCAAAGGGCTTAAGAACAGGTTTTTTTGTGTCATCAAGCCCTTAATTTTGATATCCATATCGTATGGGTTACTGCGAAAACAATGAATTTCCATTTCAAGCCAAGTATTGTTTCAGACTAAAGCGTCGGAGGGGGCGGGCGAAGACGGGAAGCTCAATATGATGGAAATTACTCTGAAACAGCTCAAGGAGAAGGTAAGCGAAGTACTCAACCCGCGTTATGGGGGTTGCGTTAGCAGTTGATCGTTAGAATGGTCACGTAACGAAAAAGCGTTATGCCCTCTCATGCTACTTCTCTCTCTCCCTTACAATTTTAATTAATAGTCTTTTCAAGGAACATAATTACAATATTTTCTCGTATTATGAAACATACTTGTAATATTCCAATATTTATAAACAGGTTCCCTAATAATTGAAATTTAGATACACAGCCTCCCTTGAAATACCCATTTTCATACAGTCTTACTAAAAAAACAAAAAAAATATTTTTATACATGAGGCTTACAAAAAACAAGAAAAAAAGAAATTTACAACTGACTTCAATAAAAGTAGGAGTTCCTATGTTGGTCTGTATATTATTATTTTTTCAATATTTTCGCAAATAGTGGACCTGATAGCGATCGAGTGGACTGTATAGGATGGTAAAGAATTAGACGTACGATGGTGATAAACGGTATATTATTTAAATATTTACAAGAAAGCACATAACAAACTGGTAATAAAACTAAAACGAAAAGGAATTCAACACAAACTGACACGTAATGTCAAAATAAAAATACAACTTATTTTTTATAAAAACAAGGCCAGTCGCCAACAGGACCGATGTAAAAATATTTTTTTGTTGTAATTGGTAGGTATATTTCCGAGATGGTCCCATATAAAGGACATCACCCATTATGGTACAAATCTGAAAGTATCGGCTAATGAATTTTTTTGTATATTCTGTTAGAGCTTGCCCGTCTGAACATTTTTTACTGTGGCACCAATAGATGATTTTATTTGAATTCGAAAATCTGAATTTTCATGATTTTTCAACTTTGGTGCCATAGCAATAAATGCTCAGACGGACAAACTCTAACAGAATATACAAATAAATGCGTTGGCCGGCGCTTTCAGATTTGGACCAAACCTCTATGAAACATGGATGATGTCCTTTTAATAAAATCGGTTCAGTTTTGAAACCATCATGAATATTGCCAGGTGGAGACAGCCAGAGCTCTGGTGGAAAGCAAGAAAATCGACTTGGAGACCAACAAAGCGCAGCTATCAGAGCTGACTAGCGGCGTGGAACAACTGTCAGAGAAGTGCGAGAGAGTGTGGGCGCTATACGAGCAAAAGAGACAGGCGTACATGGAGAGGCGAAGCACCGCCCCCGCCGAGGGGGCGTGGCCTGCGGGTGAGACAACTATATCTCTCTATCTTCTACACTAAACATAGTTATATTATAAAAAGCTTTTGCCTGTGACTTTCGCGTGGTTCTAGATAAAGATAGCCTTTACCATTCCCCAAGTTTTGATCTATCTCATTGCCTAATTTAATTACGAGTTGCATGAAATTTTCAATGGAGGTACCATATAAGGTGGATTAATATATAGGATACTCCTTATCCCGGAAAATTGTGTGGTGCCCGAGGGATAGTAGAATTACCCTGGGGCACCCCCACAATTTTCCGGAATAAAAAGTATCCTATATGTTAATAAAGCTTATAAGCTACCTCCATTACAAATTTCATACAAATCCATTCAGCTGTTGAGGCGTGAAGAGACTACAAACACACACACTTACACACAAAAATTGGCATTTATAATATTATTGTGATGTTCCTGTAGAGCCGGACTGGGGTCCGACTGAGGATGCTTGGGGCGAAGCGCCCGCCAGCGAGGCCTGGGGCGACGCCCCCACTGCTACCGGTATGTTCTTACTTTATATATATATATCTATATTTACTATACTATAGAGCCGTGGTGGCCGTGTGGTATGCCTGCTATCCTAGCGACGCAAGTTGCAATCCTTCTTAATTTGATACACATACCCACTCCGTTTACAATAAGCCATGCTGTGTACACATTTATTGGATTGCAACCTAGATCTGTGCAAATGGTTCTTGTGTTAATTCTAGTAATTGATTGATTGATCTGTTTGTGTATGTATTAATAAAAAAAAAAAAAAAAAAAAAACGTATCATAGGAGCTTCTGTGGAAATTAAATCGCCACTTTGTGACGTCCGCCATATTGGATTAAAAATGGCGGCATTCAAGTAATCGTATAATAATATTGTGATTAAAGTTCCAATCCCTTAAATAAATAAATCCCACCGGTCTGTACCAATGAGTTTTTATAATTTAAGTGCAGTGATTAGTCACACCACGAGCTTTACGGTGAAGGAAAACATCGTGAGGAAACCTGCATACCCTTTGAGAAGAAATTCAAGGACGTATGTAGTGCCTAAGAGACGGCGACGGACTCACCATCTGTCACGTTGGCACCAAATTATATTCGGTGGAAAGTGGGTGTTGTATCACTGCCTACCTCTTCTCTCTGTTTGTTGTTTTTGAAGTTGTTTTTTTAATATCTTTATGACATCACAGCAACGGAGCCGTTGGCGGCAGTCGCGGCAACTGCTTCGTCGACCACAGTCGCGCCGAAGTGGCGTTGTGTTTTCGAGTTCACAGCCAGAACTGTTGACGAGCTCAGCTTGCAACCCGGAGATTTGGTAATAAAAAATATAAATAATAATTACTCATTAATTAATTAATTATTTCTATTGTGTAAAGAAATATATGTAAACTAAGAAGTTACATTTTTTTTTATACTACCAGTGTGGCAAACAAGCATACGGCCCACCTGATGGTAAGCGGTCACCGTAGCCGCTAGCAATACGCGTTGCCGACCCTAAAACCTGTTTGCCACCTTAGTGGTATAGAATAAATAGTAATATTATCATTAGGGTTCCGTACCTTAAAAGGAAAGAAGGAACCCTGATAGGATCACTTTCTTGTCTGTCTGTCAAGATTTTTTATCTCAAGAACGCGTGGAGTTATAAAATGAAATTAATATGAAATACCCGGGTCTATGGTCTCTTTCGGCTGTAAAATAATCAATCCTGTAAGTCAATATGAAGAAGAGATATGACCGTTTATGTCGCAAATATTCGCATATTTTGTGATTTCACAAGGGAATCAAAACTTACAGGGTATTTCCCGTTGACCTAGAACCATGAAATTTGACAGGTGACAGTGTCTTACAGCACAAGGGGAAAAAAATTGAAAACCGTAAATATGCATTTTTTTAAATGCGAATTTACTAAAAAATATTCCTGAATCGCGCTGTTGAGTCACCGACGAATACTGACCTCATTTGAAGTTCGCCTACTTTTAACCTT
The DNA here is from genome assembly GCA_951449985.1 of Falcaria lacertinaria. Classification (NCBI taxonomy): domain Eukaryota; kingdom Metazoa; phylum Arthropoda; class Insecta; order Lepidoptera; family Drepanidae; genus Falcaria; species Falcaria lacertinaria. The sequence continues at coordinate 800,005 of OX602139.1, forward strand.
ACCTGGAAGTGTGTACGGTAAAAGATGTGGTTGGTTTGTGCCTTAGGTAAGCGATGCGACCGCACCGCGAGGGGATGCCGAGCCCGGCTGGCGGTGGGGAACAGCTAGAGGTAACATAATAAATATATATAAGTCAGTGTTCCGCAAACTTTTTGTGTTTTTTTTTATACCACTAAGCAGGCACACAAGCATACGGCCCACCTGATGGTAAGCAGTCACCGTAGCCTATAGCCGCTAGCAATACCAGGGGTATCACTAACGGGTTGCCAACCATGTTGTTGATGAGGACTCACTGTGCTAGCAGCATTACTACTAGCCCAGCGTTTCCTCGTGGAGCACTGGCAACCTTACTCACCGCAGAAACAACACTACATCAAGTAGTGAGGTTATTTAACTGCGGTCTTCTGTAAGGTGGAGGTACAGTCCCCAGGCGGCTCCAATTTAAATGGGATAACTCACGGGAAATCCCAAATCGCCCTGCGTCTCTTGTGTCCAAGGCACATGTAGAAAATGGGGGAATTTTGGAGGAACACCATAAATTAAAAGGAATTTTTTAACCACCGACGCACAAACGACGGGTGTTATAAGTTTGTAGCGTGTATATGTGTGTCTGTCTGTGGCATCGTAGCTCCTAAACGGATGAACCGATTTCGATTTAGTTTTTATGTTATATGAAAATGAAGACAGCACTGAGTTTCTTACCGGTTCTTCTCAGGTGGCTTTTTTCCGAACCGGTGGTAATTTAGACCTTCATAATTGCCTTATTAGGGCCTGAACTGAATAAATTAGGTTTTGATTTTGATCAAAATTATAGATCATTTCTCAAAAACGTGACATTACAGCATTATTTCCAATGTTCCTATAAATCAGTCTCTAAATGAAACTTAACTTCACATAACGACACCGAAAATGCACACTAAAGATCACTATAACACAATTTCACGGAGACATAAATAACTAATCCACTCAGACTAATTTTCGATTCGGGCCAAAAACCTTAACTTCAGTCGGCAGTCCTCATGACTACATATTTCTTGATTCCAGGCCAGTCCGGCTGGTTCCCTGAATCGTATGTGGAGGACATCAACGCGGCGACAGCGTACGCCACGGAAGTAATCGAACCTATTGAAATGAAGACTCAGCTGGAAGGTAACTATTTCTTCACGCCTTCCCACGAGGGTCTCCGAAGGGGTAGGCAGTGGTGTTACAACAACCAATTTCCACCGAAGATAATTTGGTGCCAACGTGACAGATGGTGAGTCCGTCGCCGTCTCTTAGGCACTACATACGTCCTTGAATTTCTTCTCAGACGTATGCAGGTTTCCTCACGATGTTTTCCTTCACCGTAAAGCTCGTGGTGTGACTAATCACTGCACTTAAATTATAAAAACTCATTGGTACAGACCGGTGGGATTGGAACTTGCGTCGCTAGAATAGCTCATACCACACGACCACCACGGTTCTATAAATAACTTATACCACGTGACCTCCATGGCTCTATAAATAGCTCTTAAAGAGCGCCGACGCAGCACAGCAGACTTCTGCAATTTAAGTAGTAGCAGTAGTTTTTCTAAGCTTAAGTACAGTGATTAATCACACCATGAGCTTTAAAAAGAGAGGGAGGGCGATTTGGGACTTCCCGTGGGTAATCCCATTTAAATTGAAGCCGCCCGACTGGGGACTGTACCTCCGCCTTACAGAAGACCGCAGTGAAATAACACTACTTGATGTAGTGTTGTGTTTCTGCGGTTAGTAAGGTTACCAGTGCTCCACGAGGACACGCTGGGCTAGTAGTAATGCTACTAGCACAGTGAGTCCTCATCAGTAACATGGTTCGCAACCCGTTAGTGATACCCCTTGTATTGCTAGCGGCTATAGGCTACGGTGACTGCTTACCATCAGGTGGGCTGTATGCTTGTGTGCCACCTTAGTGGTATAAAAAAAAAGCGTATGTGTTTCAGGCATAGCTGAAGTACCAGAGGCTGAAATAGCGAATGACTTGGGAGGAGCCATGCCGATTGTAGGTAAGAGATACAAAATAATAATAATAATGCTTGGACATTATCACACAGCGCCATCTGGCCCCAAACTAAGCAAAGCTTGTACTATGAGAACCAGCAGCTGATACAATACTTATATGTGTACTTTTTAGGGTTCCGTACCTTAAAAGTAAAAGGAACCCTATATAGGATCACTTTGTTGTCCGTCTGTCTGTCAAGATTTTTTATCTCAAGAACGTGTGGAGTTATCAAATTGAAATTAATGTGAAATACCCGGGTCTATGGTCCCTTTCGGCTGTAAAATAATCAAACCTGTAAGTCAATATGAAGAAAAGATATGACCGTTTATATCGCATATTTTCCGATTTCACAAGGGAATCAAAACCTACAGGGTACTTCCCGTTGACCTAGAACCATGAAATTTGGAAATTGAAAATTTGAAAACCGAAATACGTAGTGTTTTTTATGCGAATTTACTAAAAAATATTCCTGAATCTCGCTGTTGAGAGTCACCGACGAATAACCTCATTTGAAGTTCGTCTACTTTTAACCTTACCTACAAGTGTGTACGGAACCCTCGGTGCGCGAGTCCGACTCGCAGTCGACCGGGATTTTTTGTAGGCATTTTTGACAGCTAAAACAAGTAACCAAACGGTAACACGTTACTAAACATATCGGTAGATATACAGTAGCCTTAGCAAGGAATATTTGGCTACGCATTCATATCGCTTTCGACTAGCCCATAGGCTACGGTGATCGCTTACCATCAGGTGGACAGTATGCTTGTTTACCACCTTATTGGTATAAAAAAAATAAAGATAATTTTGATATTGAATGTATGTATGTATATGTTTCAGAGGGCGGTGATTTCTACATAGCTGCCTACCCGTACGCGTCGGCCGAGCCTGGCGACCTGAACTTCGAGGCCGGGGAGCAGATCGAGGTTACCAGACGAGACGGAGACTGGTGGACCGGCAGGATCGGCATCAGGTATCATACATACACAATTTCATTTTAATTAGATACCCACAGTGAGTCCTCATCAACAACATGGTTGGCACCCCGTTAGTGATACCCCTGGTATTGCTAGCGGCTATCAAATCAAATCAAATCAAAAAACATTTATTCGGTTTAGGCCCTAATAAGGCACTTATGAAGGTCTAAATTACCACCGGTTCGGGAAAAAAGCCACCTGAGAAGAACCGGCAAGAAACTCAGTGCTCTGAGTGCTATAGGCTACGGTGACTGCTTACCATCAGGTGGGCCGTATGCTTGTCTGACACCTTAGTCTACAATTATATAATAAAGAGGAAAGATATGTATTTTGTATGTAACGAATAAACTTAATAACTACTGAACCGATTTTAAAAAATCTTTATATTTTATAAAAATTATCACTGAGTAACATAGGCTATATATTATACTAGCTGCCCGCCCCGGCTTCGCACGGGTAGACAAAATATTTGATAAATGTCTACCCGTGCGAAGCCGGGGCGGGCAGCTAGTTTACATATTAAGTTGCTACGCGGGCGAAGTCGCGGGGAAAAAGATCACTACATAGTATAAAAAATTTTTCCTGCTGTCTGTCTGTCCTTATGTATGCTTAGATCTTTAAAACTACGCGACGGATTTTGATGCGGTTTTTTTAATAGAGGTTCAAGGAAGCTTTTTATGTACAATTCATTTGTGTTATGTATGTGTTTAATTTATATGGCTAACGCTGGCCGTGCGAAGCCGGGGCGGGTCGCTAGTAGATAATATGGTATATAAAAACCTGTATCTTACATACAGAACCGGAATTTTTCCATCAAACTACGTGACGAAAGATGGTTTGGCGGCCGCTGGTGACGTCATAGCCACCATACCGGAAACAACAGAGCCGGAGCAACTGGAACAACCGGTGGTGCAACCGGAACCGGCGGTGGTACAAGCGGAGCAGCCCGTGGTACAAGCGGTGGTACAGCCTGTGGCACAGCCCGTGGTACAACCGGTGTCGCAACCCGAACCGTTCGATCCTCCCGTTGACTTACAACAGGTAATTTGAAGTCTATATATTTTTATTTTTTTAAACCACTAAGGTGCCACACAAGCATACGGCCCACCTGATGGTAAGCAGTCACCGTAGCCTATAGCCGCTAGCAATACCAGGGATATCACTAACGTGTTGCCAACCATGTTGTTGATGAGGACTCACTGTGCCAGCAGCATTACTACTAGCCCAGCGTATCCTCGTGGAGCACTGGCAACCTTACTTACCGCAGAAACACAACACTACATCAAGTAGTGTTATCTCACTGCGGTCTTCTGTAAGGTGGAGGTACAGTCCCCAGTCGGGCGGCTCCAATATAAATGCGATAACCCACGGGAAATCCCAAATCGCCCTCCCTCTCTTAAAATTATATTTACGTGATATTTATATTTAGTTTCATCTGGCCAGTGTGTGTGTAATCAAATATATCTATATATAAAAATGAATCCCTATTTCCCTTGGTCACGGCATCACGCGTGAACGGCTGGACCGATTTCGCTAATTCTTTTTTATTTGTGTCTGTTATTGTTAATCTTATAAAAACATTAGGTGTGGCACTCGGAGACTGCCGCGGTAAAGCTATTGCATAGCATTTTTTATCAACTACTGCAATTATAATTATTTATTTATTTTATTAATGCAGTATTTTTTTATATACCTATATACTTTCTCACAAACAGCTGATTACGGTAGTTTTCCAATACAACCAATGCCACCTAAAGGCGGGTTGCTGAACTAAAGAGACAAGCGTGATATTTCAAAAAGTCATTAAAAGTTCTGGTATTTATCGATAGATGGAACTAAAAAGTATCACCGCTGTGCCGGTCGGAGTGTGCGGTGTTAGGTTTTTTTCGTTACGGAATTTCTGGATTCGGTCCCCACGCTCAAGGCCCGCGATAAAAGCTATGCAATAGCTTAAAAAAACCATTTTTATTTCGCGATAAACTAAGGTCCTTTTTGCTATGGTGTATTTGTCATATTAATTCATAGTTAAGACAGGATATCGCCTGTCGGGTCAGCTAGTTGCAAGATAAAGGAGCCCATGTCAAGAATAAAATTATGTTAAAAATATTTTCTTACTAGCTTCTGCTCGCGATTTCGTCCGCGTTGAGCTTGGAATCCCAGAGGAGCCTAACATTTTCACGGGATGAAAAGTATTCTATGCGCTAATCCAGATTATAAATTGTCTGTGTTCCAAATTTTATCCAAATCTGTTCAGTAGTTTTTGCGTGAAAGAGTAACAAAATTCCATACACACATACTTTCACATTTATAATTTTATATTGTATTGTACATTAATATTGTTGAGATAAAATATTTGTATTTTTGTTTGTAATGAATAAACTTAAAGACATAACCGGTAGAATATATTACATTTATATGCGAGCGAAGACGCAGGGCAAAAGCTAGTACAGAATTTAATTAGTTTAGGATCGGCAACGCGCGAGTGATACCCTTCGAATTGCAAGCGTCCATCGGCTACGGTGACCGCTTACCAACAGACGAACTTACGCATGCGTCCCACCTAAGTTGTACAGTATACAAATTAGATCGAAATGGTATCCCAGGAGCAGAAGTCTTCAACGCCAGTGTCTCTGGAGGTGGCCTCTATAACATCCAATGGAGCTTCCCGGAGCACCCCGGGCCGCCGGGACTCCGGCCGGGACTCCGCCACCGGAAGGAGGAGGAACGAGGTCGCGCAGGCACTCGCCGCCTACACCGCTAACAGGTACACACATAGATACATGTACAGTGTACACACTACACGCCATGTACACATCAAACGTCATGTACACACTACACGTCATGTACACACTACACGCCATGTACACACTACACGTCATGTACACACTACACGCCATGTACACACTACACGCCATGTACACACTACACGCCATGTACACACTAGACGCCATGTACACACTAGACGCCATGTACACACTACACGCCATGTACACACTAGACGCCATGTACACACTACACGTCATGTACACACTACACGTCATGTTCACACTACACGTCATGTACACACTACACGCCATGTACACACTACACGCCATGTACACACTAGACGCCATGTACACACTAGACGCCATGTACACACTACACGCCATGTACACACTACACGCCATGTACACACTAGACGCCATGTACACACTACACGTCATGTACACACTACACGTCATGTTCACACTACACGTCATGTGAAGTGCAAGTACAAAACAAAGAGAACAGTACGAGGCTAGTTACAATAGACAGAACTAGATGGCTCTACTTGCTCTTGACTGGCTTGTGTTCATTTATTTACTACAACACAACACTTTATGTAGTTCATGTACACACTATACAATTGTCAACTTGTCTGTCCGTGTGTGTGTGTAGCCCGGAGCAGTTGTCCCTGCAGAAAGGGCAGCTGCTAGTGATCCGCAAGAAGGCGGACAGCGGCTGGTGGGAGGGGGAGCTCCAGTGCAAGGGCAAGGGGCGACAGATTGGATGGTTCCCGGCTAGCTACGTCAAGGTAAGTTATTATTTTTTCAATACCCACGCAGCAACTGTAGTCATTAAAATACAAATTATTTTTATTTATTTTTTTGTATTTTTAAGCCCTCCGGAACTTTAATCTATCTTCTAAACGGATGGACCGATTCCAACGGGACTTTTACTGGCAGATAGCTGATGCTATAAGTCGTAACTTAGCATCAATTTATTTTGGAAAAGTAATTAATAAATAATAATAATGCTTGGTCATTATCACACAGCGCTATCGGCCTCAAACTAAGCCATGCTTGTACAATGAGAACCAGCAGCTGATACAATACTTATATACTGTTTTTTGTAAATACATACCAAACATCCAGACGCAAGGCAAACATGTTTGTCACATAAATGTTTGCCGCGTCGGGAATCGAACGCGCGACCCCTAGCGACTAGCGTAGCAGTCAGGTATACTAACCACTAGTCTACAGTTTCTACGGGTACAGCTACTTCGATATATATTTTTTCTGTGTACAGGTGCTTCAGAACTCGGGACGCACGTCCGGACGGACGACCCCGGTGCTCTCCAGGATGGACACCGTACCCGTCGAGACTGTCATCGACAAGGTACAGTCTGGCAATATTGAGTATATAATAATAGGGGCTGTACTGTGTCGTTCGTATGTCACCCCGCCGCAGCTCGTATAGAGCATCCACCGTCTTGATTGGTTTGTTGACAGTACACGTCATAACATGATCACATTGTGTGAAGGATGACAGGAGACACACATTTAGTTCCGTTACTAGACTTTTATCCCAAATTATAATGTACTATTGGTCGCGCGGGTTTTAACAGAGGTAGGGCGATTTGGGATATCCCGAAGGTTTTCCCATTAATATTGGAGCCGCTCGACTGGGGACTGTACCTCCGCCTTACAGAAGACCGCAGTGAAATAACACTACTTGATGTAGTGTTGTGTTTCTGCGGTAAGTAAGGTTGCCAGTGCTCCACGAGGATACGCTGGGCTAGTAGTAATGCTGCTAGCACAGTGAGTGCTCACCAACAACAGTGTTGGCAACCCGTTAGTGATATCCCTGGTATTGCTAGCGGCTATAGGCTACGGTGACTGCTTACCATCAGGTGGGCCGTATGCTTGTGTACCTTAGTAGGATAAAAATGTGTTACTATATTTCTTTCATATTGCAGGTGATTGCTCTGTATCCGTACGCGGCTCAGAATGCGGACGAGTTGAGTTTTGAGAAGGATGATATTATTGCGGTCACCGACAGGAGTCAGGACCCCGCCTGGTGGCAAGGTAAATTACTTCTTCTTCTTCCTAACTATGGCAATCAATCATCTTCAACGACTATTTTTGACAGTGTTAGAGAATTATCAAGTTTTAAAATGTTTTTTGTTTGTTGCATTAAAATGCCTAGTGTCATACATTAGAATGATTATTGTAGTTTCTGGAGACAATCCACGGCAGTAGCAGATCGTAACACGCCTTTAGAGAGAGTAACCTGTTGACCAAAATGATAGATCACTTCGCACAAAGGCCTTGTACTAAGGTTTGTTTTTTCAATCAAGCCGAAGAGTGAACCTTTTTTTTTTATTTGCAGGTGAACTCCGAGGCATGACCGGCTTATTCCCAAGCAACTACGTCACAAAATTGGTCAACTAAATCTACCATTAGCTACCATTTTGTTAAATGGTAATAGTTTCACGTTTATGCCAGTTCCAAGTGTTTGGTGAACTAAATCTACCAAAAACTACCATTTTAGTAATGTGGCAATAAACAGAATAGCTTGCCAGCTACAAGTATTATTCAAATATTTAATGGAAATATTGTAGAGATAGTGTTTTTGAGTAGTTCTTCTGAATCATTCCAAATCGTTAATGTTATAATATCTCTTCATACATGCCCGCCGGTTCCGGGTACTCTTTACCTTTCCATCATTGAGTACTTTGGCAATTTGATCTAGGAAGACTTGTCCTTCCACAGCTTCGACACAAAAATATCACTTAGATTGTCATAAAACATACTTCTAACCAGGAATAAAAAAATTAAATCCACAATAGGCGTGGTAGAGCGATAGATACTCCTGGTGTTGCAAACGTCCACAGACTAAGGTAACCGCTTACCATCAGGTAGGCTGTACGCTTGCTTCCCGCATTCAGCATCGGGTTCTTCAAGGGTGTGAAGAGATTTTTGCAGGGTCGCCAACGAATGATCCCCTTGGTGTTGCAAGCGTCCATAGGCTACGGTAACCGCTTACCATCAGGCGGGCTGTATGCTTGTTTGCCACCGTAGTGGTAAAAAAATAAGTTGATTATTTTCACTGAACGAAAATAGCACAAGTGCATAGCTTTAAGCAATTGAATATGTAGTGTTGCCATTGAAATATATATCTGTTTAATGTTGCCATTATTGTATAACCTGTACTATGTATAATCAAGAAATCATGTATTTAAATAGATATTGTAGAATATAAATGTTACAAATCTTTGTCTTTTTTATTATTACCTTTTTTAGAAGTTCAAGGACGTATGTAATGCCTAAGAGACGGCGACGGACTCACCATCTGTCACTTTAGCACCAAATTATCTTCGGTGGAAAGTGGGTGTTGCAACCTCTGCCTACCTCCTCGGGGACCCTTGTGGGAAGGCGTGGAGATATGTTGAATCTGTGTTTCTGTCTGAAGCATTGCAGCTCCTAAACCGATTTTTAGTTTGTTGTCTGAAAGGTGACTAAATGAAGTGTTCTTAGCCATTATTTATAAAAGGGGTGGGTTTCAATTCTATTAAATTGAACTAAAAAAAAAACACCTACCGACATCTTATAACGCACACAAGCATACAGCCCACCTGATGGTAAGCAGTAACCGTAGCCTATAGCTGCCAACACTACCAGGGGTATCACTAACGGGGTGCCAACCATGTTGTTGAGGTATGGTATTCATGCCATCATGAATACCATACCTCTTACCGTTACGTTACCTATACCGTTGTGGTCTTGTGGCTATGCAACGGCCTGTCATTTGAAGGCACCAAGTTCAAACCAAGGCCTTTTTCAATCAGTTTTTCCAAGCTTAATTACAGTGATTAATCACACTGTGAGCTAAAAAAAGAGAGGTAGAGCGAATTGGGATCTCCAATGGGTTTTCCCCGTAAAATTGGAGCTGCGCCCGGCTGAGGACTGTACCTCCGCCTTACAGAAGACCGTAGTGAAATAACACTACTTGATGTAGTGTTGTGTTTCTGCGGTAAGTAAGGTTGCCATTGCTCCACAAGGATACGCTGAGCTAGTAGTAATGCTGCTTTAGGGTCGGCAACGCGCAAGTGATACCTCTGGTTTTGCAAGCGTCCATAGGCTGCGGTAACCGCTTACCATCAGGCGAGCCGTATGCTAGTTTGCATAAAAAAAGTTTTATTTATTGCAGCACCGGGTTTTTAATTCGCGCGTTGCCGACCCATTATATTTCGATTTTAGATGCACATCCTACGCGGGGCATTCATTAAGAATTGACTGTCACGAGATTAAACAGAGAGAGAGAGAGAGAGAGAGAGAGAGACAAATTCGGTTTGAGTACAACCGAAACGTATTATTTCGATGCAGAATAGACTTTTTGTTAAATTCAAAGTTAAATCTAATTTTAGTCAGCTTTAATGATTGGATTTTACGAAATTGGAATGAAATTCACTTAATTGTCCGGTACACACATATATGTACTAAGTAAAATTTATATTAGAGATGAAACGGATAGTGGTTTGGCCTAGGGTTGCCCATCGATAATAGCCATTCGATAGATGACGTCACACAAATAGTATCGATAGTATTAGGTCCTTACATATGAAATTGGCGTTTTGTATGGGAGGAACAAAAAGTCGAATATTTTTTAATATAATATATTTAATTAATCAAAGTATGAACCATTATTTTCTATGCACTTTTGCCATCTCATAGGTAGTTCATTGATCCCTTTACTAAAAAAACCAGTCGGACGGGAATCAATAAAATCTTTGAAGGCGATTTGGACTGCCCCATCGGAGTTGAATTTTTTCCCTTGCAAGAAGTTATCCAAATTTCGAAAAAAATGGTAATCTGTTGGAGCAAGGTCCGGGGAGTACGGAGGATGTCTTAGACTTTCCAATTGAAGCTCTTCTAATTTAGTAGCCGTCTGTAGCGCAGTGTGTGGTCTAGCGTTGTCGTGAAGCAGCAGTGGCGTGGAGCGATTGACCAGCCTAGGTTGTTTAGCCGCTAGCTTTTCCATCATGGTTTGCAATTCCTGACAATAGACATCAGCCGTAATAGTCTGGCCAGATTTGAAAAAACTGTAATGAACAATACCGGCACTAGTCCACCAAACGCTTACAAGTAACTTTTTTGGGGTTAATTTTCGCTTGGGGCAGGATTTGGCTGGCTGGCCAGGATCTAACCATTGCGCTGAGCGCTTCCGATTATCGTAAAGAACCCATTTTTCATCACAGGTAATGATTCGGTTTAAAATACCTTCATTATTGTGCCGGTTTAGTAATGTAACGCAGCAGTCGACGCGCGTTTGCCGGTTTGTTTCAGTCAATTCGTGAGGTACCCACCTTTCAAGCTTTTTAATCTTCCCAATTTGCTTCAAGTGAATTAAAACAGTTTTATCACTAACATTGCAGCCTGCAGCTAACTCGGACGTGGTTTGCGATGGATCCGCTTCCACAATAGCCTTCAACTCTTCATTATCAACTTGAGTCTCAGGCCGTCCACGGGGCTTGTTCTGCAGGTCGAAATTTCCAGAACGAAAACGTTGGAACCAAAAACGAACTGTGTTTTCTTTTGCAACACGACCGCCATACACATCATTCACCCTTCGAGTTGTTTCCGCAGCACTAGTGCCACGGCGGAACTCGTACTCGTAAATAATGCGATATTTAAGGTTTTCCATTTTGTAAAATGGCAAACAGAAAAAAACAGAAGAAAAAAAACAAATGAATGACGATCATCGAAGCACAAATACATGAGTCTATAGCTGTACAAATTTGAATTTGGAATTCCTTACCAAAGAGGAGAAATTCGTGATTAAAGTGGCCAGTACGAAAAACGCCAATTTCATATGTAAGGACCTAATATTATACAGAGCAAATCAATTGAAATTAAAAAAATACTATCGTTAGTATCGATACTTTTGAAGATTTAGGAGTAATACTATCGATAGTGCACGCCGTGCGAAACCGAAATGGTCTAGAGGCGCGGTTCCAAAGGAGCTTTCTCCCGCGCACTATCATACTGTGGAATGAACTCCCCGCCATAGTCTTCCCAAAAGAGTTCAGCATGGGGTACTTCAAGAAGGGTGTAAAGAGATTTCTGAAGGGTCAGCAACGCGCGAATGATACCCCTGGTGTTGCAAGCGTCCATAGGCTACGGTAACCGCTTATCATTAGGTGGGCCGTATGCTTGTTTGCCACCTAAATAAGGTATTGTTATACTTAAAACAATTCTATACTAGTGATAGTATTATCATGTATAGATACTATTGCCTCCAACTAATGGAATTAGTTAATTTGTGGGTTTCCAATGTTATCATTCGATAGCAGTAGGATCGATAGTTGCGCAACTCTAGTTTGGCCGGATATTCGGCAAGCTACGAGGCCGGAGCGCCGGATTTCCGGCGACCGGATATCCGGCCCTACATCACGCACAGGCACGGTCGGTAAACAAGATCGATAAATATTCGGGCTCGCTCGGGTGTTTTCGCGCGTGAGCGGAGATCGGCTCGATTCGGGGGCGTTAGTTAGTTCGAGTTTCTCACGTGTAGGATTCTCAGTTCGTTAGTGTAATCCATTGTTTTTTCACTTGTAATCGTGGTTTTATGTTTGACTTGCTTCTGCCCGCGATTATCTCCGCGTTGAGCTTAGAATCCCAGCGGAATCTAACATTTTCCCGGGATAAAAAGGACCCTATGTGTCAATCCATGTTATAAATTGTGTTTCAAATTTCATGCATAACCGTTCAGTAGTTTTTTGCGTGAAAGAGTAACTAACATCAATTTTTGAATATTAAGTAGAATTGAGTCATAAGAAATGTCATCAATAAAGAAACGATCGCCAATTTGGCAATATTTTGATTTAAACAGTGACGACAACAAGTACGCTATATGTTTCTTGTGTCAGGTTCACATTTCTCGAGGTGGTGAAGGAAAAAAGGCGGGTACGTTTAGAGGTTATGTTTTTGCTTCAATTGAACGAAAGATAGTTGACGCACATTGCTGTTTACGTATTTTTACCGAAAGATACACAGAACTAACCTGTGTTTGATTGAAGTCACCCTTAGTCAGAATGATCAGGCTATATGCTATATAACGATTAACAAGAAATTGTTATTTAGACATCTTTGCTAATAATTAACAGTGTTCCAAGCACAAAATATTTAATTTCTCATATTTAATTTTTTGTTTTTATTTTATTGATAAAGGAGAATTGTTTTATTTATATACCTAGTATTTTCTTCCAAATTGTCCTTCTATTTTTTGTTTTTTAATTTTGTACGTTTTATATTATTTCCGGTGCAGTACGTTAGCGGTGATTACCTATTATATTTTTACTTTTTGTTATTAATTTTAAGATTTTGGTGTCATTTTTTGGTGATCCTATTAAAATAAATAAAATAAAATTCAACGTGTAACAAAACCCTAGTAAGTTGTCATGTCAGGTATTGCCGGTAGCAGGAACATTGTCGACAACGTATTCGAAAACGTAACTCGCGAAATATCAAAATTGTCATACTATTTTTTAGTTCCACTTTTCACCGCCGCAGCGCTGTTCATTTTTCAATACAAAAATAGTCGAAGGCGATACGAAAACGTTGTCGACAATGTTCCTGCTACCGGCAATTATTTAACAGAAAGGCCTACGTACTTTTTTTACGTAATCTATAAGGAGGTAAGTTATCTAATGTTTTTGTAAATAGTTTAATTTGAATAAAAAACTGTACTTAATGCTTCGGTACCGTATTGAAAGTATGTTCTTTGTCATCAGGTACTTCATCGATGAGTAATCATTTAAGGTCCAAACATCCAAAGGAGTTTGAATTGATCTATAAAAGAAAAACTGGTGAAATTTCAAAGCTGGTTGTGACCCCGGTACATCTCCCCAGCACAAGTACATCTTCAACATCAGCAGAAGAACAACTAATATTGACGAAATCGTTCGAAAGAAGATTTTGGCATGATAATGATATCAAAACAAAAAAATATAATTATTTGCTTGCAGAAATGATTGCTTTAGATAACGAGCCTTTCAGTATCGTAGAAAAGGTTGGGTTTAAAAGGCTTTTAGATCAAGCGCTGCCTCGTTACAAAATACCAAGTAGCACTTATATTTCTCAACATATTGTTCCCGATATCTACAACAGAATCCACGACAAAATTAAAATAAACATTTCAAAAGCTGTTGCAGTTACTTTTACATCTGACATTTGGACCTGCAACAATAGTTCCAGCTTCTTGAGGTTGACAGCCCATTGGTTATCCGCGGAATTTCGGCTGCAACACGGTGTACTTGCTATAAAACCGTATTCAGGATCACACACTGAAGAAAATATTGCAAGGGATCTGAACGCTATTGCTGCTCGGTGGGATATAGAGAATAAAATTCACTTACTAATCCATAGTGGCACTAATACGAAAGTTGCAGAGTATGAGTCTGCTAGATGTTTCATACATTCGCTTCAGCGAGTTGTTAATGAGTCAATGAAGGTCCAAGCTGATGTATTAGACACGATTGCTACTTCAAGACGTCTAGTAGCTCATTTTGATCATACAGGTTTGGCACAAGAAAAATTGCTTGCAATTCAAAAGGAGTTAAATTTACCGCAGCATCAGTTAGTTCTGGACATTTATACGAGGTGGAACTCAACCTTCTACATGTTAGAACGATTATTGGAACAAAAAAGGGCTATCTCTTTATACGTCGCTGAACACGAGACACTTACTAATTTGACCACACAACAGTGGGACCTGATGGAGCAGTGCATAAATCTTTTGAAACCATTTGAAGAAATAACGAAGATTACAAGTTCCCTACCCTGTATATCCGAGGTAATTCCCCACGTTTCTGCATTAAAAATGTTTTTGGATAAAACCGAGACTGCACAAAGAACACCGGACGTGGCTCGTATGAGATCTGCCTTGAAAGCTGAATTGGAAAGTGATTTCAAATCTTTAGGAGAGGATCCAAACTACCTTATTTCTACCTTATTAGACCCGAGGTTCAAATCAGACTATTTGGGAGTTCTTGAAACGGAAAAAGCCCGACAGATAATCATACTAGATTATATAAAAAGCTCTTACGATAAATCTTCTGACAGTATCAGATCATCGTCTTCAACACCTGCTAAAAGAATTAAACAAGAAACAGGATCGAACTTCACACGTGAAGCGCATGACACTTTTTGGGACTGTTTCAATGAATTGGCAGACGATAATAGTACTGAATGTCGCGATCAAAAAATACAAAATCCAATAGTTAACGAGATAGATTTTTTCTTAAAGACATCTCGAATCGATCGCAATGACGACCCATACATTTGGTGGTCGGTTAATTTGAGTCAGTACCCGCAGTTGTCAAGGTTCGCTAGAATTTATCTTTCAGCACCTGGCAGTAGCGTTTACAGCGAAAGGCTTTCAGAAGCTGGTCTGGTATACGAAGCCAAGCGTAGTCGCGTGGTACCAACAAATGCGGATCATTTGCTATTCGTTCACCACAATTTGCCACTCGTTAATTTTGAGTACTAAACTAATTAACAAAACCAAAATTTTTGATGTGCGATTATAAAAATAAGTGTCCATAATCTATTGTTTTTTTTTATACCACTAAGGTGGCAAACAAGTATACGGCCCACCTGATGGTAAGCGGTCACCGTAGCCTATGGACGCTTGCAACACCAGGGGTATCACTCGCGCGTTGCCGACCCTTCAAAAATCTCTTCACACCCTTGTGGTATGATCGTGTAAAATAATAAGAAGTTTTTGTATTTTACTATCCGGATACTGAATTACTATCCGGTATCCGGCCGGATAGTTAAACCAAGGCCGGATACCGGATATCCGTTTCATCTCTAATTTATATTATTTTCAAAATCTTACAATTAAGTCTTATCGTTATCTATAAGTAGTTAGGCTAAGTTCTGTTTTTTGTTAATAGTTCAATTTATTTTATCTATAAAAACAAAATAAAAGTGTAAAAAATAAATAAACCAAGTCTTATCTCATTACCGCAAAGTTTAATTTTGCTTGCTACAATTTATAGACAGTCGACCAATCGGAGACATATTATTATTATTATAACAAGAAAATCATTCGACTATTTTTCACATTTTCGCGCTTCAAACACGTAATAATGACATGAAAACGGGGGCTGACTTCACACTGACAGTCAGCCCCTCTTAAAACTGTCTCTTAAAACGTAGTGGCAATGTACTCTGTCGTGACCACGGCCGATGCAACTCGGTCGAAACGTCGGGAGGTAAATAAACAATTTAATATCGCGTATAAGACCCGTTTTAATGTCATTATAAAATCTTTCGACTATTCGTAATAGTAGTAAAAAGTAAACGTAACTGTGAAATGGTCAAATATTTTATACGATTTTTTTTACTTTTCGCCGGCGCAGCGCTATTTCCCATACAAAAATAGTCGAAAGCAATACGAATACTCAATCAAAAGGATTTTCTTGATAAGACTACAGTTTTAAAGAGAGGTAGGGCGAATTGGAATCTCTCGTGGGTTTTCTCAATATAATTGGAGCCCGACTGGGGACTGTATACCTCCGCCTTACAGAAGACCGAAGTCAAATAACACTACTTGATGTAGTGTTGTGATTTGCAGTGAGTAAGGTCACCAGTGCTTCATGAGGATACACTTGGCTAGTAGAAATGCTGCTAGCACAGTGAGTCCTCATCAGCAAAATCGTTGGCAACGCGTTAGTGATACCCCTGGTATTGCTAGCGGCTATAGGCTACGGTGACTGCTTACCATCAGGTGGGCCGTACGCTTGTGTGCCAACTAGATATAAAAAATAGACAGTAAATGGTCACTCTCGCATTAAATACTCAGCTGTATATAATAGTATATAATATAGATAGATACATAGTTACAATACAGGTATATTATGTGAGGCTGGTGCTGCCCGAGTCGCGATGGTCGCGCCAGTGTTTCTCAACGAATTTCCTTATGTAATTATAGGGTTTTGAATCTTTGTCCCCTATTACATTGTCCACCTGAAAATATACACCATACATTACATATCCAATATCAATACATAGTGTAAAACAAAGTCGCTTCCCACCGTCTGTCTATCCCTATACATGCTTAGATCTTTAAAACTATGCAACGGATTTTTTAATAGATAGATGATTCAAAAGGAAAGATTTTACGTATAATTCACTTGTGTTTTGTAGGTGTTAAAAACTTATATGGCTAATGCTGTAACGAAGCTAATGGCGGGTCGCTAGTAACTTATATTATAATTGTTATACTAACACAACCAAACCTAGATTAGATAGATTATAACCTTAGGAAAGACATAGGCTAAGGCTATCTCGAACCAGTATTACATATTTAATGACGAAGGCTAACCATATGTCATACCAGGAGGTGAGAGATGAAGAGCCTGGCTCTTAAATAGATCATGGTACATATTTACTGTTGCATCTTTGAAGCCTGTTCAAAATTGACATTACCATAATTGACTATTGCGAAACTTGACAGTGGTGTCGATTCTGTTGTTCAAATTTACTAATTTGACAGGTCTAAAAGTATTGCTATCCCTTTCTCATGTGCGGGGTTAAATAAGGATGGCAATATTTTTAGACCTGTCAAATTAGTTATGTTTAGTAATTTTGAACAACAGAATTGGCACCAGTGACCTGCTTAACATTCCCACACAAAAAGAGGGGTGTTCTATGTTTAGTGTGTATCTGTGTGTCTGTCTGTGACATCATAGCTCCATGCCATTCCAAGAACCATTTATTAAGTTTCTTTTTGTTTCAAAGGTGACTTAATTGAGAATTCTCAGTATGATTTATAGGGATTTTTGAGTCAGGGCTGTGTTAAATTCTTATTTTAAAATTTTGTTATGTTTTGGCTTTTAAGAACAGATCCCAAGACTTCTTTATAAGGTCAGTGTTGTAGAAAAGCAAAACATGTATTTGCTACTAGGTTTTTCCCGAGACTTTAACCTGGATCTCCATAGATGTCAGCTATATTGGATTAAAGATTATAGGGAATGATAATGGAAAATCACAATAATCTCCTAATTCTAATAAAGACTATCTTAATATTACATAGACATACCTTATACGGTGGAGTGATGAGAACTTCATTATAAACCCGTATGTCCTGACCTGACCAGGAGACGTCTTCAATCACACGGGCAATCGCCAGGAACAGTCTTTGACCTTCTGGATCTAAGCATGCTGATAATGCTGAAACCTGAAAATAATATATTGAAAGCCCATAGAAATTTAAAATATTATAACAAATTCAAACGTAAAGTAGGTGCAGTATGTCGCTCAGTTTGGGTATCTGGCCGGTAGAAGAAGTAAGCAGAGGTGTTACAACACCCACTTCCCACTGAAGATAATTTGGTGCCAACGAGACAGATGGTGTGCCCGTCGCCGTCTCTCAGGCACTACATACGTCCTTGAAATTCTTCTCAGACGTATGCAGGTTTCCTCACGAAATTTTCCTTCACCATAAAGCTTGTAGTGTGCCTAATTGGACGTAAGATTTCAGATAAACTAATTGGACTCTTAAGAAAAATGAAAATGTATGTAATTACTCACTAGTCTTCTTTTATTTTCTATTGAATTCCGCACTCTCGTATTTAGTCTGTGCAGGTTGAGTGATTGTGGCGGGTCGGGGGCAGAGTTAACCTCCTTCTTAATTTGCACGTCGCTTACCAGTGAGAGGTTTACAATATTCACGTCATGACGTTTGGGATTACCACTGGAAGACGGGCACTTTAGAATAAGCATTTTGGTTTGAGGATCGAAAGCTAAGACCTCTCCTTCTATGTTCTCATTATAACACGTTCGAGTAGCGACGATACTGCCGATAGTGAAGCAGTCAGACACTACGGTCGACATTTTAAATGAATATCGTCGAAATCACACAATTAGATAACATGTATTCGTTATATCAGGCAATTTTTCCTAATGAACGCGATGGAAATTGAAATGTTTTGTTGCAGTAACTTACTAATCCGCCATTGTGATTTGTGAATTTGATTTGACAGCTGTCAGAGACATTTTTGCGGTTTAAGTGCGTTCCGTTTAACAAACTTCAATTAAAAGTATATGGTAGGTTAAGATATGTTTGTGTAAATAGTTTAATCTGTTTTGTGACAATAAATATTTAAAAAATATATTAAATAAGTTTTTGGTTGTATTATTATTGTCCCATATACCTATATACTTACGTGTCATTTATGTGGTATTAGAGATTCTAACGTGTATTCTTAAACAAAGAACGTATTAATCAATTAAATAAAATATTTCAATAGTTATACAAGAAGTGTTTAATTAACGTATTTATCATAGATTGTATTCATAATATAAAATAGAAATCACATATCCAGTCTGTGGAAGAGTGGACATTTTGCGATTTTCCTGTTAAGTAGCAAAGTTAAGTTTTTCATTTAACCTAGTATGTTTTTTGTACGGAACCCTCGGTGTGCAAGTCGAACACGCATTAGTCCGTTTTTTTTAAATATCTTATTATCACTCAATCACGATGGGAAATTAATAAAACAAAACACAAATTCTAATAAAAATGCATTTACTTATATTATAAGCTCTTAAGATTAACGATTACACTTGGCGATGTGTACATAACGCAATATATTTACATAAATTTTGAATTAAATTCAATATTTTATGTCAAAAAATTTGGCGCGAAAACAAAATTTTGACATACGTTTTCTTTTTTATGACATAAAATATCGAATAATTTTACACTATGACCGCTTGGAGAAGCACGAATGTCAACATTTGAAAGACTGGACCTCGATCAACATCTAGCACAAAAAAGTATAACCGAATTTAGGACAAGCTGTAATCAGGCGGACCATGTACCACTTTAGTCCTAAACTCGGTTATATTTCATGACTATTGTTCTCCAAGCGAGACACATGCGAAATAGAAAACAAAAATATATAACCTCTAGCGAATGTAATCTACGAATTAAAACTTAATGATAAACAAATTATTACATCCTACGTAAAAATATATTAAATTGTTAGAACAATTCTATCAATAGACAAACATATTAGCATCACTATTCTTCGTCATAAATAAAGATCGCTTCTTCCTTAGGGCATCGGTTTATTACTCACAAATAGTGTCTAGGTTAGACCCCATCTATAATTATCAAAATTATAATATATCCCACTTTTTAACCAACTCCAAAAAAGGAGGAGGTTCTGTGTCTGTATGTTTTTGGTGTAGTGGAAGCAATACAGGAATTTCCTTCCTCTATGAAAATAAAACTGAGCAATTAAAGATTTTTCACGCCCCTTTATCGATAGATTATAGACCTTTATGGTTAGTCTCTGCCACAACCCCTTAATATATTTTGTCTATTGATATTCCCTTGTAAAACTTGACCAAATAATGTAAAGTGTAGTCGTTACGGCGGATTTTTTATGTGATTTAACACTGAACTAAATATCTCACGACAAAACTATACTATTACTACAAAATGAGAGAATATTAGATTTTTCTTTTGGATCGATTTTATAAATTGTTTCACCAACAGAATGCTGTATGGTGCCAATTCTGTTGTACAAAATCACGAAACTAAACGAATTTGACAAAACTTAAGTCTCGCCATACCTTTCTCATGTACGGAGTTAATAAGGATGGCAATACTTTAACTCCTGTCAAATTAGTTTAGTTTAATGATCGTACAACAGAATTTTATATTACGAAGACGTAAAAAAAAGATAATTATTTTCTTTAAAGTCCTCAGATATATAAAATTGTCATGAGAATTTTAGTCCCAAGCGCACCAACTTAATTATTTAATCAAGCCTTATTTATATTAGTACCAATTATGTTCTAAAAAAACATTAAACTGAACTAAATTGACAGCAAAAAACAATGTATTGCCATCCTTATTTAACCCCGCACACGAGGAAGGGATAGCAATACTTTTAGTCCTGTCAAATTAGTTTAGTTTTGCGATTTTGTACAACATAATCGACACCATTAACAGAATTTCGAGTTAACATACATAAATATATAACTAACAATATATTACCGAATAGAACACGTACATTATTTCATTTTAATTTAAAAACGATTACCAACTTCATTTGCGGTCCAATAACACGCCACACATACACTTTGAAAGCAAGGCGACAGCAAAATTATTCTTGCCGCGTCACGTTCACAATGTATAGCTTGGCAATAAAGTCTAGTAACGGAACTAAATGTGTGTCTCCTGTCATCCTTCACACAATGTGATCATGTTATGACGTGTACTGTCAACAAACCAATCAAGACGGTGGATGCTCTATACGAGCTGCGGCGGGGTGACATACGAACGACACAGTACAACCCCTATTATTATATACTCTATATTGCCAGACAGTAGGCACGATGTGTTATTGACAGCGCAAATTTTAGTAATCGCTAATAAATTAAAATGAAATAACTGAAGAACTTAAAATCAATTCTTTTACATCAATGAAGAATTTAAAAAGGTTAAATCTACATGCCCAGTTTCATTCGTAACCTAACCTAACACATAAATATTGGTGTTAATTCTGCTGTACGAAAACAATAATTAATTTGACAGGTCTTACAGTATTGCCATCCTTATTTAACTCCACACATGACAAAGGGATAGGCAATAATTTTAGTCCTGTCAAATTAGTTTAGTTCAGAGATTTTGCACAACAGAATTGACGCTGTTAAGACTGAGAACAGTTGAAAAGATTATTGAAACTGGCAATCGTATGCATGGCAATAAAATATTATCCCACTGAATAATGGTTTAAAATACATCTTAGGTAACTAATTTACTAAGCTTATAAAACAATATTAGGTTTTTATTTGACAACTTATTTCGTCGCCTTAGGGCTTAATAATGAAGCTAGTTGGTATTTTGAACAATCTTTTATTCGGACATCAATCCATTTCATTTGATCCCTTATATCATAGGGATTACTGTGGAAATTATATTTTTTAATTCGGTGTTTCTTTGCTGTACCACCCCAAAAAAATTATAGCCAATTTCGAACAAAATTTTCATTTTTTAAATAGATATATGGTATGGGAGTAATCAATAACGGCTTAGGTTGAATTAATTAACATTGCCCATTTCTTTACATACATTTCTAAATTTAATTTTATTTAGCGCCCCCATATGACAAGTTTCAATCGCCCCCTCAGAAAGCCTCAGCCCCCACTGGGGGCGTTACCACCCACATTGAGAGCTAGATCTAGTGAGATGCACAAGATATTTAGCACTATAGTTAGTAATTTAGATCAGAATATTCAACCGAGTCCCTCACTGCTAGTAATCAAATAAAAACCTAATATTTTGAGTAATATTTGAGTGAAAAAGTACAAAAGTGAGCTATGCAGACGCACTACAAATACAAAAGTAGATATATCTTTTATTATAATTTCAGTATTACAATATATTGTATGCCTTATGTTTCTTCTCTCCTCAAGCTAACATACATACATATTTTTAATATTATTAGATAACAAACTCAAGATCATTTGACGTAGATTTAAAAATTACTCATTTGACAATTTGACTTGAAACATGTATTGGCGCGCCTTGGCAGTAAAACCGACTCGTATGTCGTGACGGCAAACGGCACGACGCCTTCTCTATGTCACTCTAGGGCGGCCGTGGACGGACAAGTATTTTACCAATTAAAGTGACAAATACGGCCCGCGTGATGGTAAGCGGTTACCGTAGCCTAAAGACGGTTGCGACACCAGGGGTATCACTCGCTCCTTGCCAACCCTAAATTAAAGACAAAATTATTTCAAACAAATCAATATTTTCCATATTACCTTCGAAAATCTGTAATTATTTGTCTAATAATATTTAAAATACAATTCTATACCTACTTTATACCTACACGGAACGAGATGCGATCGTTTTTTTTTTCAAATTGACCCAAAATTAATGTCACCATGTCGGGGTACCAGTATAAAAAATTACTGTCAAAATAAATATTTTTGGGAGACATACAGACCATATATATGTATACAAGAGAAAAAGAAAAAAATGTGTCAAACGCTTTAAAACATCGTATTTTTGAAAACGTCTTAACTCAAACTGATAATAATAATTATGCGGCACTTCTTACCCGACTGCTCAAAGAAAAGAGGGGTAATATTTCCATGTTAGGATAGATATATGACAGTATTTAAGTTGTAACGATGTCGGTCGATCGCACCTTCGCTTCCGGTGTCAGCTCTCACAATCAGTCTTGGACAATTCATTCGCTCAATTGATTATAATCAATCTTGGGGGAAGAATGCCGCGCTTGCTGAGCCATACTCTGTGGAGAAGAAAAATGTTTTTTTAAAAACTAAGCACAATGCTATTAAATGTATTTTTTTTACTTAGCGGAACCCTAAACTACTTTTTTATGCAAAGTATCACTACATAGTTTAAAAAAAAGTCTCTGTCTGTCTTTCCCTCCCTATGGATTTTGATGCGGTTTTTTTAAATTGATTGATTGCTACGCGGGCGAAGTCGCAGGGAAAAATATTGTTGTATATATGTAGTTATTTTTGTAGCTTACCCAATCCCAGCGCCCAGCAACAGGGACACAATGTTGGTGACCACCACGGCCGCTATAGCGCCGCGGCTGAACAGGCACATGCGACGGACGGACAGACAGTGGCTCTGCAAACACATTTATATATCCTTTATATTAAGTTAAGGGTGTCTATATGTGAGTAACATTAACTGTATGGTGTCTCTCTCCCTCTCTCTCTCTCTCTCTCTCTGGTTTGTGTGTGTGTGTCTCTCTCACTCTCTGGTGTGTGTGTGTGTATGTGTGTGTCTGACCTGTGCGTGTGTCGGCGCGGCGAGCTGCTGGTCGAGCACCTCGATGGAGGAGGTGGCGGAGGGCGGGCCCCGGGCGTGCGAGGGATGCTTGAAGCGCCAGTCCCTACACACACCATTGTTTTATTATGTGACCAACATTTATAAACAACATCCGACTTGCCTCAACAGTAAAATGGCCATCTATACTCCCTGCCTGCCCCATGAGAGACTTGACGTGATTATATATATGTACTACTTGCTTCTGCCCGCGACTTCGTCCTCGTTGACCTTAAAATCCCAGAGGAACCAAACATTTTCCCGGGATAAAACATATGCTATATGTTAATCCAGCTTATAAACTATACGTGTACCAAATTTCATACAAATACGTTTAGCCGTTTTTACGTGATTGAGCAACAAACATACATCCATGCATCCGTTCCTACAAACTTTCACATTTTTAGGGTTCCGTTCCTTAAAAGGACAAAAGGAACCACTATATATAGGATCACTTTGTGCGCGAGTCGCACTTGGGCGGTTTTTTATATAAGTGTGATATAAGTATATATTTACTTACTTGGGGGGTACCTGGTCGGGTCTACTGCTCCACTCCCACACCCAGTCGTTGGAATCATCCTGGAAAGTAGACCCATTATTTTATCCCCACACATCTGAAGATACCGTGGTAAGAAAGGTTTTATGTATGAATGTGGACGACTACAGGGGTGGAGGTAGACCTAAGAAAAGATGGATGGACAGTGTGAAAGACGACATGGCCAGAAAGGAAGTGAATATAGAGATAACAGCTGATAGAGAAGGATGGACGAGAAATACATATTGCACCGACCCCAAATAATATGGGATAAGGGCAGGAGAATGATGACATCTTAGCCGCTGGTCTAATGCCAGACTTTAAGACGACTTTCGACTACCTGTTCGTATCAGTTTCGAATATTTTTGTATGGGAAAATGTACAGCGCTGCGCCGGCGAAAAGTGGAACTAAAAATTATTATGTCAATTTTGACATTTCGTGATTTACGTTTTCGAAAACGTAGTCGCAAATTATTCTTGCTCTACCACGAATATCTTTCGACTATCAAAATGTCAATTTGTTCCACTTTTCACCGTCGCTGTTCATTTTCCCATACAAAAATAGTCGAAAGCGATACGAAAATGTAATCGAAAATTGTTTTTGCAAGAGCTACTGTACTGTTTTTTTATAGCACTAAAGTGGCACACAAGCATACGGCCCACCTGATGGTAAGCAGTCACCGTAGCCTATAGCCGCTAGCAATACCAGGGGTATCTATCACTAACGGGGTGCCAACCATGTTGTTGATGAGGATTCACTGTGCTAGCAGCATTACTAATAGCGCAGCGTAACCTCGTGGAGCACTGACAACCTTACTTACCGCTGAAACACAACACTACATCAAAGTAGTAATTTCACTGCGGTCTTCTGTAAGGCGGAGGCACAGTCCCCAGTCTGGTGCAATATTAATGGGAAAACCCACGGGAGATCCCAATTCGCCCCACCTCATTTCTCTATACTCTCTCCTTTTTAGCTAATGGTGTGATTAACCACTGTACATAAGCTTAGAAAAACTCATAGGTACAGGCCGGGATTTGTACTTGGGCATATCAGATGAAGGGCCGTTGATTCAACCACAACGGCCACCACGGCTTCTGTACTGTAACGTGTTTTATACTGAGTATAAGGTAAGCTTCTTACCCGCCAGCAATTAATATAAACTCCTTTCAGCTCATCTTCTGTGGACGGTTCCAGGTTCGGACTGTTGGGCGGAGACTTTGGGCTGGAAAAAGAAAGACAGATTACCTACAACCATGCGAAATGTGACAGGGGTTAATGACAGGGTGTGATTGTAATATCCTTGTTCATGTGTTTTTTTAGGGTTCCGTACCTAAAAAGGAACCCGTGGAATTATCAAATTAAAAGTAATGTGAAATACCCGGGCCTATAGTCGCATTCGGCTGTAAAATAATCACACCTGTAAGTCAATATGAAGAAAAGATATGACCGTTTATGTCGCAAATTTTCACATATTTTCCGATTTCACAAGGGAATCAAAACCTATAGGGTACTTCCTGCTGACCTACAACCATGAAATTTGGCAGGAAGTAGTGTCTTATAGCACAAGTATCGCGCTGTTGAGAGTCACCGACGAATAATGGCCTCATTTAAATTTCGTCTACTTTTAATCTTACCTACAAGTGTCTACGGAACCCTCGGTGCGCGAGTCCGACTCGCTAGTTTTCTAACAGTGAAAGAATTTTTGAAATCGGTCCAGTAGTTTCGGAGCCTATTCAATAAAAAAATACAAATCTTTCCTCTTTATACTATTAGTATACATTGTTACAGCGGCAACAGAAATGCACATTCTGAAAATTTTCAACTGCCTACCTATTACGGATCGTGAAATGCAGTCCGCTGTCAGACAGACGGACAGACGGACAGCGAATACTTAGTAATAGGGTTCCGTTGGTTACCCTCCCTCAATAAAGTACTTGTACATATATACCCCACTAAAGCACATATGTGCACGTCTGTCCATCTGTATCTAATTGCTTGCGGTGAGCTAACTGCAGTTAGATGGTATCGTCACCGTATTCATTACATACAATAGTGTCATATTCTACTTATTATCTTTATATACATTTTGATGACTTGACGAGACCGCTGGTCTAGTGGTTAATATACCTGACTGCTGCGCTAGGGGTCGCGGGTACGATTCCCGCCGGGGCAAACATTTATGTGACAAATATGTTTGCCTTGCGTCTGGGTGTTTGGTATGTATTATAAGTATGTATTTACAAACAAAAAGTATATAAGTAACGTATCAGCTGTTGGTTCCCATAGTACAAGCTTTGCTTAGTTTGGGGCCAGATGGCGCTGTGTGATAATGTCCAAGCATTATTATTTTTTATTATTTTTTAAATTGTCTCCCTTGAAAGTAGGGGTAAAAATAGCTGGCACACGGGCCTGAGCCAAGTGTGACAGACTTTGAATGTTTTATTTATATATATATATATATATTCTAGGAAATTTAGTTTTAGGAAGATGAGGCTGATGAGAGGAATTTGCGAGTGAGACGACACGTGTTAAGTATAGTGGCTTTTTGTATGAGTGGGAGAGTGGACTTGGGCATTTGGAGTGTGTTGAGGTACGGTTGAAGAGTGTTCGGGATGACGCCGGTTGTGGAGATCACTATCGGTATAATCCTGGCTGTGTCTACTTGCCATTGCCTTTTGATTTCCGTGGCTAAATCAATATATTTTGACATTTTTTCTGAGTATGTTGTGAGAATATTGTGTGTGTTACAAACTTATTATTATTATTATACATACTAGCTGTTACCCGCGACATCGTACGCGTGCAAATAATTTTGATTCCAATCTCATGGATTTAAAAAAAAAATGTTACTGGAAAAAAGTGTGTTATATGATAATCCAGCTTTATAAGCTACCTCCATTGCAAAGGACATCAAACATCATCCATTTTGGTCCAAACCTGAAAGTGCCGGCCAACGCATTTTTTTGTAAATTCTATAAGAGCTTGCCCGCGTGAACATAGCACCAAAGCTGTGCCCTCAACTTATTTGAAATCGAAAATCAGAATTTTCATACATTTTTGTTGAAAATGGGATATCAAAATAATCAAAACCAATGAAATGCCCTGTAAGGTCCAAATTTGGTGCCAAAAATATAAATGCCCAGACGGACAAGCTCTTACAGAATATACGAAAATAAATTATAATTATAAATAAATAAAAATTATTCGTTACATACAAAAATACAAATCTTTCCTCTTTATAATATTATTATTAGTGTAGAAAAAATCATACAATCAATAGAAACATGGATGATGTGAGATGTCCTTTCATTCAGCCGTTCAGGCGTGAA